>OZ025245.1:32381206-32491206 GCA_964019155.1 Osedax fenrisi | reverse complement strand
AATTTAACAAAATTTACCAATATAGGTTTATTTAATTGAATATGTATATATTTTAATTATAGTGTATATATTTAATATTATTTAGATTAGTTTAACATGATAAACTTACGGGGAAACAAACATCACAATTGTGGATGTTTTTAGATGTAAATAGATAAGCAAGGGTATTTTCACTATCATAATTTGAAAGTAATACTTGCCTAATTGCCAATAAATATTTATATTATGTTTAGATTATATATATATATAAATATATCTATAAATGCTATTCTTTACAATACATAAAATATATTTTTACATATGTTGAAAAAAATTAATATTTTTATTAAAGAATGTCATCAATATAATCATTATTTAAAAAGAAAAATCTATATAGCAGAATATTTGGACGAGAACTGTTTATTTAAATATATTTGAAACACTAGAAAAATTAGAATAACATATATAATATTATATAATATATAATTTATAATTTATTAAGAAGCACAAATGTTTTTAATACACATAGGTAGAGAATAAAATAGTTTCAAATGCTGAATAAAATGAATTTGAAAATGACTAATATGGTTAAATTAGTATTAGGAGAGGGTTTTATATACCATATAATCTACTAGCCGTACCCGACCCGGCGTTGCTCGGTTTTGGTTATTTTCCTATATATTATTAATTATAGCTATTCCTGATTATTAATTGCTATATATATATAATAAAATAAATTTTAGCTGACATACAACACAAAGTAGAAAAATATTTCAAAAAATATATTAAAAAATACAACAAATATTTAAAATATTACAAAATATGTTTTAAAAAAATGTCGAAAACTCAAACCTAAACAGTATCCGAATCGATATTTATAGGTTTTTGATTGTTAGCCTATTTATTATTTATTAATAGAGCTATTCCTGATCCTACATTTCTAGTATATACAATTAAATAAAGTTTATCTAAAATACAAACAAATGTAGAAGCATATTTTTTTTAATATTTAAAAAATTAGTGAAAAAATATTTCAAAAAATACAACAGATATTTCAAATATTCCAAAATATATTGAAAACCTAAACTCAAACCGTTCCAAATCGGCGTTGCTCGTTTTTTATTATTTGCCTATCAATCATTTATTAATTATAACAATTCCTGATTTGAAATTTCTTGCCGTACCTAACTCTGCTTTACGTTGTTTGATAGTTTGCCTATCTATTATTTATTAATTATGGTTATTCATGATTCTGTTTTTCATATACAATAACATAAATTGTTGTTAAAATTCAGACAAATTTAGACAAATATTAATATCTCAAAAATTAGTGGAAAAATATTTCAAAAAATATTTTAAAAAATATAACACATATTTCCAATATTACAAAATATTACTTAAAAAATGTCGAAAACCCAAACTGCAACCTGCGTTGTTCAATTTTTGATTTTTGATTGTTGTTGCCTATCTATTATTTATTAATTATAGCTATTTCTGATTCTGTATTGCTAGTATACAATAAATATTTCCAAATATTACAAAATATATTTTTTATAAATATTCTACAAATATTTTAAAAAGTATAATATTTATATATTTATTATATAATTATATTTTAATTATATCTTAAAATAATAGTATTTCAACGATTAGTTGAAAAATATTTCAAATATTTCAAATAATATTTTTAAAAATACAAAAAATATAAATAATATTACATAATAAATAAATACTATTACTACTACTACTACTACTACTACTACTACTACTACTACTACTACTACTACTACTACTACTACTACTACTACTACTACTACTACTACTACTACTACTACTACTACTACTACTACTACATAATATATTTTAAAAATGTTCAGAAAAATGTTTAAAAATATTTTAAAAATTTTCAGAAAAATGTTTAAATATTTTTTAATATTTCAAAAAAATTTAAAAATTTAAAAAAATTTTAAAAATGTAAAAAAAATACTTCGAAAAAATGTAAAAAAATATATTTCAAAAAACCGACGCTGAAGATTTTAGATGACAAAAATCATTTTAATGACAAAAAGTCAATTTTTCAGATTTTTTTTCAATGACAATTTTATTTTTTCAACATTTATTTCTAAATATATGTGCAACATTGTAGAAAAATCTATAATATAACAAAAATATAAATTGTATTATATATGTTATTTATGAAGAAAATATAACAAAAAAAGTACGATAAAATATTTTAGGTCAAATAACTCAAATACTCAACATTTTAGTAAAATTACGAAAAAAGTTTGATAAAATAAAATGTATATAAATAATTTTAATAAAATAATAAAGGGTAATAAAATAATAAAGAGTAATAAATGGACAAATGACTTTTCCATTCCAAGCTGCATTGACTCTGAGCTTGGATATTGAGATCGTGTATAATCATGCCGAATAGAACTCATAAAAGAATACTTTTAATATGCTACTAAAATTATAAATTAAAATGTATTTCATAAATATTTATTACATTTTTAATATATATTTTTTACTAGTATGTATTTACTAAATATATACTTGACATAAACATATACATATTTCAGGAAATTATTTATTTGTTCAATAAAATAGTGAACCTTTAATTAAAACTGGATTTATTAAAAATAAATATTTTTCAAATTGTGTTCACATAAATATATTATATAGTATACTATATATACGATATATATATTATATAGTAATAATGAATAATATTATTTAAAATTGTTAGTATTTTTATATTAGAAATTTATAATTATTTTGAAAATGATAATTTTAATTTTTTCAACATTTATTTCTAAATATATGTGCAAAATTGTAGAAAAATCTATAATATAACAAAAATGTAAATTGTATGATGTTATTTATGAAGAAAGATAAAATGAAGTATAGAAAGTACGATAAAATATGTTAGGCACATTATTCTTTGAAAATAGCCTTTTTGTATCTTCTACATATACACAATATAGATGTATATATGCCTTTAATAAAAAAGGGTTATCAATTTTTTTAATAATTTGTTATAGTATTTAATCTGTAAGTTTATTTTGTACAAGATAATATCACTTAAAAGAATGATAAAATATAAATTAATAACCATTTATTATATAATTTTTATTATTATTTATTGTAATCATTTATAAAATAAAAATTATAAAACATATCTTGGTTTAATGCTTTATTACTACTAATAGAATACCATACTTATACTTGAATGCATTACACAGAAACTTGTTTCAACATTACCGATCCTATATCAGTTTTTAGTGTTACAATGCCTAACAACTATTAATAGTGCACATATTTAATATAGTAATTAAGTCATTTCATTAATATCACTTTTTGAAATAATTATACTTTGACATAGTAACTATGTTATAGAGATTTAATAAATGTTCAAAAAGATCTGATTCGAATAGCAATGAGTAAAGTATCAGATTCTGTATACAATTAGGTAACGTTAATACATCATACACCATGATTACTTAGTAATAAACCTGTCTAATGCAAGGTAGTGCCTGTAGTATCAGTATCTAGCTGAGACTCCTCCTCCGTGCCCAGTTGTTGTTGTTGGCGGCAGGATGGCGTCACGTGAACCAAAGTCCATGTGCGAACGCCAGAACAGCCCTCGGGTTTGATACCAAGACTGATAGATGGGGTGCCGCCCCCCCAAACACACGAATACGTTTTACAGCCGTCGCCGGGCACTCCTGAATCCAGTGCTCGAGTGTTTCAGGATCCGCTTCGTAATAAGGGCAGGTTGGCGAGGAGTTAGCGTACACGGCTTCTGTAGGCTGCAAGTTTGTTGGGCGATGAGAACAGCATCCGGTCTTGGCAGAGGGGCGTTGTCACGCGTGCCGTCGAAGACTGCCTTTGTCCGAAGGTGTTCTTTGGGCGGGTCATTGACTTCCCTTTTGACGAATGCTTTGGCAGCTTGGAACGAGATCCCCGCCTGCTCGACAGGGTCAACGTCTGATGCCCAGTCGTCACATTGCTAAAGTATTGGCAGAATTTAGTTATCAATGTGTTACTGCTGTATTGATAATATTGTCATAATATTAGTATAATGTGTGTTCAGTGTTTACTAATTCAGTGATTAATATGTGCATAATTCAGTGATTAATATGTGTATAATTCAGTGTTTACTAATAGCACTTTATTGCAGAATTGATTCCGATTACATAATAAAAGGGTATATTAATACATTAGATACGGATAATAGATGTTTCTACAAAGTCAGCCACAATCATATGTACAAGACTAAGTTTATATGTAATTTGAGCATATGATGATAGCTGTGTATCATGCATGTGCACCATTAGAGAATGATACAATATGATAATGAATTATTTATGAACATACACTTATAATTATTTAAAATAAAATCTACTAATTATAATTAAGTTGTATAGAAATAATAATATTATGTTATAAAAGAGTAATAAGAGAATGATAACTTACTGGCAGGGTAGATAAGTAAGATCACTAGATGAATTACGCTGATATCACAAGAATACAGCTTGATACTTCACTTGATCATTATAACTGAACTAACTACCTCTCTCTATGTATTAATGCTGCTTGTGTTGTGACATCTATTTGGTTGCTTGTGTTGTTCATGAAGCAGGTGTATACATTGCTAAGTTAGCATAGCCAGTCATACAGGTTCCTCTTAATGCTGCAATCATTCAGTGCGTTCCCATAGTCTGCAGAAGTTATCATTGATAGTTTAACATTGTTTATAGTTTACTGAAGCCATTACTAAGTACATCTCTAGGCATACACTTATTGTATGCCCGACACATACACAAATATTTACGTATTTATTGTGTATATATACATATATATATATATATATATACATATATATATATATATATATATATATATATATATATATAAATTTAAAATAAATGCATTCTATAAAAATTAAATTTGGTGATTTATTAATTATAAACTCTTTTATTAGTAAATGGAATATTCCACCATCCTAAATAAATGTTACAAAATATATTTACCAATATAAGTTGGCCGTATTCTCAATGTGTATATATACACATATGCATATATATATATATATATATATATATATATATATATATATATATATACATAATATGATTTATACTAATAAATAAATAATAGATATTTGTATATTTAATAAATTTAACATATTTGAATATTGAAAGTGAAATATTTAAGTAAAACCATTTTTATGAGAATCTCATAGACTATAGGCTATAGCCCAGATTGATCTTCTCTGAATCGGTTTGAATTAACTATAGGAAATTAACATTATTATAATATAATAATTATTTAGTAACAATATTAATTTTAAATATATTCATAATACATTTTTAGAAATTATTTGTTAAAATATATTTATTTAGGTGCATAATTTGATTATTTCTATTAATGTAAAAATTTTAAAATTTATAAAATTTACCTATAGGTAAATATATATATTTATAATTAATTATTAAAGTATTTAAATATATACATTTAAATTAAATGTATACCAGATACATATTAATATTTTAAATATATATAATATATTTTAATCTTAATATTGCATAAGTAAGTAAAAACCATGTTAACAAGAGGAACATGAATTAGCCCAACTGCAGGGTCTGAAATTCAGATTGATGATCTCTGAACCGAGTTAAATGTAACATTAAATTAAATCATTAATATTATATAACTCCAGATATAACTATAGTTATATGTATATATGCACACACTATATAGACATAATAATAATTTAATTTAAATTTATATATGTATATTGTATATTTTGCGAAATAATGTTATCAAATATATTTTTTTTTATAAATGAATGCATTTATATATTATAATTAAATTGTTATTAAACTACATGTATATTATAATATATGATTTATGCTAGTAAATATATAATTTAATTATTTCTATTCATGTTAAATTAATAAAATGTATAAAATTTACCCATATTTCATATTATGTATAAATAATGTATTTATAATTTATTATTAAAGTATTTAAATATATAAATTTAAATTAAATGTATACCAGATACATATTAATATTTTAAATATATATAATATATTGTAATCTTAATATTGCATAAGTAAGTAAAAACCATGTTAACAAGAGGAACATGAATTAGCCCACCTGCAGGGTCTGCAATGCAGGTTGATGTTCTCTGAACCGAGTTAACTGTAAAATTAAATCATTATTAGTATATAACTATAGTTACATATAACATATATGTATATATACACACATTATATAGACATAGACTAATAATGTAATTCAAATTTATATATATATATTTTATATTTTGAGAAATAATTTTATCAAATATATTTTTTATTATAAATAAATGCATTTATATATTATAATTAAATTGTTATTAAACTACATAGTAATATTATAATATATGATTTATGCTAGTAAATATATAATTTAATTATTTCTATTCATGTTAAATTCATCAAAGTAATTACATTATTTATCAATTAATTATTTATAAAAAAAATACATATAATTAAATTATAATTAAATGTATTTTAATATCCTAATATATGTATAATATACATTGTATATAATATATATATGCATATTTAATGAATTTAATATTTTAATATTTTAAATTCAAACCATTTTTATGAGAATCTCATAGATTAGCCCAGGTGGATGTTTTCTGAATCGATTTGATAAGACTTGATTATAACTATAGGACATTTTTATCATAGAATAATAATTTAATACAAATTATTAATTTCAAATATATAAATATATACAAATATATATTGTATATTTTAAGAAACTGTTGAATAAATGTTAAATATATTTGTTATAAAATATAAATATATATAATTTAATTATTTCTATTCATTTTAAATGTATCAAATTAATACATGTCACATTCTTTATAAATCAGTTATTTATATAAAAATGGTATTCTACAAAAAAATATGTATAATTAAATCTATATTCAATGAATTTTAATATCAGAATACATATTTGTATACATAATTAAATTAATATATATATATATATATATATATAATAGTAATCAATATTGGATGTGTAATAAATAAAAACCATTTCTACTGGAACGACTCAAATTGTCCACCTTAATAATGTTCTCTGAGCTGAGTTAACTATAGGAAATTTAAAATTAAATTATTATTATTATATAAATATGCACAATATATTATCATAAATTAATATTTGTATACAAATATATATATATATATATATATATATATATATATATATATATATATAATAGTTTTTATGGTGTACCCCAATATTCTATTCTAGGACAATTACTTTTTTCTATATTTATTAATTATATGATATTATGTTCTCCAAAAAATAAATACATATTATTTGTTGATGATACTAATATAATTATTACATATAAATTACTTAATAATCTAACAATTATAAATTATAATCAGCATGTGATGACATTTTGCTATGGTATAAACTTAATAAATTATCCATAAATATAGATAAAACGCATTGTATGTATTTAAAAATGATATAATATTTAATATATGTATAGATTATACACTTTTATCTCAGCTAACTTCTACATATTTTCTTGGAATAAATCTGGATACTTGTTTAAATTGGAAATGTCATTTAGGTTATCTTAAAAATAAATTATTGAAAATTGTATTGATAAAAAAAATGTTTCATACTTTGTAAATAGTTGTTGTTAAATATCTGTTAAATATCTGCCATGATCAAACTATACTATGCTTTATTTTATCCATATTTAATTTACTGTGGGCATCGTTATGTATCAAACTTAAATATAATTTATTTAATTCAAAAAATGATTTTAAAAATAATTGTTATATAATAAACCAAATGATTTTGTTTCTCTATTTAAAATGGGAAAATAATGGAAAATATAACATTATCTTTATGATACTTATAAGTACAAGACTAGCATTTACATGTATAAATTGTGCCATTCTATTATTTTATATCATTTTAAATTGACGTCTAAAAAATATTTAATAACAGGAGTTAATGTGATTTAATTCAACCTTATTTTAAATATAATTATATGAATAATACCTTAAGTAATTACTTACACTCAGACAACAACTTTGGAATGCTTTAAGTATAGATATAAGAAATTCCCATTCCTTATCATTATTTTGTAAAAATCTTAAAATAAATATATATTATACTTATTCTACTTATTCTATTAACAGGAAAATATTTTTTTATATATTATTTAAATTTGTATTATATTTATTTGACATTATAAAAAATACTGTCATTATATAAAATTATGACACTAACAAACTGACATTATAAAAATTATTGTATATAATTTTATGATTTTGTTAGCTTTTATTTTATTTTTACATTTGTTTACATTAAATAAATTACTTTAGTAAAATGTGAATTATCAAATTAATTTAAATATAAGTATGTGTATATATGTGTATGTATGTATATGTATATGTATATAGTTATATTTATATGGGTATGTGTATGTGTATATGTATATGTATATATGTGTGTGCGAGTGTGTATATTTTTATGTATTTACATTCGAAATTGTTAACCTATATTGTATTTGAATACTTATTTATTTTGTTCTCTTGTTTCTTAGTTTTAAATGTTGGTTATCTCCTACTTATTTCTTCTATATTATATTTTAGTTTATGTTATTTTAATGCTTGATGTATTTCTTAGATTTTAATTATAATTTAATAATGTATTTATGTTATACTATTATGACTTACTGGTTACATATATAATATACAAAAATAAAATATATAATAAAATATTTATTATATATTTTATTTTTTTAATTGTATAATTGATTGTATAACATTATTATTTATTTATTACTATTATCTATAATTATATTTATCATATTAATAAAGGTGTAATTGATAAGCAACATTGCTTCTATAATGATAATAGCGTATACGCTGCCATTACCTAAATATGATAACTTTGATAATAATATATTTTATATAATAATATATGATATATTTAATATTTATATGATATGTATATGCAATATACTTACATATATACAATATAAATTGCTACTAATATCATGATATTTAACTTTCATATTAATGTGATTTAATAAATGATATATATATATATATATATATATATATATATATATATATATGTTGTCTCCGGAAAATGGAGAATGATAGTTCTCGACAGGTTATAGATTTATTGAATGGAAACTGGACGTGGATGGGGAATGTGGTGTGGTTCGTGGATGGACGTGGATGGGGGTGGGGTGTGGTTCGAGGATAGGGTAGATAGGGAAGGGGTGCGTTCGTGTATGGGGGTATATGGGGAATGGAGGATGGACGTATTTGACGAATCGCGAATGGAGGAAACCTCAAACTAAAACAAATATGAATACATATTAAACATCATAATATCAACAAGCATGATTAAATATGTATCAATCGAGAAGTTCTCACAATTAATATGATATGATTTACTAGCCTTTCAGTGTACGCTGTATGCACTAATAAACCATATCATACCGAATTTCTCGATAATAACGAAATCACGTGATGGGCGTAGTGGGCGTATATCTAATTAGATAACTAGATTAAACTAGTTAATCTAATTATAAACTACGCTCTCTTTTACAATTTACAAAACAGAAATCAAATTATATAAAAAACAAATAACAAAATATATTTAATCAACATTCATCCAAATTACATA
Source organism: Osedax fenrisi (assembly GCA_964019155.1). Lineage (NCBI taxonomy): Eukaryota > Metazoa > Annelida > Polychaeta > Sabellida > Siboglinidae > Osedax > Osedax fenrisi. The sequence goes on along the minus strand of OZ025245.1, from coordinate 32,481,486 downwards.
ACATTTACATTCGTTCAAGGCACGTCAACTAATTGAAATTTACAAAACAGAAATCAAATTATATAAAAAACACAAATCACAAAATATATTAAATTAACATTTATCTAAATTACATAACACATGTATACTTCATGCACAACATATTTATAAATACCTACACACAGTTATACACGTAGTTGCAATACTACATATATATATATATATATATATATATATATATATATATATATATATATACATTACATATAAATTATATCATATATGATATATAATATATAAAAATATATATATTTAATTTCTTACCGGAGTTCTAGATTTCTGATATATTCATTTATATCTCTTCATAAAGCCTTGTCATAAATACAAGTCATAATATTCTTAATTTATTATATTTCGTAATTTATTTGATTGGTAAACATATACACGCGTAACTATATCAAAAACGTAATAGGTACAAAGTAATATAAAGTATTATAAAATCATTATAATATTTTATATATTGCGTGTGTTGTATATTTGTCATCGAATTATGACGAATATCCGATAAAGTTTATTTTAATGCCAAATTTAATGTTTGAGTACATAGGGCGACACCTATTAACACATTCGGAACTATCGCCCAAAACCCCCTCACGTACCATATTTTACTGATATTTACTAGTATTATTAGAATTGATAATACATAAATTTGATATAATGAAATACATATCCGAGATAGCTATCTAGTATATTAACATCTTTTTAATACGTAATCTAAGATTTAACTACTAATATTTAATATTCACGGAGTACTGACTACTTTGGCGAGGGCTAAATTGTATCGCCCAAAACTCCCTCACGTCCCCTATATATTATATATATAGCATAGAATATATAAGCAACTTGTATAAACTACAGTATATATAAATGTAAATAAGTTGTGTATATAATACACTTAGTAAATGATTTACATCAAAGGAATATTTGCCACATAGCGGCTATCACTAATTAGTCATGACCTATATTCAATTCGTTTCTCGCGCGCGACGCCCCCCACACGTCAATCAAAGTCGTATTGTTTTAGGATACATTCATGTTATAGCTTTATAGCCCTAATATAGATTTTAATATTTATTTTGAAATATTAATTGGGTTTAGGTTTGAGTTGTTTTTTAATTTATTTTTATGATTTAAATCCAATTAGAAATAATTAATAATTCGTTGTTATTTAAACTAATTACCGGTGATATTTCTCTTTAATTCGTGCTAACAATAATAACATTATAATTATAATATAATTATTATATAATAATTATAATTATAATAATTAAATTATATATTATATATCATTAATTTCTTACCGGATAATCATTATCATAATCATTATGATAATGACCTACTATTCGGAGAATTATTCAATGTGATCTATGTCTAAAACGTTATCATAAATAAAATTCCTATATATTCATTTGTTACAATTATATTTAATTATTAAATTAAAAATTGGTAAACATATAAAGCCAGATTATAACAAGAAATTATTATATTCGTGAAACGAATTTATGCGATACATAGAATATAATAATAATTTTATTTATTTAAAAATTAATGAAAATATATATCGTCACCTATTAGATTTTACCATAGAGCTAGAGAGAAAATTTCTCTCTAGCTCTGTGGATTTTACTGAGGCTACTTTATTCACAATATCAATGATTTTGTGAAGAAAATACATGTCATTTGTATCTATTTACGTGAAACAAATTTTAATGCTGAAACATATAGCTAGATAATCTCTAGCTATATGTGCTGAATAGTAATCCCATGTAATACTCATAGATTTGTATTTTACTTTTAAATATATGGTAAAACAGGTAAACTATAAATCTATGGTAATAATGAAAGGGTAATAATGAATAGTACATATACTATATATGATATAGGTGTAAATATTATCGTTTTAAATAATTTAATAACGAATTGTAAAAATAGTGTTACCAAGTAAGTTACCTAATGTAGGTAATACCAATACCTACATTTCCTTGATAATACTTTAGCACATTAGTAAATATGTATAGTTTTAACAGTGATTTTACCCTGATTTTACCTTGAAAATGGATATATTGATTTATTATATTTATCGAATACGGCTGTTTATTTTAAGAAAAACGGTTATATTTATAAAATAATGTCATATTCTTAAAACACACACTATAAATTAAATATTTATTGTATTCAAAAATGTACATAAAATTCATTTATAATAGTTACTATTATATAGTGATATATTTTTCAAAGTGGCATGTAAACAAATATAAATTAAAAATAAAATTAAAATAAATAGTTATCAGTACAGGCAAGACCTCATATAACCTCTGGTTATATGAGGTATTGGTACATGTATACATACTATATAGAGCTATATAGCGATACCAATATTGTTCATTACTTTAACAAATTAATTAGAGTGACGTCACTCAGAGTCACATAAGTCATATTAGAGTGATATCAAGGACATGTACGGTGATGTCCTTGGTGATGTGTACTTATATTTCCTTCAGAGAATCTTTAACAATACCCATAGAGTACGAATTGACTTCCTTCTCTATGGATTCGACCAAGAACTCCTATAACCACCGAAGTTATAGGAGATCTTGCAATTACCTAGCTAATTTATAAGATATTTAGTATGTCACAAAATCTACTATTTCATTTAATTTTAATAATATATATTTACAAATTTTAAATAGAAATATACATATATTATAAAACAAGTCATTTACATATATGTAACTAGTTCACATAAATGTTGTTGTATTTAAAAACCATATTTAAAAAGATAAAGGTATCTTATCCACATTTGCAAAAAGTATCCAAATTATCCTCAAATATTTTTCAAAGGAAAATAGTTCTTACTTCGCAAACTCTTTGACACCCTTCCTCCTCCTATATGGCTAGGGTTATACAATTAACCGAGAGTAAGTTAATAAATTAAGTTTATACATTTAGTTTGATTTGTATGTAGATATTTATTTATTTATTGATTGATTTCATATTTAAATAAATCATAAATTATTTCTAAAAAGTGTATATATAGGAATAAAAATAGTAAAAAATAAAAAATTGGGTATTACAAAAATACTGCGTAAAATAATAAAAATAACAGAAAGGAAATAAATTAATAAATTAATAATGAGAACAAATATAGGATTACAGAATTTCATCTGAGATCAATATTTGGATAGATGTATTGAATGTATTATGGGACATTATGTATTTAATAATAAAGGGTGGGAGTGAATAAAGGTTCAATATAACTAAGGACCCGATTATAAATTGTTGAAGTTCAGATAATAGGGATAGAGAGATGAATAGGACCATGGTCAAGATGGAAAATGTAAGGGAAGAAGAAGTAGAACCTGAGGAAGTAAAAGTATAATAGTATATTGAGGAATGAACAAAATATAATGCGATAAAAAGATCTTTTATTAATTTTTACGCAGGCAGGAAATTGTTGATGTAAGAAAGTAGAGGAATTGTCTCGAATACCTAGGTTATATTATGGATTGATGAGTGAATAACTTGATTTAGGTGAGAGATAGATTATAATGGAAGATTGATGAGGAGTGAGGAACAATAATATATACTTGAGAGGACAAGGAAATAATTAGCGTTTAATTAAAGGGGTTTCACACCAACTCGAACGCAATTATCAATTATTAACTTAAGAGGAACAGTAAATGATTTTCATATTTCTAATTATGTAAATACGATAATGTGAAGCTTTAATAATATCACACATGGTACATATGGCAGTAATAAGATAGATGAAGGAAATAGCGAAATCAACAACGATACATAAGTTGGATGAATTATAATCGAGTATACCCTTAGATGTAAAAAGAAATTATAATGTTATCAATATATAAAATAGTGAATTAAATAGGAGCTAGGATATATATATATAGAGAAAAGTGAAGGACCAAGTATTTATCGCTGGAAAACTCAGATATATCGATTATATTACGTACTATAGTACGTATACTCAGTGCAATATATGTATATATGTATAATACTTTAATAGATATATTTACAAGTTTTTCTTTATAAAAAATACATCACTATCTACAAATATTTACAAGTTATCGGGATGAAACTAACTTACCCCCTAACTTATTTAGAAGTTCAAATGAATAGTGATGAAAGATAGCGAAGTTTCGATCCATTTCAATTGTTTCATACATATGTGTATAGTACTATACATCTATGCATGAAACCGTTGACTTGTATTGTACAATCATAGATTTTTATTTCCCTTAAATAAAATTACTTAAGGTAAATAAAAATTGATGAGTGTGACAATGTTTCGTATAAGATATATTAATATTAATGGGTAATTCATATTGTTAAGTTTTATGTTGTGAAGTTGATAGCTTTAGTAATTGTTACCTTATCGTATTATATTATATGCGTATATATATATATATATATATATATATATATATATATATACGTATAATAACGTGTATTATCTACATACAGAAAGAGTAACGCGGCGACAAATTTATCTAAATTTTTATTTTAAATATTGAAAATATGAATATTATATATAGTGGATATTATTCTTATATTTGTGTAAAATCATCACACATATTCAGTGAATATATGTGAATCATTACAGTGAACATTGTTCACACATATATATAATTATATATATAGTAGGTATCTAATAGGTACTACCTATTATATATATGTATATATGTTGAATAATGTATAACTGTTTATTACATTTTGATATGAAATTAGTTTGATATAATACTACCTATGTTACTTACGTTTATTATGTTACTTAACTTACATAGGTAGTATACTAGTAGTATAATACTACCTATAGGTACCTACCTAACATTTATTACAATGCAAAACTACATAGGTGAGCTTAGATATATGCATTTCGGTATGGATTTTAATAAATCGTTGATATCTTAAAACGAATCATGGAGAGGTTCTCTATGCTTTGTGTAATTATGGATTGTTTTATATCTAATCATTTTTATTAGGTTATGGGTTTTTTAAATTCAGTTAGTTGTGGGTTTTAGTTATTAATTTAATTTTGTATTACCTATAGAGTATAGGTATATATCATATATATATATATATATATATATATTGTATATAATCCTGGTAACTATTTATACTCTGAAACTCATAACTATATATATTATAAACAAAAAACGTCACCTGATTATTAAACTTTCAATGATGGGTCAATATTTTGATTAAAAAAAGAATTATCCAATATGCTTAGGGTGTTGCCTTAAGTTTAGTAGGATATATCCTACTACATTAAAATAGTATACTATTTTAAAAACTAAATTAAATGTAGGTTATAAGTTATAACTTATAACTAGGGATGTAAATGATGCTCAAATCTAAAGCATGATGCAGTCTCAGATTAAGGCTCATTTTAAAAATCTAAAATTAAAGTCTCGGCTCGGCATCAATAACCAAAAGTCTCGGCTCGGCATCAAAAAGCTCGGTATTATTTACACCACTTGATGACATTTACATTATTATTCACTGAATCGCGAAGTTTGCGCAGATTATTATTTTAAATTGATGTAAATGTAAAATATATAAAAATTAGTATTAAAATGTAATTTCAAAAAAGCATCATTTCGACTCGGTAATGTTTTGTAAAAGTCTTAACTCGGCTCGGGCTCGTTTGGCTAGTCTCGGTTCGGCTCGGGCTCGTTTGGCTAGAGTCTCGGTTCGGCTCGGGCTCGTTTTTTTTCCGAAAATAAAAGTATCGGCTTGGCATTAAAAATCAAAAGTCTCGGCATTAAAATCTCGGCATCATTTACAACTAGTTATAATTATAACTAGTTGTAAATGATGCCGGTTTTTTAAATTCAGTTAGTTATGGGTTTTAGTTATTAATTTAATTTTGTATTACCTATAGAGTATAGGTATATATCATATATATATATATATATATATATATATATATTGTATATAATCCTGGTAAATAATATAATTATAACTAGTTGTAAATGATGCCGAGATTTTAATGCCGAGACTTTTGATTTTTAATGCCAAGCCGATACTTTTATTTTAGGTTAACCTATGAGCCGTTCAATTTATTGTAAAATAAAAATTTCATAATTTCATATTAGGTTCCTAATTGGTTCATATTAATTACTAGATTATATATAATTTATATTTTATTACATATTATAGGTTACATATATGATAATTATGATGATGATGATGATGATGATGATGATGATGAGTATTTTTTACATGTTATATATAATATTAATCGAACCTATTACATAAATTATGTATACATCATATATGATACATAATCATAAACTTACAAATAAACAATAAATTATTAAACTAAATATGTTGTTTTTTAAATACAAAATGCCTGAATTTAGGATTTAAATTAAAATAGCCGTTTTTAGAATATTTTCTGAACTACTATTTAAGTATATAAATAATTACCAGTATACAATATTGGTGTGTATATTTGTATTATATAATTTTTATTTTTGTTTATAATTAAAAAATTATTAATTTTAAAACTTCAAACAAATTTGAAAATAAAATATTTCGTAAACAATTAATCATAATAAACTTTATACTTTCGTATTTATCATTTCAAACACCAGTTTAACCAATTCGTATATAATAGGCTAATATTAGTCTATTATCTCATCAAAGCATCCACTTAAGAAAGTTCAAATTCATAGACGACAATGCAAATATTCAATATAGTTGGTTACCTGGTGAGCGCTATATTTGACGAACACACTCCTATCGTTAGTCAGAGTCACTTGTATTGTAACATTAACGTATTCATAACTCACTACATTTCCTACGTATACGTACCGTAGGTATACATATTCCATTATCTATTCTGATACACTGTCACTAACATACACTTGATACTAACACTTATATTTCATATAAAGCATTAATACACTCGTATATTATAATATTAATATTATATATACCAATTTAATCTAAAACACCTCCTATATGTACATTGTACACACTAGATTAAGGATGAAGATGCCAAAGACACTGGAATAGGAATAAGTGGTTACGTTTGCGAACTAGCAAAGACTATGTGCAACGGAATCAACACTTACTTGACTAGTGTGTTAACCTACTTGAACTCTATTCTGATTGACTACACCAGGGTTAGTTTATCTCATCTGCGCCTTTAAATATTTTTCCAAAGTTTTTCCATAGGAACATTTTTCATTTCTGGGAAAAATATATGGTTTTGTAGTTTTTCATATTTTAAACCTATGTTTGTCCTGCGGTATACGCATTGAATTGTATACGCCATTCAGTGAATACATAAAACTAACAACTATTAATAACATTATAATTATTATACAATGAATAACTCCATATATATATTATAATAATGTAGTTTACTACCTACTATGTTAACGACTAACCTATTGAAGTGTATAGTATCCTATAGGCATATCCTACTATTAGTATAACACTATAGTTTTATAGTATACATACTATTTCACTGTGGATAGGTGTATATATATATATAGCAATATCGCAATTTATTCATATCATACATATACCACTTATCCAGATAGTTATATATAATAAGAGTTTAATATTTAAAATTATTACTGTACCTATACATTCCTATACAATCCATTATAAATCGATATTAATAACAAATTAAATGAACAAAATATATAGGAAGTTCAATATAGTCGTTTATCTAAACACAAGTTTAGATATATATTATATTATTATTTAACCATTCTTAAGGTACCTATAACCTAAACCATTGTCCTTCTATATGGATAAATAAGTTTCACATTCTATGAGTTATATACATCTGTAGTTTATATCCTATAGAAGTCATGTTGTTATTCTATGGGAGTAGGATATAGCAAGACCTACTATAACCTCGGTTATAGGAGGTCTTGGATATAGATAGAAAATATAAGAAACATATGTTCAATTAATAATTATAATTATTCACTCAATATGTTTAAAACTCATAATATTATAAAATGTACTAATCATAGATTGTTCTGACTATAGTCAGTTCTAATACGTTATTATGAAGTTACCTAACGCATTTCATATTCTACAATGTATTCCCGACAAAATGCCACACAAGCGTTTATAGGGAATATGATTTCAGTTTATTATAATTAGATATTTATTATAGGTATACTTAGGTATACTTATGTATACTTAATTACCTATAGGTATACCTACTGATATATTCATCGCTGCGCATGCATCACTATGCATGAGGTAATGTGTTAGGTCATAAAGTATGCAATAATGTTAGCATGATAGTATTAGCTGCAGACCTAGGTCTATACACTGTTTTACAGTATACACTATACACTGTACACTGTACACTGTACAGTGTACAGTGTACAGTGTACAGTGTACAGTGTACAGTGTACAGTGTACAGTGTACAGTGTACAGTGTACAGTGTACAGTGTACAGTGTACAGTGTACAGTGTACAGTGTACATTGTACAGTGTACAGTGTACACTGTATATGTACATTACACAGCTTTATTATCCTGCTCGCTATGTAACATTACTTTCTGTAATGTTGTATATTAATAATTACAATAATTATTGTTTACATTTTATTCGTTATTCCTTAGGTACTAACATGATGGAACTTATCTACAATGTAGACAGTGTCTACACATATATGTTTACCTATGAGAGATGTAATTATATTTTATGTTACTCATTAATTTATCATCTTGTTTTATATTATATTTTAATCTAGTACCCACTCTTTCTAGCTATATAATACATTATTATTAATAATTAAGAACAATCAAAATATTGTATAAAGTATACTTAATTATATAGTAGATATATACCTACTACACCTATGCAGAATATGTCAACAGTATCCTGTTTTCAAACCTTTGTTCTCTTATGGGTCATGGCTATATATGTTTTCTTGGATGAATATAATGTCCTGTTTTGTAGTCTCAGCTGAGGTGATGAGTTCATAGATTTTTCCTTGCTTTTGAAGCGTTTGTACATTCATAGTTCCGATAGTTAATATCTGATTTGTCTTCAAAAGTTTATTGGTTTTCTCGTTAGTTAATTATACGACTGTAACCTGAGATGGAATTGCAGGACGCGCTCCATGTTTATCCGCGATGCGGCATGAATTTTGGTTGTTGGTTTTGTGTCATAGTTTGCTTTCAACGATTATATAAACCCGGATATAAACGATCTTATATAATATGTTCGCTTGATTATTTTATATAATTTTACATTTATTAATTTTTATTATATTTATTAAGCTTTTTTTAATATTATTTATTATTAAACTTTTTATTAAACTTTTTTTTGAACAACTGGTTGAACAATAAATGATCTCGGATTCATTAACAAACATGGTAGTCATCTACTATGACATCACTTGATTAATATATATGATATATACAATACACATAGCTAATAGAATACGCGTATTTCACGGTGTTTTTAATCTACATAACCTATGATACATAACAGATGGGTAGGCCTATGACTGCTCGGACCATAAATTTATAGTGTACACTATGTAAACTATATAACTATGACTAGGACACACACATATAAATAATATATAAAATTGTAATATTTGCTTGTATTTAAAGCCGATGAGCTGTAATAAACTAACATAGAATAATATACACAAGTAAGAAGTGGGTTCACTATTTTTATAAGACAATAACATAGGTCTTCAAATAATATTTAGAAGTGATATTATATAATTGTAGATATGTCGTATATATAAATGATCGGCTCTTGTTAAAACCATGGATGTCTTAACATGAGAGCTGCATCTTAGGGTCATTAGGCATATATAAATGTGTTCATGACTCACCACTTATGTGTCACACTTCTAAGTTCATAGGTGGGATATAAGGAAAGTAAACTCAACCAATATGACAATAACCAAATAAATTAAAAACCATATAATAACCACATAAATTATATCATCGATATAAAGGAATACTCTATTTATATCGATAATATATATATTTGTATTGTATTCAATATACATATTTGTGATTTGAATAAATAAATATTATTATATATGTGTAATAAAGGTGGGATGCATAACAGGTAGAAGAGTTAAAAGAGGAAGTGTTACCCGAGAAAATAAAAGACACCATGTTCAATATGACTACTTTACCATTAGAATTGCACCATCAAGTTATTATTCTCTACACATATTATGAATATTATATATACATATGTACATATTTATATATTTATATATAATAATAATATCAGAATGTTAGGCATGGCCATACGAAGAAGCGCGTTGATTATCTAGTAGTTTACCCGTTTCACTTTCCTAAAGAACATTTATGAGGAGAAAAGTATTGTAAAAGTAAAATTAAAATAAATATAATAAAATAAAATTGTAAGATTTAAATTTAGTAAAAGTTATATACAAAAGAACAAATTTTTCAATACAAATTAAATTATTTAGTTTTCTAGTAGAATAATACATTAAAAAAAATCAGAGATATTAAATTATTAAATTCATATCCAGTATAGCCAACAATAATTGTAAATAATGAGGATATGTGGTGTATAAATTTCAGGGATATGTGTGCGTCGGGTACAATGCCTTATGGTTCATACTTACCTCTCACTACAAGTATATATCTTTCCCCGATACGTACCATAAACTCTCATTAACACAAAAACATCAGCCAATCTGTCATAAAAAACACAATATAAAATAGAGTTAATGTTATTAAATGTGTTATTCTAATAGATTACTTTTTATAATGGTAATATTTTATTATAAATACTATTTAAATCTATAGAATAATTTATTAAAAAACTCCTCATAATGTCATTCATCATGTAATAAATAAAACTTAAGGTAAGAAAAAGTTCAAATTTTCATAATTTTATATTTTGTCAAAAGAATGTAAAGTATGTGTTTTTATTAATTTTATATTAAGTCATGAATTTTATATTAAGTCATGAATTTAAAAAGAGTAAAATATGTAAAATATGTGAGTAAAATATGTTTGGTAATTTATATTATGTCAACAAAAATAAACTAAAGTAATTAATTTTTTTTATTAATATTTTTTATAATAAGTCAATAATGTAATTTTATATTATGTCAAAAGAAAATGAACATCTTTTGGAATTTTATATTATGTCAAAAAATAAATTAAATAAAATGTAAAATAAATGTAAATATAAAAATAAAAATAAAACAATATAAAAAGTATCATTGGTAAATTAATATCAATAGTCAATTAATATAAATGAAATTTAAAATAATTTAAAAAATAATAAATATCATTAGTTAACTATTTTATCAAGTTAGGTATTAATAAAAGTTAATTGTAGTCATAAAAATGTATCAAAATCTTTTTATAATTAGTACTAAATGCATGTATATATATAGTATACTATTTTTAATTCTTGTAGATTTTGTTAAATTGTTCCACAACCGTGGCCATGAACTAGATAAACAAAAAAGTTTTCGTTGGGTTCTAATTCTAATTCTATGAAAGAGAAAAGTAGCATAAGCTTTAACCTTGAATATAGTCTGTAAGTGTGATGGCAACGAATGCTTTCTTACTCTAAACATAAGTTTTGCAGTAATTAATTTAAAACTATCATTAAACTTTAAAGAATTATGTTGTGTATAAAATTTTCTCTACATTTTATCACCATTATATATAGTTTTTAGTCATCTTTTTTTTGTAAAATATTAATTTTATTTAGTTTTGTAATAAAAGTATTACCCCAAATATGGGAGAAGTAATTTAAATGTGAATAAAAAAATGCACTATACATTAAGACAAATGATTTATTATTTAATTTAAATTTAACTTTGTTTAAAATAGCAATATATCTTGATAATTTTGAACATAAATAATCTATTTGGCTGTTCCAGTCTAGTTTATAATCAATAATTATTCCCAGAAATTTAAATTGTTTAACTATTTTAATATCTGTATCATCAATTTATATATATATATATATATATATATATATATATTTATATATATATAATTTGATTTATTGACACTTATCATAGATATGTCCACCACTAGTAGGTGTAAATAACAATATAATGGAGTTAATAATGAACCAGGACAATAAATAAAAGATACAACACAACAATTATAAACATTTTAATAATTCTCTATTAAAATAAATATTTAGTAATAATATCACATTAATGATATATGAGTTAATATACCCAGCAGGGTTATATATCATACCTTCACGGTATCATTATGAGTTAAAAAGGAAGGTGGCGTAAACAGATATATTTAATGGAGGTAGGAAGGGAGTTCTATTGGGATGGGTAATATAGCTTGAAGAACTTTGTTCATATTCAAGTGAGGCCCTCACTATAAGGGTAAATTATAATTTACCCTTATAGTGAGGGCCTCACTTGAATATGAACAAAGTTCTTCAAGCTATATTACCCATCCCAATAGAACTCCCTTCCTACCTCACCTATAGGGTAATATCGATATTATCACTTGGATAAGTTAGTGGGTATTTTAGTATTAGCAAAGCCCCCGGGCTTTGGTATAGACATACTATTAGTATGTCAGTGGTGTAACGAGGAGATCTATAGGGGAAAGTCCCAGATTACCGACCCCCTCATAATACCGACCCATCTCGTTTCTCAGTAACTATAAGAGATATCAACAAATTATATATATATATGAACTGTTAGTAATTTAATGATAAATATGAATAAGTAGTTTATTTAAAAAAATATTTAATCCTACAATTGTTATTTGATAAAATGTAATATTCTGTTTTTACTTTTTAAATTTTGAATAATAACTATTTTTAAATCATTGTAAATACTTTATTTATTAAAATAAAACTTAATTTTTTGCAAAATATTGTAGATCAATAAAATGTTTATAACTATTATAAAAATAATTTAATTTGAATAACTATTAACCAATATATCTTAATTATAGCAACCCATATGATTTTCCTATTACCGACCCCCTAAATTACCCTAATACCGACCCCATGTGATTTATAATATCCAATCAAAATAGATCTGTATTTTACTTTAAATTATGTTATAACTTGTTTGTGTATCATTGACATACATTTATTATTCATGATTCCATTTATTTATATACATATTAATGATTAATAAATAAATATTAAATAATAATATACATTACTTTAATATAATTACTATACAGTTTAAATTTAAATGTTATATTACTATTAAAACATAAATTCAATACAAAATAAATTACGTCATGTTATAATTAATTATATTTATGTATATCTACTATTTTTATTGGATATTATAATACTACAATTATTTATACCACGATTATTTTAGGGGGTCGGTAATAGGGGAAGGGGGTCGGTATTAGGCACATGTATCATATTACAGACCACCCTTTTTAATGTTGTAAATATAATTATATCAACAATTTAAAAGAGCCACATTATTCATTGCCATAATATTACTCACAGTCAAAATTTAAAATAAATATATTTAATATTGAATAAGTTATTATGTAAATGGTAGTGTTAACTTATACACAATTGACGAGTTCCGCATGTTAGCAATCGGTATAATATGATCATCACGAATTAAATTACGTGAATTCGTATTTTGTGGAGCGATAGACTGTTCAATGATGCCAATACCTACATACATCCCTAGACACATACGTTTAATTCGTGCGAGTTTAGGTGCTTCATTTATATATGGTCAATATCACGCTGCAAAAGAAGTCATACAATAGATTACCGATGGAAATAATGCGAAAGATGGTGCTGACAAAAGTAATAGATTCATAGACATTGGCGGTCGTGCTTATACAGGAATATACATGGTAGCTGATGGCGTGAATTCATACGTGTGTGTAGATGAGAACATGAGTGAACCCGAAATAACAAGTAACGCTGGATATTCTTTGAAAGAGATCATAAAATGATTGATGATTGAAATTATTGATTGACACACACACACAGATATACACACACCTTGTACCAAACAAACAAACAGCTATAATTCTATCAAATTCACTGATAATGTCTAGATTACTATACTGTAACTCTTTACTAGCCGGAGAAAACAAAACAGCTGTTTTAGCAGTAACTAGTTACTAACAATATTGACCGATTAGTAAATAGAACTACTAGAATTATTTTTAATCTAAAAAACACAGATTACACTACTAGCATTACGAACTTACGGAAATCACTAAACTGGCTACCTACAATTGACAACATCAACATTAAACTACTAACTATACTTTACAAAACTACAAAAACAACTCAACCTCATAATTTACATACTTTACTTCACAAACAAACCACTAACAGGCAACTGAGACAAACATATAGACTTGACATACCGACTACACGACTATGAAAGTACGGTAACAAACGATTTAGCTGGAGAGGTGCAACTCTCTGGAATAAACTTCCCTAATCCATACGCAAAGAAGATATGTCAATAACCACTTTCAAATATAAACTCAAGGAGCTATTTAAACGTTCCCCACTAAAATACCACTTATCTAACCCTCTTTGAAATGTTATCGTGTTATTATATTATTATTATATTATTATTATATTTAAGAATGTTATTTTATTATATTATTTTTACGGATGATCACTAAATCATCCGGGAACCCACACCTATAAACTGTTCGAAAAACAGTAAAACACATTGTAGAATGTTATATTAATCTTTGTGTATAAATAAATACTATTACTACTACTACTACTACTACATTTAGGGGTCGGTAATCGGATACTTTCCCCTACTATATGGATTTATGAGCTAACGGTATGAGCGATATGAGCGAGATGTAGACATATGGAGATGTAGACATATGCATACATATGGAGATGTATACATATATATATATATATATATATATAGTATATATATTATATACATCATTCTATGAAATTTCTAGTTTTAAAAATAATATTTTTTTATATTTAATAAATTTAATAATAATTACTTAATAAGTATTTTAAAATAGCCTACAAATTTTAAAAACAATTAAAAAATAATTATATTTATTAATTAATTTTAATTATATATATTAATCAATTATAAATATATATTATTCCATATTATTTATTAGGCCGAATGACACAATATACAAATAATTCTAACAAATATATATTAATTAAATAACAACCTAATACTGAACAGGTGGCGATCGCGTGCGTGACAGTGTTGCTGGGTCTATGTATTACGTTAGCTATCCGGAAGTCACGTGCATCATCTAACTGTCACGTGAAGTGTGAAGATAAACAGTTGCACGCTACATCTGAGGTAAGAGAGGGGAATGAGTCATCTTCGGTGAAAATCTCGTCAGAGTCGCAAACCACGCCCATCTCCGCTTACGTGCACGCCCCTAAAGTGGGCGGGGTTTACGAGTTTATGTCAGAATGTGATTTAAGCGAGATCGTGAAGCACGTGATGGAAGGAGTAAGTCACGTGACAGTACCTAAACATCTGGCTGCGGCCTACATCAATCACCTGGTGGCCTGTGAACACGAGGCCACGATACAAGTGGAAACTGATCGTGTCCAGGAGGTGAAGATAGACACTCAGAAGATGATAACAGATAACCAGGAGGTGACAATAGAGACTCAGGAGATGCTGATAGAAACTGTGGATGAATTAAATCAATACGTAGAAAGCGACCAGTGTCAGGAAAGTAGGATACTGATAACCCCGTGCGTCATCGACGAATACGTCAATCAAAAGGTCAGAGTTCAAGCGCTGACTTTAGCGGCGGGAGCTGGAGATGTAGTACAGAACATACCGGATGTAGAAAATGTGGGTAACGAAAGCGGACCTGCGCAGAACATAACAGAAGTAGAGGTTTTAGGTGTAGACAAACAGGGCGGAGATTCGAACGTTGTGATTGATACAGACGCACAGATAAGCATGTCAGTAAATGCCTAGTCAATATATTGGTCTACGAAAATCGAAGTAATATATCGAAAATATTTGAAAATGTGGTTTATTTGATCATAGTGTGATGAATATTACTATACTATATATGTTAACACTTGTTTCAATAAACTATATGCATTCAAAATATGTATATGATATATACATATAGCTAACTATATATTTATATATATATATATATATATATATATATATATATATATATATATATATATGTGTGTGTGTTAAAATTGCATATTATAATTTTTTTTAAATATAACATACTTATTTATAATATACTAGAAAAAACATGATTTGTAGCTGTTAGTTATTATCATTATTTTCATATATATTATCTGTATTTGACTAACAATTTTTAATTGCACTTAAGTGAATACACTTATTTATAATTTTTAAATTGTAGTACAATTGTTTATTTTATATTCATATCTTAATATAACTTTAATACTATGGCTTTCATCATGGAAAATTAATCTCCATAATTAATGTATATTAATAATAAATAAAGTGTTAATATTCAATAATCATTATATTATACTTCTATTATAATATATATATATATATATATATATATATATATATATATATTTTATATAAATATATATTTTATGAGAATTTAGACTATCTAACATATGATGATTGATATTATAACAATATGATTAAATGAATGTAGAAAAACACATTACATATTTTATTAATGTTCCCCGTATTCCTGTCTATTGGCGAGGAATGATATATATAATTAGTATATATATATATATATATATATATATATATATATATATATATATATATATATATATATATATAACTGGGTTTCTCAATATTAATTCTAAATACGATATATACCTAATAAATGTGTAATGTTATTCTGTAGAATATTAATTAATGATTTTCTGATATTGTTATCCCGGGGGAAAGTATCCGGACACGGCCTGAATACGGACACTCTCGGAATCTCATAAACAATAAATCATACACAAAAATGTTTAATAAATACAAAATTAATAATTATATACATTTTTCTAAATAAGTATTTTTTAATATTTTAATTATTTAAAATAATGTTGATATATTAAATAAACATAAATATATGAATTTTGTATTACTATTTTAAATGTATGAACAAAAATGTAAATTTATAACCTTCTCAAGAATATATAAATATATTACTTTAAAATATAACATTATATAGTATTAATAACTAACGTATTTTAAACATTATATATATATATATATATAATTGCTATCTTTTGTTATCAAATATTAATTAAGTTATAAGTATATATCTATAGTTCATATAAATCCATAATACGGACACTCTATGTGTCTTAATATGGACACCCTATAACCAATCAGCGCGCAGCGTGTGAACTATACTAATTTCATTAAAAATTGCGCACGCCGTGCGTTATAATATTAATACCATCAATGTATTAATGCTTATTATTTAGACACTCCACATGTAATTATTAATTAATAAAATAATACAAATTAATAAATTAATTACTATTAAAATTATTCATAACATTAATTATAAGTAATGTAATTTTAATTTATCTGATTGGTTCATCAATAATATATACTATATTTTATAGTTACTATAATATACCCCATATACAGAGGTTCCGATATAACATAGGATATCCATATTCGAATATGGAATACACCCCCTTTATCTATTGAATACATCAGATAAGAATATTGAATTGATCAGTTAATATATATAATTCATTAAATAATGATATAATAATATCTGTATCTGTTTCATCTTTTAAAAATAAAATAAACAAAATCTGTTTTGACAAACAACTTTTTTTTAACAGAAATTAATAATTTTATATTGATTTATATTTTATTTTGTATCTTAATTATTGCATTTTCTCTTCGGGGTTTTAAAAAAAAATTGTTTTTGTTATAGAAAATTTGGGTTTTTATATCTATATTTAAAATATACTATAATATAACATTAATAATTCATTACTCTTACAGATAAAGTGGGAAATATTAATTTATTTTTGTTTGCTCTGTATTATATTATTGTTTTATATACATTTTGTATATATGTTTCAAATGTATTATATTACTAAAATACAATATTAATAATTTACTATTATTTCAGATTATAGTGATAATTATTATATTTTTTGTTTCGTGATATTATTGGTTTGATTTATTATTAACGTGTTCTGTTTGTGTATAGGTATATTGGTTTATTTTATTTTTAACGTGTCCTGTTTGTATAGGTGAAAGTAACCGAATACGGACAGTGCCCGAATACGGAAACTCTCGGTATTTCAGAAACCATAAATCCTACAAAAAAATGTTTAATGAATAAAATATTCACAATTATAAAAATAGTATAAACAACTATTTTTTATTTTTGAATTATAAAAAATATTGCTAATATATCCAATAAACTGATTTTATTATTACGTTTTTAAATTTATGAAAAAAAATGTTTACTTAAAAACTTCTCAAGATTACAAATGTATCGATATAAAATATAACAATATATTATTAAAAAATAAAGCATACTAAAAATTGTATTTTTAATTTCTATATTTTTTATCAAATATTCATTAAGTTATAAGCATATATCTAGAGGTCATATACGTTCCTAATACGGACACTCTAAATGTCTTAATACGGACACTCTATAACCAATCAGCGCACATCGAATTCACAATTCTGATTTTCATAAAAATCGCGTGAGTTATAATATTAATACCACCAATAAAGCTAATTCTAAAAAAATTATTATTTAGATACTTAAATTGTATTATTAATTAAAAAATAATAAAAATAAATAAATTATTAACTAATTAAATTACAATATATTTTTTATAAAATTAATTTTAAATAATGTAATTGTAATTTGTCTGATTGATTCATCAATAATATATAGTTTATCTAGAGGTATATATGGTGTCCGTATTATATAACAGGGTATCCGTATTCGGTACCCATGTCCGACATGGGTATCGAATACGGATACCCCAGTTATCTATGGAATTAAAAGATTAAATAAAATTTTAAAATCTCAATAATATCTATAATCATATAATATTAATATATTGTAATTTTTGAATAAAAGTAATGAGTCATAAAAAGTTAAGACCATTTATTGTTAAAGTGTCCGTATTAGGTTACTTTCCCTATATATATATATGTTTCAAATATATTATACAATTAAAATATAAAATGAATAATGTATTACATACTATTATTACAGATTTTGGTAAGTATTACATTATTTGTTTGTTTCATTCTAGAATTGGTTTAATTGATTTTATAATATATATAAAATTTATCATTTAAATATTAAACTATATAACTAATAATGTATTACTAATACAGGGTACGAAGATAAGAATAATTCTATAAAGTTAAAGTAGAAATTGAAAATTTCGATGTCACTTACAAAATAATGTATTTTATTTCTATTTTCGATTATTTTTTGTTTATTTTTTCCTATGATTTATTTCTACTTTCGATTGTTTTTGTTTATTTTTACGGTAACTGTAAAACGTTTTAATTTCTTTAATTATTTAATTTCGTATTATTGTTTGTTTATTTATATAAAGTATGTTATCGTTAGCAAATATTCATACTTTATACTTTAGATTATATTTTCGACTATGTATTTGCTTAAATAAATTATCAATCAATTGATTAATCAATCAAAAAAAGATTAAATAAAATGTTAAAATCACAATAATATCTATAAGCATTTAATATAAATATATTTTAATTTTTGAATACAAATATTGGGAAATAAAATGTTAATACCAAAAAATATAAAACCTACATTTGTAGAAAAGGGAGATTGAGTTATGTAGACTAATATGTGTTGCACGTGGAGAATAGTATACTAAGAGGTATATACCTATATCTTTAGATATATTTAAATAGTTTTATTAGAGGTATTCATTTTTAAGTAATTAGGGTATATAGGAAAGTCTCCAATTGTCAACACCTAAATGATTATGTGTAATAATGTATTCAATATTAAATATATGTATTAGAAATTTTGTAATTAGAATAATATTAGGATTAATATTAATAAATAAGTTTGCAATTTTAAATTGTTGATATATTGACAATTGGTATTTAATAATAAATAGGGCGGTTGTAATATTTAGGGGGTCGGTAATTGGATACATGCGCCTAATACCGACTAACTTCTCCTATTACCGACCCCCTACCTAAAATAATCTTGGTGGATATGATGATGATGATGATGATATTAAGTTTATTTACACTAAAATAGGGTCATGTAGACCCATTCGCTCGTGCGGGAAGAAAATAATAATAAAATAATACTTACTTTTACTTTTACTCCCTTGACTCTTGAATCGTAGGAGGAATCATCAGACAAGTATCAGTAACAAATTTCTTCCATTTTTCGCGATCTTCCGTCATCCGTGTTAGTTCTCTAGTACTTCTTTCTGTCCATTTACTTATGTTGTGCATCCAATTATTTCGTGGCCGGCCTTTTTTTCTCTTGCCTTCTACTTTTCCTTGTAGAATGGTTTTGGCCAGTCCATCGTGTCGACAAATATGACCATAATACTTAAGCTTTCTTCGTTTTATAGTACTTAAGAGTGGTTCATAT
This sequence comes from Osedax fenrisi, assembly GCA_964019155.1. Classification (NCBI taxonomy): domain Eukaryota; kingdom Metazoa; phylum Annelida; class Polychaeta; order Sabellida; family Siboglinidae; genus Osedax; species Osedax fenrisi. The sequence goes on along the minus strand of OZ025245.1, from coordinate 32,460,874 downwards.
TTGCCTATTAGATTTATCATTTTTTCATGGATATAGTAATTTTTTTTCTTTGGCGATATGTAATATACAGTAATTTTCTATGCGATTTATTTTTGAATGCTTGTATCCTTTTTTCCTCTTTTTCCATTAAGGTCCAAGTTTCGCAGCCGTAGAGAAGTATTGATAATATAAGTGATTTATAGAGGTTGTATTTTACATGGAATGCAATTTTGTTGCTTTGCCATATTGTTCCAAGTTTTACCATTTCTGAGGTTGCTGTTGCTAATCGTATTCGTAATTCGTTATCTGATGATCCATCTGATTTCAACGTCGATCCAAGATACTTAAATATTTTGACATTTTCGAGTAGGGTTCCGTCCATCATTATTTTTGCACTTTCGTTTTTACTATTTACCATTGTCTTACTTTTCTCTTTGCTTACTTCCATCCCATAATCTTTAGAAGCTTCAGAAAGTCTATTAGTAAGCTCTTGTAATTCGGAATTGGTTCCAGCGAGTAGATCGATATCGTCAGCAAATCTAAGGTTATTTATAATCCTACCACCAACAGATATAGTTGACTTGTGGTTATGGAGAGTTTCCTGCATGATTTGTTCTAAGAAAATATTGAATAACACTGGGGATAACAGACAACCCTGTCTTACTCCAACTGTAGTAAGGAAAAAGTCTCCTGTCTTGTTATTTAGTATTACAGCACTATTCGAATTTTCATATAGCGATTCAATTATTCTTATAATTTCATGAGATATGCCAAAATGGCCCATGACACTCCATAGCCCATTATGCCATACTCTATCAAAGGCTTTTTGAAGTCAATATAGTTATGGTACACATTTATCTCAATTTCGATGTGCTTCTCCATTATTATTCTATTGTTAAGAATTTGTTCAATAGTGCTTCTTGATTTTCTGAACCCTGCTTGCTCTTCAGCTAATATTTGTTCAGCTTGCGGTATTAGTCTATTTAATATTATTATTAACAGAATTTTGCTAGGATGTGGTATTAGGCTTAGTGTTCGGTAATTTGAGCATTTCTTTATGTCACTTTTTTCGGAATAGGAATTATTAATGATTTTGCCCATTGATCTGGCCATATTTTTGTTTTCCATATATTTTGACATATCTCTGTGTATATTTTGATTATGCTTTCTCCTCCATGCTTTATTAGTTCAGCTGCAATGTTGTCATTTCCTGGGGTTTTATCATTTTTTAGCATATTAATTGAATTTTCAACTTCCGATTTTAGGATTGGCAGTGTTTCGTCGATGTCAGTGTTATTTTGATTACGATTTGTTAATTTGTTAATATTTGGTTTAATTGGATACTTATACAGATTATTGCAATATTCTGTCCATGTTTTTAATAATGATTCATTATCATCAATACGTTTATTATTTTGGTTTTCGTCTTCTATTATCATGGTTTTCCTTTTTATTGGATTTGTTAGGGTTTTTAAAATTTGATATGCTCTTTTATTGGATATACCTCTAGCCATATCTTCGTTAATAGCATTACATTGTTCTTGTATCCAGTTTTCTTTTGCATTTTTCATTTGTTTTCGGATTGAAATATTTATTTCTCTATATTCCTTTTTTATGTCTGAATTATTCTTTTTTAATTCTTTTTTAATGCATACAATAATAGTAATACGATAATAATTTAATAATAATATACATTGTGGTACTATATAAATGTGTTACTATATTATACATTGTAAATAACATATAAAAATGGATTTAATTAATTACAAAATGAACGTAATTTATGTATCATTGAATTTAAGTTTTAATATTAATATTAAATTAATAATTGCAGTTTATATTTCTATATTAAACTTTAAATTAACTGACCATGTTAACTAACCATGTTATAGCATTATTAACGCTGGCCATAAAATGATACACACATAAATTATAAATAAATTCAAAGTAAAAAATTGTATATTTAGATTGGATATTGTAAATCACATGGGGTCGGTATTAGGGTAATTTAGGGGGTTGGTAATAGGAAATCACATGGGTTACTATAATTAAGATGTATTGGTTAATACTTATTCAAATTATAATATTTTGAAAATGTTTATGAAATTATTTTAATCTACAATATTATACATTATACCTATAAATACGTTTTATTTTATTTAATACATTATTCACAGTAATTTAAAAAATAGTTATTATTCAAATATTTAAAAATGAGAAGCAGAATATTAAATTAAATCAAATATCAATTGTAGTATTGAATATTTAAAAAAACAAAATACTTAGTTATATTTACAATTCAATTACTAACAGTTCGTGTCCTATATAATTATTTGATATATCATATATAATTATAAACTATAGTTACTGAGAAACGATAGGGGGTCGGTATTATAATAAATCCTATAGGAGGTTTACTGACCATATGGTCGATAATAGGAGACTTTACTCTGGCCATACTATTACATTATTATATCTATATTTAATTAAAGAGTATTACTAGTTGGAGGAGCATTTATTTGGAACAATGTAAAAGGCTGAATGTAATCTGCAAAATAAGAAAATGTATATTTGAGAATTGTTTAACTATACGATTTGACCCTCACATATCAATAGAGAAAATAATTGGTTCAATCACATATCCTCAAGGAAACTTTTAGGAGGATATATGGGAGCGAATGGTGTTCACTCATAATGGATATATAGATTTTAGAGGTATGAATGAAACCAACTTATAACATATATCTAATATTTCTAGTAATCAGAGGTGGTCTAGAAATATGTCATCATCGAGATAGTGAAAATCACTTGAAATATCGAGAGACCCATTTAATGTTTTAAATTAAAGGTAGGATACAATATAGTACACTATTCATAGAATTTATAATTCAGTAGTGACCTCGACTAAATATGAAAATAAGAGAAAGTGTATGTTAATCCATATGAAAGAGGATATATAAAAATAATCTTTTTAGTTATTTTTCTAGGCAAGGTTAGATAAGTGGTGATCATTATATTTTTAATTATGTCGGGTTTTGGTATAGATTAGGTTTATGCGATTATTTACTATGATGTAAATAGTATTATATATAGTAATGTATATAGTAATGTATATAGTAATGTATATATATATATATATATATATATATATATAGTAATGTATATAGTATGCATAATATTAAATATAGATTATATAGAATTTGTATTGATAATATGCACCTTTGATTATTTTCATATAAACATAAATATTCTACCTAATATATACTTCATATTTGTACTTTTATCAAAGGAATTTGCTTTTACTATGGGAAGTTACTATACACTTTTTAATATACCTATATGAATATAATATAGTGTATCTATATTACTAGAGTTATTCTAGTATTACAGATAATATGCTGTAATACTACCACATTCGAAACAACTACTATCGAAGGGGTAGATATTATACCTATATATGTGGATATGTTGACCAATCGCATAATATTATACAATAATGTATACAGAAGTTAATATAAAGATGAATAGATTTAGATATCAGATTAAATCACATTATTAATCTATTTTACTTGACCTTGTAGATAGTTATGTAATATTTATCTAGGTATTATTGTTACGAGGAAAATATTCGTTTTATTGTCGTTAATAATTAATTATACTTTTAATATATATATATATATATATATATATATATATATATATATATATATATAATCTATAACTACAGTATACGCGTAGTTAATTAAACATAATATTTATGGAGATATTTATTGAGAAGTGAGTAAAGAAGACACACTACATTGTAATCAGATTTATTATGACGTAAGTTCTAAAGGCATCGTGAGTTACAAAGGGAAGGGTGGGCTCAGGGCACGGGTGTATACTCGTAACTGTAAACATGTATAGCATGGTGTTAGTGATGTGTTGTTTGTTAGATATTATAATAATAAGTATTATTATTATTATTTAATTATGGTTATTAGTACTAACTTATTATTGTTAATTGTATTATTTTAATTACGGTTATTATTATTATTATTGATGTTGGGGATAATAAACATATGAATTATAATTAAGTATACTGCCAGTGGAGATACAATTTGTTCATCAATTTGAATGACAATCCGCCATTGTGTTTAAATTGGTACATCATATTTATAATACAAATTCAAATTTACTTATATTACTATAATAACTGGCAATTGCTTTAATAATTATGATATTTATATAGTAAAATGAGCCAATGATTAACATTATACAAATATGTATATCTTTTATATAATATTATAATATAATTATACCAAACCTATTAACAAAATTAAGTTATATAATATTTATTTTTAATTATTTAAAAATAATATTTAATTTATGACTCAATATCAATTTTGTTTTCAAAATAATGTGCTTATATTATATAAAATGGAGATTACAAAATGTTAAATTAATATATATTTAATATATAAGTCATTAAATTCCAATTAAATGTATATTATAATTCGATATTTACATCTACTATTTACATATTTTGTATATCAATTAACACATTATAAAGATTATCACTGCATTGTATTTTAATAAATATATCCAATTCAATTAATTTTTAAGGAGATTGTTCAAATGGTGACACGAATTACATCGCAGATGTTATCAAATGCAGCATACCGCATTATAATGTCTATGATCATTGGTCATAAACCATAATATGCATGCATGGATATATATTCCTAAATATACACGAATGTTATATAACCTCTGAGATTCTGCCTCTGAAGTAACCCTTGTTGATACCGTCCATGCATTCACACATAGCTACGGTCATTGGGTTTTGTGTGTTCAGGATAGCACCTAGAAATTAGTTAGCCATTAGTTATCCATTAGTTAGTTAGCATCATTAGAATGTGATCACAATAGTGTGGAACAGTGTGGTACACCAATCACGTGGTACAATCACCAACTACATTCATGGAATGTTAAACTCGAAAGAAAATGTTGCAAGTCATGTTCAGGTATTAAGGATGTAACTAAGGCCCTTAAACTTAAACTTAAACTAGTAGTAATGCTTAATTACTATTTAACTAATAGTAAACTTTAATACTATTTAACTAAAGCTATACCTTAAAATAGAATATTTAAATAGTAGTTCAATACGCTTAATTAATAATTGATAAATACTAATAATATACATATATAATAGAGATTAAACAAATGGACGGCCCGGTTAATAGCCGTATTAGCATGTGCTAACCGGTTGAGGTTGTACTCTCTGGTACTCCATTAAGGTACATGGTAACACTACCGTTGTCGTATACCAAGGCCACGTGGTTCCATTGTTGTTCGTCGATGTCCTGTAGTGTTTACGATATGAGGGTAACGTTATGAGGGAGGTACTGTTGTAGTGAGTAGCTGTAGTTGTAAGGATGTACCCATACGTAACGTTAGACTTAACGAGGCCGAATCACTATTAGTAATTATAAGTAACTATATCTACATAAATTTTAATATATTATAATAATAATGGACATTTATTAGAATTGTGTTGTTTTAAATGGTATAATAAATAAAAATACAAATTATTTAATAACATTTAACTTCTAAAAGTATTCAAATAAAGATTCAATTTAATTTAAATCTGTTCTCTAGTTGTCGGTCAGTATATATATATATATATATACATACCTATACACACACATATACACATACATATACACATACCTATCTAGGAGGTTTACTAACGATATTGGCTGTATCATCGGAGTTGATTCCTGCGTTAACGTTGGTCGTGATACCTGTTCCTTGAGAACCGTGGATTCTGAAAGAAGAGCTATCTTCACAGTCTCCGTTGTCCACAAGTCCGAAGTCGCTGAAGTTACCTGCGTTACGTAAGTGCTCGATTACGTAATCATCGGATGTGTGGTATGTGGTATAACGATGTATTGGTACATAGGAATAGTGTAATAGGTGTGCGTTACAGAGTGGTGACACCGTTCAGTGGAATACATGCAACTCTAGTTAATGCAATTCGGTGCTACGGATTATACATTCAGAGTATTACGGTAGATTATTGAGCTAGGGTCTTATATACAAGTACAATTTGTTATAGATTATTTATAGATTAAATGTTGGAATTAAGGATACACATAAATTAGATTAAGTATTATAATATAATGAATAGATGAAATGAAAATATACTTAGAAATGAATTGTTTTAATAATAAAATATTATATAAATAAAAAATCCACAATAAGGTTAGAAAATAATCTATTTGTTCAAAGCGAAACTAATGTTTTAATATCACGATATTAATGTAGATAATTATTATAAAGTAGATAATTATTATAAAGTAGATGATTATTATAAAGTAGATAATTATTATAAAGTAGATGATTATTATAAAGTAGATGATTATTATAAAGTAGATGATTATTATAAAGTAGATAATTATTATAAAGTAGATAATTATTATAAAATGATTAATTACCGAATTCGTGTTTGAAGTACATCATTACAGTCCACTTGGTAATGTCTTGATCCTTGAACCAGTTCCTCATGAAACGTACCTAATCATAATATATCACATAATGATATGCATATAGAGCTAACACCTAGAGCTAAGTTTGTATTACACCAATAGAAATTATCTTAACTTAAGGCGCAATACATTATTTTATTAAAATATTGTGTACAAATTAAAGAAGTGAAATAAATGAAATATTTAAACAGTGTTTAAGCTACATATATATCAATATAACAGCACTACTATCATGACAATACCACTACCACACGAGTATATCTATCGTATGGTCTATGCGTTATAATACAGTATTGAATTAAGGTAAAGTTCACTGTAAGATGAACTTAGTAACTAATATAGAAGAACGTAGGACTAGTGGAGTAAGCGATTGAACTATGGCTCAGTTAACAGTGAAGTGGGCGTGTCGAGCTAAGGGGGCGGTCACTCATCACTGACCTCGAGTCTTTCGTGTCCGTTGAAGTAAGCGACGCTCCTGTTACGGTCTGCATCGAATACTATCTCGGCGTAACCTGACAAACGAGTTGCGTTATTACCTAATAGTTATGATATGACCTAATAGTTATGATATGACGTAATAGTTATGTAATGACTTAACCATATCGGTCATACCATCTTGCGGAGTCGTCATAATTGATAAAGTATGAAATGCTTATCTATTATTACCTATGCTTATCTATGCTAACTGAGCTAAAATATCTTGAAAAACTTTTTTACTCATTAATTATTTTCATTACATATTAGAAATAAATTAAAAAATGTTAAAAGATATATTATTATTTGTTGATTATTTACTCATGAGTTTAACCCTGATTAAAATATAGAACGTGTATCTTCGTGTTGGGGCGGGGGGGGGGTGGGTGCGGTGGGGAGGGGTATCTTTCTAACCTGGTCCATGGAGTCCTCCGTGAGCTTTCTTGCAGGTAATGTCGTCGAAATGATCAGTGAAAGGGAAATGTAACAACATAGTATCGTTACAATCGCGAGCTGTCAATCAATGAGTTATTATGTAATACACAATCTATAGTTGTCAATCAATGAGTTATTATGTAATACACAATCTATAGTTGTCAATCAATAGGTTATTATGTAATACACAATCACGAGCTGTCAATTAATGTTATATAATACACATATAAAGAGAGCCTTTAGTGGATATCTATATTGTTGATTGATTGTTTGTATTTATATACAAAAATGTCCGTAATATATACAATTACTACTATTGGAAGTGTTATTAGTATTATTAATATTTTAGTAATCTGTATGTATAGTAACCGATAATAAACATGACACCATAACCATGAATGAATATTAAACTAGGGTGAAGGTAGGGTGAATTAGGGAGGGTGACTAACGAGCCACTTGCAGACAGGTGCACACGCTATCTTGGAAGATGAAGCCTACACCGCAGTCCATTGTGATGTCATCATTACCATGACTACCGTAGTATCGAGAGTTCACTTTCGAGTGGTAAGGGCATGGAGCTGTGTATAGATAGTTATATAACATTAGTATCGATGTCATGGCATTTGATTGAACACAGTTTTGGCAATCTACTTAAGGTTGCGTTAATTAAGATTTGTTATTACAGTTCATGTTGGTTTTATTTAAATTTAAGATTTCAATCTGTGATGATACATCGATAGCGTTAACATGCTCGACTAGGACTGATCATGTTGCTATGGTTACACGGTAGTTACACGGTAGTTACACGGTAGTTACACGGTAGATACACTGCGCATACGCTTGACCTACCGAAAGTAGTGGTTCCGTCTCTGACGTATGTGTTATCTCCTACTAGGACGCAGGTGGCACCAGCGGGGCGCACTGCCACGCAGGTTAATCTGTCAAACAAGGATAACAGATAACAGATAACAGATAACAGATAAAGGATAATAGATATGAGATAAGAGATAATAAGATCACTATTATACGCGGTCGTATGATATAGAAGTGAGTGCATTATAGCCGTGGGTATAATGCATATAAAATATGGGTAGCCTTTATAATTAGTTAATATAAGGTAGTTCATATATCGTTTACTATATATATATGTCCCTATATATATATATATATATAGGTGGTATTCCTATAGTTAAGGGTTAATATATATTATTATTATTTGTTATTTGTTGAATTCGTTTATGCTATGAGGTATTCGAGTGTATATTTCATATTCAGTTAAAGCTAATGGTATCATAATGAGACCACGTGTAACATGACACGTGACTAGCCACGTGGTTTTTAAGTTTAGAGGTCACGTGAGGTATACGAATAATAACCTTTCTTGATCCCAGAATAGTGTTCCGCACAGCATTCGGAAGTGTTCGTAACGGTACAATCCGGTGGTGATGCTGTAGTAGTGATAGTAGTAGGTGTAGTAGTAGTAGGGATAGTATACATCTATACCCACTAGTGTGTGCGTTTGCGAATAAGATGTGCGAATTACACCGGAGTGAGTAGAAGTATGAACTGTGTGGGGGTTGATAACGAAGCCGAACTTATGCTATTAATAGACTATTGGCCACACTTACTATTGGGCACACTCTTGACACTAACTTCAGGTAACGGTTACAGATGTAGTATTTCTGACAGTCAAGGACATCGGGTCTCCAGATCTGTCCTCGGGTGTAGTCGCAACGATCGCAGTCAACTGTAACTGTTTAAGTAAACATAGGTCACATGACTATAACTTCGTACACTCTTGTGCTACTCACGTTATATTTAAAACGGTGATACAGTGGGTGAAACGTGACACGTTATAGGTGAGGGGTATCGGCCCGGTTAATTGAATATTTACCTAATTAAACTTTATATATATATATAATATGTGTGATAATGAGATATCAACAATATAGAAAGTCACGTGATACAGATCGATACAAGTGATACATATCGGTCACATTAATGTAACCATGTATCGGTCGCTTCAGATTAGTTCTTTAGCACTATTCTACACATGAATACACTTGAAATTACTTGTACGCTATTTAGTGAATGTTCGAAACCGCAACACTAATACGAAACTCTATATGTCTGCATGTTATGAATGTTGCTTAATGCTTATAGAATCCTATTGTTATTATTATTGTTATTTTTATTTGGTGGAGTCCTTTCATCCCATCCAGGAACTTAGATGAAGTTTTCACTTATAACCATATATGGCTCTAATGTCCCTTCGAAGTCGATCTCATGTTAAAGCATCCATGTTTTTAAAGAGAGCCGATCATTCATTTATACACAATTATATAAGATATCTTCTAAATAATATTTAAAGACCTATTTAAAAAAATTAATTAATGGTCCGGACGAGGGTCGAACCCGTGTCCTACTGCTTGTGTGTCTGACGCCTTAGCCACTGAGCCACACAGGCAGTTGTTAGAGAAACAAAGGCCCCCGTTTATTGAAACGTACCTCTATACACAGCGTCTATTTAGTTGACATACTAAGCGACCACGTATTCTATTGTATTCTATTGTAATCTATTGTACATTCCATACCCATGTTATATTTAATGTTGAGTTGCGAATTTGAGAATGACGCAACTTATAATAAAATGCGTTACTGACATAAATAAGCATAGGTACATCTTTATGTATAGCTATATGTACCTATATGTACCTATGTACAGTTTACTTGTTGTTAGGTACTTTATAATAGCAATAGTAAACGTTAGGTATGTGTTATAAACCGTTATCAGGAATCACCGGTATTGTTGATTCGAATCGGGGTGTGGTGGGTACTGTTGTGGTGGGTACTGTTGTGGTGGGTACAGTGGTGGTCGCAACTGTTGTAGACGCTACTGTTGTGGTGGGTACTGTTGTGGTGGGTACAGTTGTAGACGCTACTGTTGTAGAGGCTACTGTTGTGGTGGGTACTGTTGTGGTGGGTACAGTGGTGGTCGCAACTGTTGTAGACGCTACTGTTGTGGTGGGTACTGTTGTGGTGGGTACTGTTGTGGTGGGTACAGTTGTAGAGGCTACTGTTGTGGTGGGTACTGTTGTGGTGGGTACAGTGGTGGTCGCAACAGTTGTAGAGGCTACTGTTGTGGTTGCTACTGTTGTGGTGGGTACAGTTGTAGACGCTACTGTTGTAGAGGCTACTGTTGTGGTGGGTACTGTTGTGGTGGGTACAGTGGTGGTCGCAACTGTTGTAGACGCTACTGTTGTGGTTGCTACTGTTGTGGTCTGTGTGAAGGTGGTGGGTAATCAATTAGATAGGGTAGAATAGGGTAGAATAGGGTATAGAGGAGGAGGAGGAGGAAGATGAGGAGGAGGATCAGGAGAAGGAGGAGGAGGAGGAGGAGGAGGAGGAGGAGGAGGAGGAGGAGGAGGAGGAGGAGGAGGAGGAGGAGGAGGAGGAGGAGGAGGAGGAGGAGGAGGAGGAGGAGGAGGAGGAGTTGAAAGCTAACCGGGCAGGCAATGAAACATTTCTTGATCTCTTCGTTACGGGTTTCTCCTTCGAAAGGAGATCTGCAAACCTCAACTCTGTAACTGCGACCCTGTTAACAGCCCACTTATATCAATATACTGCATACTGTAACATCTCGCTAGATGACACCATCGATATAAAGACATTTATTTCTTTATATCGATTGCTTACACACGACATTCATACTACCGCAAACCCAACCATTATATATACCGTTATATTCCCATAATAATATCGTTAAATAAGTTAACAACATTCGTATTTTTAAGCATTATTTCAAGTATATTTATAATAAATAAATATATATATATCATGTTATAAAATGTATACATTTTGAAATTAATTTAAATAAATGTCAATTATGTTTCATATACCTCATATACGAGTCTATAGTTCATCAAATATACATGCTTATGTTATTATATATAATCGGTGTATTTTAAAAACTTAATTATTTTATAAAACTTAAAATATTTGGTTATATATAATTTATATATAATTTACTATAGTAATATATTGCTATTACACTATTACATATTATATATATATATATATATATATATATACATAGATACATATATAGATATATATACGCCGAAAGAGGTATACGAGGTATGAACCTTTGATGAGTTACAAGGAGAGCACGCACTCCACGCAGTCCAATCGTCACAGTCGGTCTCTACGATAACGTATTGTATTAGCGTATATTGCATGACTCAGTGTGTACTATAGTCTACTATCGATATAGTAGTAGTATACTAGTATACTATAGTATAGTAGCTTATATCTATATTTGAAATAAATGTCCGAGTGTAAAAACTTATAAGTTTTTATATATATAGTTTTAATAATGAAGTCAGTTTACTAGAAATGAATTCTAGTAGATTACTTAATACTACTATGTTTTACTTTTGTTGTTATTGTTATTGCTATTGTTGTTGTTATTATTACTGTTGTTGTTACTGTTGTTGATGTTATTATGACTGTTATTATTGTTGTTATTATTAGTATTGTTATTGTTACTGTTGTTGTTATTTTTACTGTTGTTATTGTTATTGTTACTGTTGTTGATGTTGTTATTATATTTATAAGTTTCACTTACTGGCAGAGTCGCCCATTCTCTCAAGGATTTGAATAGTAAGTTCGGAGTTGTCTAGAATTGTAGTATTGATTTCGGCTAAAAACGGGGTAGCACACAATTAGCTCAGTCATGAAAGTGTGAAGGTATCGTGGTCAATGATTCATTCATTTTTAATTGTGAATAATGAATTGCTCATGAATATATATAGGTATAATAGCGTTATGTTGTGTATGATACTTGTTCGTTTATACACGTTTACAGATATGTCTATATATTCATATTCACATAATATAATCAATCTTTTATAATCTACTCTTATACAAAATAATATAACTACAAGTATATACCTATACGATCTACACATATACTCATATATACGATATAACATGCATATACGTTAACATATCTATATATCTAAAACATTTTAATTAATAAATATATATATATATATATATATCAGATTACAATCCTAAATAATAATATATGCAATATAGACTTCACAATTCTAAATATACCCATATAACCCTACATACTAATATATGGGTATATATATATATTTATATACCCTCATAACTATCCGTATTAACCAGTACACCCAGGCAGTTTACATGTACGCCGTATATTGTACGTGGTTCATTGTAACCTTCATTGTACCAATAACCTACCGCCGCCCACAAGGCGTGCGTTGTAACCTGCATTGTAACCATAACCTACCGCCGCCCACAATGCGTGTGTTTTAACCTTCGCAAATGTTGATCATGAAACTCTTGAATAACTTCATGGCGGCACCGATGTCGTTTGCGTTGAAAGTGAAATTGCTTGTAGGTGCTGAGGCGTACAGTTCAACGTCGTCGTTAGTACCGAGATCTATTGTTGCGTAGTTATAAGTAGGCATCAGTGAGGCATCAGTGATGTGCCAGTGATGTGGCAGCACTAAATGCCGCATCAGTGAGGCATCAGTGATGTGCCAGTGATGTGGCAATGATGTGGCAATGATGTGGCAGCACTAAATGCCGCATCAGTGAGGCATCACTGATATGCCAGTGATGTGGCAATGATTTGGCAATGATGTGGCAGCACTAACTGATGGAGTAGAGTTTGTAGGTAGGGTCGTCGTGCATCATCTGTACGAAATCTTCAGTAGCCGACTCCTGCATGCCCACTCTATCGGTAACCATGATCAAAACCTGCACACCGATTATAGTTACGGTTTGTTATTATTAGTATTACTAGGAGTGTTTAACACTTTATTTTGTGACTACTAAAGTATCATTATAATCATCATATATATATATATATTATTAAATGTATTTATATTCATAACTTATTAACATGATATAATTGTAAATAAGAATGATCTAGATGAAGTAGTATCTATGATATCTAATACTTTACGAATACTATTTGTAGAATGTGGTGACCTTATTTTCAGAAATAACTTCTGGGTAGAGCTCAGTCAATACTTTCGTTATAACAGGAATTCCGTAAGAATAACCTCCGTTAAATCTATATTATTAATTCATTTTAGTCAATATTATATTTATAATATTTTATTATATATATACACATACATACATACATACATACATTTAATGTATTATTATATTGTATGTTTATAATGCTAGGATGAAAGCTAGAGTGATGCCCACTTTAGGCCTCATATAGATACGAATATTATATATAATTATTATTGTGTTCCACCTTACATATTCTGTTCAACCGATATATGGTTACGCCCATTATTAAATATTAACCGGGCTAAAGTTCAGTTAGGTGATTTATCATAAACAGATGTGTGTCATTGTATTCTTACAGTTGTGATATCATAATGATTAGAGAATGTGATTCATCGATATGGTAACCGATAAGACCAATTGTAGACCTTATCTAGGTTTACTGTTATTGTTATTATATTACGGTAGTTAATCCAATCCAGCAATGTATATGAAGTTTTCACTTATAACCATTGACTCTAATAATCCTAAAAAGCCGATCTCGTATGTTAATACACCCGCATTTTAAATAGAGCCGACAATTCTGTATATATATAATTATATAGAATCCTATCTAAATACGACGGCAATAATATGTAACATGTAACACCTATGTCTATGTTTTGTACGTAATTTGAACCTTGACCCACTTGTCCGACCCCCGCTAAGTTACTCACGAAGTTAATCATGTACACACAGATATACACACACATATGATGCTGTCTAGCTTTAGGCTCTAGGCTTTGATCACTATAACATGGTTAACTCTAAATATGATGTAATAGTATACACTATGATTAAATATGATGCAATTCTAAACGTAATAGTCATTATGATGACTAGTCTACCTATGATGTAATCGATAAGAGAGTGAGGGGGAGGGAGGGAAAGTGTTAGAGAGATAGAGAGATACAGATACAGATAGTTAGGGAGATTATACAGAGAGAGATATAGAGAGATGTAGAGATATATATATATGGAATGATATTATTAGATAGAGATATGGAGATAGAGATATATAGAGGGAGATAGTATTATATATAGAGAGAGGAAGAGGGGAAGAGAGAATCATAACACTTACACGGTGTTTTCGATGTTAACGATAAGCTCGCTGGTAAGTGTATTATCTGTCTCCGAGTACACCTGACTAACACCTTCAGCGTATGACATCGTGGTAATTTTGATGCTATCACGTGGTAAGTACTACAATGCAAGTGTGACGTCATTATAGTAGGCATTGTGCTCAGTTTGATGTTGTCACGTGGTGAATTTGATGTTGTCACGTGATATGATATAACGAGAAGTGAAGTCGTAATAGTAGTAGTTTTATATTATAATAGAATGTAGTATATTGTTATTATTTTTATTATTATTATTATTAGATTTAAAAAATGTTCCTACTACTAATAAATATATGTAAAGACTTACACATTGCGCAAATGAATACTATAGACATATATATATATATATATATATATATATATATATATATATATATATATTATACCACTCATACCTATGTGAAAACCAACAAAGTATATTAAAAATGCTTACTATACGATACGTTTACTATACGATAAGTTTACTGCAAGTACACGTGTGCAGGTATGTTTGTGCGTATGTGTGTGCGTATGTGTGCGCGTATGTGTGCGCGTATGTGTGTGTGCACTTGTGTATGTGAGTTATGAGTAGACTTACTTCGAGGAAATCCTTTATGATCTGCTTTCCGTAAGAAAACTTGTACTCGCCGATCCAACTGTCGGTGTCGAAAGCGATAGTGATACGAGCACGGCATGTCTTGTTAATACCTTGGGCTGTCAGTGTATGTGTCAGTGTAGGTGTCAGCGTATGTGTCAGTGTAGGTGTCAGTGTAGGTGTCAGTGTATGTGTCAGTGTAGGTGTCATCGTATGTGTCAGTGTAGGTGTCAGTGTAGGTGTCAGTGTAGGTGTCAGTGTAGGTGTCAGCGTATGTGTCAGTGTAGGTGTCAGTGTAGGTGTCAGTGTAGGTGTCAGCGTATGTGTCAGCGCATGCATGTGTGTAGGTGTGAGTGTGAGTGTGAGTGTAGGTGTGAGCTTATGTTATGGGGAATGAAGAAAGGGATATTTAAATTAAATTAATAAATTCAAATACAATTTATATCTGAACTTGTACATAAATGATTGCGTTTTAGTCAATATCTAGGCAATATAACTGTATATGTTATGTATTAGGTTTTACAATAGCTAATAAGGATACATTACAAACTAATAGGTATATAGATATTAGTACTATAACATGTTATAGTTGCAACTAACGTTCTTGGCAAGGGTTTGTATTACAGAATTGAGTCTCCAAAACATCATTTCCTTTATCGTCTTGAATATTTCTGGTTCTGAATCCTCCATCGCATGTAGCAGAACAGACAGAGAATTCAACCACAGCTAATCAACAATACAATACAAACATGTTAGGATTATATAAAATAGTGATCAATAGTGATAGGGTAAAACAATAGCGTTTACATTGAATACAAAGTATGCTTTCGCTTAACATTACCGGTATTCGGGACTAGACGTAACTCTAGTATTTGTTTGCCTCGTGTAGTCAACCGAGATAATGACCTACTGACCTACTGACCTACTGACCTACTTATGTAATATGTTCATGTTTTAAAACTTATATAATATGGCGTTGTTATGTCTTGTTTACGATAACGAGTGCACAATGCTCTCTGAAGAGTGTATAAAGAGTGTACAACGCCCTATGCAGAGTGTATCATAGTGTCCCAATAGTTATAGTATCAGCAACATCAACAATCTCAGAAGTAGTAATATATTACATAGATATTCATAGATAACGATTACGTAATCGATGTACGACTTAATTGTCATGTGACGTAATATACGCATGCAGTAATATGGGTATGATGTAATAGGTGTAGTATATGATGTAATATAACCTAGACAAGTTTCAGTGTTACAGGTTACTCTTTTCCTCTTACATATATTATCATTGCAGTACTGTGGTGCGTGGTCAGTGGTTAGTGTGTGCGCGTGTGTGTGCGTGTGTGCGTGTGCGTGTGCGTGTGCGTGTAACTAACATTTGCTACGTTGTACCCGTTACAAGTGGCGTTACATCCGGCTTTGTTAAACTCGTAGTAGTCTGAATAAAGGTCAACACAGAATTAATACATACATATACATATACATATACGTACATATATATATATATATATATATACATTTATATATATACATATACATTTATATATATATATATATATATATATATATATACATATATATATATATAAATATATATACATTTATATTCATATATATATATATAGAATAAGCTTGACATTCATTAATTCTTACATTAATTACATTAAAAATAGAAGTACAATTATAAACTTTAATTATATATTTAAGTAATACTAATGATACACAGCCAAACATACACGCATACACACATACACACACGCACAGTGCGTCGCACACACGCACAATGAGTACCTGCATTGTTACCTTCACCACTCTCTTGACCGATAGATGTCGCCACCATAAAGGCAGCCACAGCGAAGAGAACTGAAATCTTGTTCATATCTAAAGCTATGCGAACAGGTTAAGAAGATTAACCAGAGAAGATATGATAGATCACTAGATACACGACCCCCTCATGTACCTCATGTACCAAATCGTGTACAATGCACTAAATACTCTAAACTACTATAGGTTACTTGGATTCGAAACTTTAGTATGTTATTAAATACGGTATACAGTAATTAAATGAATATTTCTATTATACAAATGATGTATACGTGCCATAATTGAAGTTTTCCTGATGATAAAATCTCTAAATACTCTACTGTAATGTACAACTATTAATCAAAGTGAATGTGTAAATTACTATACAAATGATAATGATAATGATTACTATACATATAACTTAGAGAGTCCTTAAAGCGACATCCATAAAGGAAGCTATATCCTATGATATATATATATATATATATATATATATAAATATATCATACATAGTAATATCATTAATAACTGGTAAATGTATTGTGTTGTAATGTATGTGATTGCATAATGTAACCCTTATTATGGTAATGTAACGAGGCACTGCAGGATAGCGACATTTTGTTTATTTTACATGTAGTATATGTCCGTTTACAATAGAAATATTCATTGTATTGTGCAAATTTTGTTTGTATCATGTAACATTATATAAATGCATCTTTTCAAAGAATAACATTTTCTATATATACTATATTACATATATATTTTTATACATATATACAAATTCATTTAAAAAAAAAATTAATCTAGAATTAATTGAAATATTTTTTTTTAAATTATTCATTTAAATGTATTCTATATTAAACATTAACAATTATTTAAAAAGCTGTAGCGACTCTAATGCATACATACCTAGCGTAAACATTTATCATTGAGTAAATGGCGTTTACAGTTTCATGACAATTAATAATATGTGTAATAATTATAGATAAAAACATGTTTTATATGATTTATAGATTATTCTGGGATACCATTTTTTTAAAGATACTATAGTATATAGTATACTATATAGTATAGTATAGTATAATATATAGTATAATCTATAGATTACACATTAAAGAATAGTTTTATGGAACAATATTTTTAGCTTATGTTTTATGAACATTTATCGATTTCTACACCCCCCATAAATAACTATATACATACATATATTAAATATACGCATCGACTATATATATATATATATATATATATATATATAAATTCAGATATAGGGTAAAGTAACCGTCTAATTAACAACTAAACCATCTAAACATTATATACATAATTGCTATATTTGTCATCAATAATTAATTAAGTTATAAGCATATATGCTCTATATATGCATATATATATCTAGAGGTCATATAAATACCTAATACGGACACTCTAATGTCTTAATAAGGACACCCTATAACCAATAATCGCACAGCATGTGAACTATTCTGGTGTTCATAAAAATCGCGTGCATTATTATATTAATACTACCAATGAAGTTAAATCTAAAAATGTTATTATTTAGATAATTTACTTGTATTATTAATTAAATAAATAATAAAAATAAATTAATTAATTACTAATTAAATTATATTAAATTATTCATAACATTAATTATAAATAATGTAATTGTAATGTATCTGACTGGTTAACCAATAATGTATAGTTTATCTAAAGGTAAATAGGGTGACCGTTTTATAACACGGAGTGTCTGTATTCGGACATAGGTACCCATGTAATATTATATAATATTAATATATTGACTTTTTTAATAAAAATAATGAGTTATAAAATGTTAAGACCATGTATTGTTAAAGTATTCGTATTAACTTTCTACTATTATATAATAAATATTATATAATATTATAAATATTTAAAAATTAATAAATTATTTGATTTTAATTAGATATAACTAAACTATTGTGATATACAAATATATATATATATATATATATATATATATATATATATATATATAAGTATATGTGTTAAAAGCTAAGAGGAGCGTGAGTGTATATATGTATATATTGATCCAACCTTAATGATAACTTTAGATTTGTGATTAGATACTTCCCGGCGTGTCTTTTTAAACGAAATCTTCTCAAGCGCCATCCAATCAGTGTCGAGAACGTTGGTCACCTGATACCTATCAGTGAAGGGACATGCGCGGAGATTGGGCGGAAGTAAGCTAATCTAACTGTAAACAATAAGATGTATACCGCCACAGTATTACACATGTATTATTAATCGTTATGTCACTGTATTCACTTTCTAATCACACGCCTCACACGTAGAGATATATGGTCACACGTGACTTAGTTCATATAGGTCGACATACACGTATACTATATTATACACGTATACCATAGTATCAATACGGAATAAAGATGGCGTTTAATTAATAATTATATAGATATTTATCGATATTCGGATACCTAAGATGCCAAAAGTCACATATGCAATGCGTATATACCTGTATATATCTTTATATATCGTCTACATTTTGTATATATATATATTTATACATCTTTTATACATAGCTTACATCTTGTATATACATTAATTAACCATTTAATACATTTTGTATGCACTTATATAAATATACTATATACATCTTAGTACGCGTTGTATACAAACTGTATACAGTGTACACCGATTTTATACAGCTTTATACAGCTATACACAGCTTTATAGAGCTATACACATCTTTATACATATGTACAAATGAGTCAAGTGTTTAGTATGCTTGACACCCGCATCAATACACCTATAGGAGATATATCTGTATTATTAATGCTAACAATGGGATTAGTTTGGTTACAATTTACGATAGTACAATGGTAATGTACCGATAGGACATTATGCCAGTAAATGAGTTTCACAGTAGATAAGTTGGAAAATATAACAATATATTCCATCTAAATATAAACTGGGCAGCCAATATATAATATATTAGCCAGGAGATGTAAGGTTATTTATTACTTGATAGCTCACAAATCTAAGATAGTATACCTATGGTATGATACACCTCTTACGAAACAATCAATTAGGTAATAAAATACTATTTATAGTTATGTTATATCGTGTAACAAAATGATATGCCCTAGTTAAAATCATAATAACTTAATAATGGCTTCGAAGGGATATTAGAGCTATTTAAATGATTAATAGTAACAACTTAATTTAAGTTAATTTATTGGATGAAAGGAATCCGCAAAATAAAATAAAAAATAATAAAAATAACATGTTGTTGATATCAGTACAGGTATACGTGATTCTATGTCTCTAGCATCTCGGATATATACTGCACTGCGATAGTGGAGTATTATATACTACATACGGCATTGATATAGTGGAGTATTATATACTATAAACTATATTGATATATTGACAGACTATTTCATGAGACCCCTTAGCTCGTAAAGGAAGAATATAACACGAACAAAAATAATAAGTTGGATGATTTAATGATTAGAGATAGAGAGAATATAAGAATTAAGATTTATAAATCTTTTGTGGGATCTAATAGAACGCATGGTAGGAGGGAGCGAATTCCATAGAGTGGTACCAGAATTTGTAAACGCTCTATAATTTAAGGAAGATTTGTATTAGAGTTCTGGGAGGTAAGGAAAGGATCATTTTGTTAATGAAGAGAATGTAATATTGTACTTTTTTAATTATATCAGATATATTTCTAGGGTGAAAGAATATATTTATGATTTATGGATTATAGATAGTATACGTAAATTAAATGAAGAGAATGTAATATTGTACTTTTTTAATTATATCAGATATATTGCTAGGGTGAAAGAATATATTTATGATTTATGGATTATAGATAGTATACGTAAATTACACCTAAGGGAGATGGGTAGCCACATACGAGATGATTGATGTGATGTTGTAGTACGTATTTAGGAACGGATTTATCTGATTTAGTGGAGAAGTATATTTTGAAGGAGTAAATTCAGTAGGGAAGAACAGTAGTCAAGTCGGGAAAGTACAAGAGCATTTATTAGAGTT
The DNA here is from genome assembly GCA_964019155.1 of Osedax fenrisi. Lineage (NCBI taxonomy): Eukaryota > Metazoa > Annelida > Polychaeta > Sabellida > Siboglinidae > Osedax > Osedax fenrisi. The sequence continues at coordinate 32,439,794 of OZ025245.1, read as the reverse complement.
TTCGTAAGGTTTCTGGAAAGTGATATCCGTAATTTTTTAATTCTGAAGAGGTGACAGTTGGATGATTTTGTAATGGATGATATATGATAATTTGTCATCAAATACTAATCCTAGGTTTTTAGAGGAATTGGAAGGAGAAATAATCATGATATTTAGAGTAAAGTTTGGAAAGTAAGTATCAGAAGTAGATATGTTAAGTACAGTAGTCTTAGATGAATTCATTAGTAGTTTACTGGAGAGGAGCCATAATCTTATGGAGTTAGCATACTCGATTAATTCAGAGTTAATGGTATTATGACAATTTATAGGGAAAAAGGTAAACAGTTGAATATCATCAGCAAAAACTTGGTAGTATATATTTGGAAAGTTCTTATAAAGGGTCATGGTCCTATAACGAATCCTTGGGGAATACCGTGGTTAAGTGGATAAAGAGGCGATTAAGATTTAACATACTTATGATTAGAACATAATAGAGATATTGCGGTTTGTCAGATATAAAGTAAACCATATAAATATTAAACCAGATATACTATTCAAAGTAAGCCGCGAGATTAACATGTTATGGTCAAGGGGTATCAAAAGCAGATGAAAGATCAAGTAGGATTAGCTGGCAACACGTGTTGCTATTTAATGTAGATATAATTGTGTCAGTAATACGGAGGAGAGCTATTTTGGTCGAATGAGGTGGGGGAGGTACAGTGAGATTTCATGAGTAGGTCATTTACTTCATACAGTGAAATGATAATGAATATATGTAATGAGTCAATAGGATGGGTAATATAGATGGTAGTATTGAGTATGGATGGAGTAGACGCGCAATTAATATTATTAATGCTTGCAATTTTATTTTCAAAGAATTTTTCAAAAAGTGAGCATAGTTGAAAATTTGACGTGTTCGGTAAAATGGGGAGATTTTTTCATCTGAAGGAGAGATAATTTTAATTACAATTTTAAATAATTTGCGAGAATCAGAGGAGATCAATGCTATCTTTTTATTATAATAGATGGATTTTGAACGAGATATAGTAGATTTATAATTTTGTCTAGCTAGTGATAGAGGTAATTTTGTTTCAGTATAAGGATTTTTAAGAAATTTCTTCTCAAAATTGCGGTCACTCTTCTTGAAGATGAAAAGTTCGTGAAAGAACCAGGGAGAAAGGGCGATCGATAATTAATGTAGTTTTTGTAGGTGAATGTATATTGATAATATTTAGGAGAACAGCGTTTAGGAGAACCGGACAGAGGGAAGTAGGAGAAGAGATCTCAGTTTTGATATTGCTTACAAATCTTGGTAGGTCAATATACTTAAAATCTCTATATGTAATACATTTTCGTTTAATCTTTGTGAAATTTAGTTTTATAGAGAATTCGATAATAAAATGATGCGTTAGTAATTACATTTTTAGAAAGGAGTTTGGGTTTATACATCCAATAAGAGGATTGGATAGGGGTGAAAATATCATATCAAGTGTATTACCACTGGAATTGGTGGGAAATGATATATGTTGGCACAAAGAAAGAGACTCCGTCAGGAGTTTAAAGTCACCATGGGGATAGATGCATCTATCCCCATGGGAGAATTAAAGTGATAGTTTAAGTCACCAAGAATTATTAGTATATAGGATGAGGATGAAGGAAGATTATTGATAAAATCATGAAATTCATCCAAGAATAAAACTGGTTTCAGGTTTTGGGGGATGATAGTTTTGTGTGAGATGTAGAGTTAAGCTAGGAATATTATGTGTCAGCGAAAGACAGTCACTATATGCAAAGGTAGGGATTGAAATGGATGGAGAGAGGTAAACATACTTACGTATAATAAATCCTACCCCATCACCACGGCTCGTTTGTCGTGGAGTGAAAGAGAAGGTATATCCAAAGTCCAAGATGGAGTCAAATATATCATCATTAGAAATCCAGGTCTCAATCAATACGATTATAATTTTTATTTTAATTTAAGGTATGGGAACAGAAGGGATACATTTGATCTCAAGGAGCGAATATTGATCAAAGCTATATTAGAGGATAGTCAGGCTTGAGAGGAAGAATTATTTATATATGATTTCCTATAGTGATCGAAAGAATCAAACCATTTTGTTAGATCAGATTCAGGGGTATCATAAAATGGGTATATCAAAGAGGATTATTTTGTATCCCTTAGTTCAAATGTTTGAGAACTATATATAATAGATGTATTATTTTATTTTGATATTAATCTGTTCTTCTTCTATATATTACAAATTAATATTTAAACTAAAATTAGTAATATATATTCCAACATTAATTTATTATTATTATATAAATATAATATATTATATACAGTAGAAGCTCAGTAACTCAACATGCCGATAACTTAACATGCCGATAACTCAACATTGCCGATAACTCAACATCCACAAAATATTTGGTTGGATTCGTATCTTTTACATGTTAACAAAAACCCTATTACTCAACAAATATAACTCAACATACATATAACTCAACATCGTTTTTATAATCCTAGCCTATACATTACATGTAAATATACATCCGATAACTCAACATTTATGAAAAATCAAAATATCACAAACATATGTTGTTGGATTCGTATATTTTACATGTAATAAAACTACATTGCTCAACAAATATAATTCAACATACATTATTCAACATGGTTTTATTTAATAATATATGGATATAAATATATAAACGTAAAAATACAATTACAATTATTATATTATCATACGAGTACTATTTTGAAGGCATTTATGTGAACAAAACATTAATTAAGTCATTAATTTATACATCCGATAACTCAACATACTCGCTAACTCAACATGAAATTTCCGTCCCGTTAATGTTGAGTTATCGAGCTTTGACTGTATATGGAATATAGTTTATAAAATACACACAAACGTAATATATAAGTAACTGTTTAATGATTAATATATATATATATAAAATGTGAAAGGGCTACGGAGAGATGCACGTTAAGAATACAAATATACGTATACTATATTATATAATATACGTATACTATATTATATAATATACGTATACTATAGTATTAATGTGTACATTCTTAACTAAATACGTCGGGGATATCATTATAACTTATATTTTAATTATTAAATTGCAAAATATTGAATCAGAAGAACAAGTAACAAATATTGCTACAAAATAATACACATGTGAACAGTATATAAAACATTAAATTTAATAAATAAATATATATATATATATATATAATTATATTATAAGATATTGGCCAATTAATGTGATTCATAACTTATGCATGTATTTAAAATGATGTAATTTTATACACATTTCTGGTAAATGTATATATCATATCACTATATATATATATATATATATATATATATATGTATAATATATATATATAAATATATATATATATATATATATATATATATATATATATATATATATATTATACATATATGTGGTATACATATAGGTGACTTGTGAATCAACACATATATATAATTTTATAGTTATATCATTATGATTAATATTAGGAGCATAATCAGGTTAAACTCGTAAGTGTATCGCTTATAAGGCACGCGTACATGATCCGTCAATAAGTTACGCACACGACACTAATGCACTCCGCACCTCTATCGCACCTCTATCGCACCTCTATCGCATTACACCATATCGACACCTTATTAAACACCGCGGCCGCCAGGGGGAGATGCGACCGAGGAGGAGGCTGCAGACGTGACATAGTTTTTAATCAACGTGATTAATGATCGTGATGCGCTCATTAGGTATATCGATGTCAGTATGCACTGCACACGTATGTGTGTGGTGGTGTGTGGTGGTACGTGGTAATATCGGCGCAATAGTGATGCGTCACTGTGTGTGCGTACACTTACGTACACATGTGTGAACGTGTGTACTGAACGATTCCATATATGCATCACTAGCATGCATGCACGACACCTATATGTCAATACACCTACAACTAGGTAAACCTATAGTGTAACGTGTAACACTACAGTTTAGACAGTGTATACAGTTTACAGTTGCATTGTTAGATAACAATAGACGTACTGAAGATGTTCCTAAAGTAAAATATATAACACTTTTCGAAATCATATAATTTGATGTTTTACACAAAACAGCGCCTTCTACGTTAAGAGTGAGTTTGCAGATCATACCATTACAGTGTACATTATGTAGCTATGCTGCTCATCACTATATTGTCCAGATCATACCATTACAGTGTACATTATGTAGCTATGCTGCTCATCACTATATGTCGGTAATACAAATAATATTATGGTTCAATATTGGTGATGTGTTGAAGGTTTTACACATGTCGACATTTCGTTACTCCCATAGGATTACATGTATGTAATGTATTGTTTATGTTTATAAACAAATACATTTATTTGAATGTTGTAAATGTTATTTGTATTTAATCGTAATGGATCTATATAATAATGAGTAATTTTCTTAAATACTATATTCTTCTAATAGATAACATTATTATATAGTAAATATTATCTACAGTATCCCTATTATAATATTAGTTCTTATATAATTAATTTAAACATAAAATAAAATTTATATATAAATAAAACATTTCTAAAAATTAGGTCACTTTGACTAATTAAAATAATAAGGAGAATTTTTTTTAAATTTATAAAACTTATACGCTAAAATATAACATCTTAAAATGATGAAGAAAAAAAATCTTGAGATTTATAAAGGTACCAACTCAACAGAAAAATGGTTATTTGTTATGATTTTTAACAAAATTAAAGACATTTCTTGGTAGTAATAATATTCTAAGCTAAATTGTTAAATATAATGATTAATGAATTATTTTTATTAATATATATATAATATAAAATTATCAAATATAATGATTCTGTAAAAACTTATGAGAAGTCAATAAAAAATTCTGGAAAATCCTATAAATTAAAAAAAAAATCATAGATAATATCTATTGGTATCACTGGTACTGCACACAAATGGCTATCATCATTCATAACCAAACGATCTTCCTCAGTATTAGTTCACTCAATCCGTTCATCTTCCCGTCTTGTAACACACGGTGTTCCCCAAGGGTCAGTCCTTGGACCAATACTCTTTAACATTTACATAATTCCCCTTATCCACCTTATCTCGAATTCTCCAGTTAGCTTCCATACATATGCAGACAACATCCAACTTTATGTAAAATGTACAGAAAACGTTAATTTTGCACCTGACATCCTCTCCTCTACTATTACCACCATGCATAACTGGCTCACAATAAACTCCCTCGTCTTTAACCTAAGTAAAACCGAGGCTATCTTCCTTCACCTTCCACTCCGAAGTAAAACTTTACCAACTCCCCCTCCAATTAACATTAATGGACAGCTCATCATGTACTCAACCCATGTCAAAAAACTAGGTGTTATATTTGACAATACTTTTAATTTTTACAGAAAACTGTCCCACATAACAAAACTATTAAATTATCAACTACATTCACTACGCCTTATTCGTCATTCAATATCAATATCCACCGCTACTATTATAGCTTCCGCTTACATCCTACCTCTATTCGACTACTGCAATTATAACCTTTACAATACCCCCTCATCGTATATTACTAAACTCCAAATTCTTCAAAATTCTATAGCTATGTGTATATTCAACATACTAAAATACTCCCACACTCATATATCTACATTACTAGTTAAACTCCACTGGCTACCTGTACGCCATAGAATCCTATATAAAACTATACTACTGGCTCATAAAGCAATCCACCATGACTCTCCTGACTACCTAGCATCCCTACTTAAACTAAATTACCAACTAGTACCACTACACGTTCCACCAATACGTTTCTACTTCAACTCCCTCCTAAACACAACTTATATTCAACCAACACTCGCGCATGGGCAATATCCGTTCCATACTCCTGGAACACTCTCCCCACATCCATCCGTACTACACCATCAACTCCCAACTTCAAGAAACTATTGAAAATCTACCTATTTAATATGAAACATTAACTAAAAATATATATGGACGGCCGATTGCTTTATAAGCACAGTTTCGCAGTCCGAAAACCGAAAAATGTAATGTATGTAATGTATAGAAATATTTTTTTTTTATGAATTTGATATTTTTAATAAGAATTATACACATCCAATATTCTGAAAATTTCATGGTTGTAGATTAATTATAAATTTGAAAAATATATATATATATTTATGTTTTTTTTTTATATTTTCCTATCTATTCCAATGTTATATTTTGTTAAATTTCACCAGGAAATTTTAAGAGACTAACATTGATCCAAATTAAAAAATTAAAAAGATCGAATCCATAATCAACAACATTTTTAAAATCACTTTTAACCTACGTTAGTTCAATTTTCGGAACTATGTGTTTTTATATTGTAAATTCATATCAAACTATACACTTTTAAAATGTAAAATTATGAGTTTTAAATTATTATTTATATGATGAAAACTAAGTGTTTATTACTAATATATAATAAATCAATATTATATGTTGGTTTTTACATTCTATACATATCTATGTGGCGAGTAAAAACTAATTTATATTGCATGTAATTTAATAGAGCATTGATAATATTTTTGTATAGAAACTGCATCATACATAAATCTATTTCAGTGATTTCAGTTGGGAGTAGGTATTACTTACGCTGCATATATATTAGGTGTTATATCTTTTCTTCGCAAAATCTGTTGACGCATTATATTAATATCATATCGTATCGAATACACACGTATATAATAGTGCCTGTGTGGCTAAGTCAGACACACAAGCAGTTGGACACGGGTTAGAGTCTCGTCCGGACCATTAATTAATTTTATAAAATGGGTCTTAAAATATTATTTAGAAGTGATCTTATATAATTGTGTATAAATAAATGATCGGCTCTCGTTAAAACTATGGATGTCATAATATGATAGTGGCTTCGAAGATACATTATATCCATATATGTTTATAAGTGAAATCGTCATCTAAGTTCCTGGATGGCATGAAAGGACTCCACCAAATAAAAATAAAAAATAATAAATATATATATATATAGAACACTTTTATCTTATAGAAAAATAGAAAATTAAAAATGATAAAATTAAAATTATAGTTAAAGAAATAACTTAGTTTTAATAAACAATTGTTAAAAAGATAAATCGAATTTTTACAATATAACTCCTCCATGCTAAAATTCGTATCTCTTCAATGTTAAACTTTAATAGCGCAGCTCCGATAATTAATTTTTGTAATTTTGTTTGTTTTATTAAATCAATTATATTATCTAGTTCAAATAAAATGTTAATCATCAATAATTATAAAAAGATTACCAATATAAAGCGGCTTAACGTACACTATAAGTCGTACAGTATACTGCATACGTTATATATTCACGATATGGTAACGAGTTACACTAGGGAATACAGGTGTAATAGATATCTCGTTATATCGTCAGCATGTGGGTACACTGTACACACACACACACACATATATATATAGCGACACATTTTAATAATTAACACAATAAAAACACCATTTCACACATATCAGGTAATAGAGAGGGAAACTATTTCCTTAACTCTAGTTATATGCAAATCGTGAATAAATAAAACCTCATTAGGCATACTATTAGACGTATATATATATTGTTATAACAACCTCACTAGATTCAGTGAACTATATTGCAATATAGTAAGAATACATGTATTCTTACAGAATTTATAATTTCTTAAAATGTTAATAAACTGATACAATCTAGTTATAATAAGCCCATAAAACATACTTTTGGATTAATAATTATAATGTGCATCAACTTTAGGAATGGAAGTTATTATTATAGCAGTTATAAGCTTATTCATTGCATGCAATAATTAAGTATTAATAAAAAATATCGAATTGATTATAATTCATATATATATATATATATTTATATATTAGACCGTTTCAAAAAGCAATGAATTTACACCTTAGGTTACACCCTTGGTTCTAGATAGTCCTACTTTGTACTGATTAAGAATTCGAATAGTATGTGTTTGAGGCTACAGATGTGAGAGATACATGTGTTATTATTTACATACTTATCCTTCAAATGGAAACGCCCGTCATAACATCGTCTAATAAGTGTATGATTGTACTTCTTCTTGTTTACTTTATTATACATGTTATTATTAAGTTTATATTTTAAATATTATTTTTTTTAAAGTTCCATTATTAATAAATGAAAGAGTAAATCAGTATAACTGTAATAGGGGAAAGTAACCGAATACGGACATTCTCGGTTTCTCAGAAACCATAAATCCTAAAAAAAAATGTTTAATGAATAACATATTCAAAATTATATATATAGTCTAAATACGTATTTTTATGTTTTAATCATTCAAAATAGTGCTGATATATCAAATAAACTAATTTTTTATTACGTTTTTAAATTTATAAAAAATGTCAACTTAATATCTTCTCAAGAATATACAAATGTATTGATATAAAATATAACAATATGTTATTGAAAATTAAAGCATTCTAAACATTATATATATACAATGCTATATTTTGTTATCAAATATTAATTAAGTTATAAGCATATATCTAGAGGTCATGTAAATCCCTAATACGGACACCGTATAACCAATCAGCGCTCAGCATGTGAACTATTCTTATTTTCATAAAAATCGCGTAATTTATAATATTAATACCACCAATGAAGCTAAATCTAAAATGTGTATTATATAGATACTTAACTTATATTATTAATTAATAAAATAATAAAAATTAATAAATTAATTACTAATTAAATTATATTAAATTATTCATAAAATGAATTATAAATAATGTAATTGTAATTTATCCGATTGGTTCATAAACAAATATATAGATTATCAAATGGTATATAGGATGTTCGTATTATAACACAGGGTGTCCGATGGACACTGTCCGTATTCGGACATGGGTATCGAATACGGATACCCCCGTTATCTATTGAATAAAAATAATAAATAAAATTTAAATATCACAATAATATCTATAATCATATAATATTAATGTATTGTAATTTTTGAATACAAATATTGAGTCATCAAATGTTAAGACCATTTATTGTTAAAGTGTCCGTATTAGGTTACTTTACTCTATTTTAGTTTAATTCAATAAATACAGATATCACCCACGATATCAATATATTATCATAATCATAAATATAAATGTGGGCGTATTATTATTTAATTTGTAGCATATATGCAAGTATACTTATTATAAAAAGAAGCTTATAAATTGACATAATACAAGAATTTTTTTTACATTTTGACATTACATTTTAAACATAGTTAAATATATATGTAAAATAGAATTATCTATGTATTAAAATTGTATACTGATATAATTGATAATAAAAAAGTTATATATATATATATATATTTAATGAAAATACATGCTTATAAAAGCTATATGATATAGTACAAATATATGAAATGATAACAAATGTATATATATAAGTACTGCTATTACTGTCACTTAGTTGACTATTAATGATACTGCTTCATCCTCCTAGTTAATACCTAAATCACATACTTTAATTAGGTTTAGAGATCTAAACCTTCTTGTCGAGGTATTAATCTAATTGTACCATATTCTATCTATAGAGTTTATATCTTTATACAATATTTACCTGGCTTATTATTTAATTGCCTATATATGCTAGTAGAACTAATTTTTAACTTAAATGTATTCTATATTTGAATATATTTATTCCAATAATATTGTTAATCATTATGATTTACAATTACAATTGTGATTTTCTATCTGGATCATTTTTAAATGGGCTGCCTTAACGATTGCTAGCTTACTCAATATAATTGTTTACTCGCTAATATCAATTTCATCTATATTCACCTAATGACTATAGTCATATCATCTTCTTTATAATCTAGTTTAATCTTCTTTTAAATGTTGTCTAATATCAGATTTCTCTGTAGTTACTTTTCCAACTTGTCATATTCATGGAACTGTTAGTTTATGATTTGAAATAATGAACCCTTGTTTGTTACTCCAACTATATATACTATATATTAGCAACTAGAACTCCATCACCCTCCTGCCAACACTGCTACATATATTTGGACAATGTATTACTACGTTATATTAGTAATATATATATATTTTATTGATTCTTGAAATCAACCGGTTAATATTTTATTTAAATTGATGCGTATATATCATTGATATAGTTTATTTAATCATTTCATTCTGATAACTATTTTTTGCATAATATATTTAAGAAAACTAAATATGTAAAAATATATATTTATTATGAGAAATACAATAATATCAGGAGTAGCTTAACAATTGAACAAATTACACGTCCTATACTTATCAACAGTAAAGTAATATTTTAAATATATAAATATATATATATATATATATATTTATATTTATTATATTATTATTGTATGTTTAATATAATATACTAAAAAATAGTAAACATAATATAAATTTAATAATTAAATTGTTAACAAAAAATACCCCACGACGTGTCATATTAATATTGTTTATATATATATATACATATATATATATATATATATATATATATATATATATATATGTATTCAATGATTATATAAGTAAATACTTATATTAATGATCGCTATTATTGTGAAATATAAAAACAACACGTCGACCTCAATAGTTAGTCTGAGTGAAGCCTAAGTAATTCTAATTGATTAGCTACGGTAACGCGCATAGGTAACTTGAGAGGCAACTGGCTTTTTTTACTATCGCGCGAAATCCGTAAAACATAATCCCCTGCGCCAGGCATGATCGATAGCGTACAACTTATAAGTTTTCCAGTGAATATAGTTTTCCAGTGGATATATGGATATATAGCCTTTACTTAATATCGATGTTTGGTATCGTATTACTATATAATGTATATTATACATACTATATAATGTATATTATACATACTATATAATGTATACTATACATACATATTATGATGTTTATATATAAATGTATGCCTATCGTATGTATTTACATATAATCCTAAGTTTTAATATTATTACATTTGTTCTTCAAACAATATTACATATTACATTAATTTCTTACGATTTCCTATAATGAAATGAATCTTTAAAAATAAAAATTGTATTATTATAATTTCAATATACTATTTATAAAACAAAATTAACAACTCTCAACTTATGAATACCTTAATTTTTGAAATAATCTTATTAATTATTATAAATTAATTATACAACATAACGTATTTAGGAAGGTTACCTACCACTTTTTTTACTATATTATAACACAATTTTGTTTTCATAATAATAGACCACCAGTATTTATTTATTATAGTTATATAAATATTTCTAATATTCTAAAAATTATCTAAATTTCTATTTCTGTATTCATTATTTATCTCTCGCTGTATCTTCAAAATAACCGATATTAGTATCAAATTATTATCATAAATGTTATTGCTTAAGAATTTGAATTCAATAAATATTCTTTTATTGTTGATTGGTTGATAATTGATTATTATATTCTCCTATGACGAGCAAGAGGCCTGTATGCAAGTATACACCTGTACACGTAGAAGCAGAAGCCTACATAGTCCACATTATAGAGCTAATATTCAGCTAATCGGTAACCACATTTAAATTCGCATTAATTTAAAGCGTTATTTATATAAATAATAAATAACTTTATTTAAATCTAATTAATTTCAGTTATAAATTTGGATAACCATTTCTCTGCATTATATGCAATGATTTCAATATTCACGTGGTAGTGGTGACATTGTCGTATAGGTATGTACATATCGTATTATTTATAGAAATTCAATTAGTAATCAACATAAAAATAAAACTACAGGATCTAGAAGACTAACTAATGGCAATATTAAAAATAACAATTTGAATATATATTATGCTAATGCTCATAGTATTAGAAATTAAATTATTGTTTAGAATATTTAAATTCATCTAATAAATATGACATTATATGCTTAGTAGAAATATTTTTAATAGTATACTATTTAATAGTATACTATATATAGATGATAGAGATTCTCTATATTTAATCAGTAGAAAAAATCATAAACAATTTAGATACGATAAATAAATTCATAGAGGAGGTGTTGCGATATTTTGTAAATCTATTGTACATACACAATTTTATTTCAAACATAATTCAACAATTCCATTACATATTAGGGGAAAGTAACCGAATACGGAGAGTGCCCGAATACGGACACTCTCGGTATCTCAGAAACCATAAATCCTACAAAAAAATGTTTAATGAATAAAATATTCATAATTATATAATTAGTCTAAACAATTATTTTTAATTTTTTAATTATTTAAAATATTGCTGATATATCTAATAAACTGATTTTTTTTATTACGTTTTTAAATTTAGGAAAAAAATTTCTACTTAAAACCTTCTCAAGAATATACAAATGTATCGATATAAAATATAACACTATAATATTAAAAATAAAGCATTCTAAAATTATATATAATTTTTATAGTTGTTATCAAATATTCATTAAGTTATAAGCATATATCTAGAGGTCATATCGTTTCATAATACGGACATTCTAGATGTCTTAATACGGGGTGTCCGTATTCGGACATAGGTACCGAATACGGACACCACCGTTATCTACGGAATTAATAGATTAAATAAAATTTTAAAATCACAATAATATCTATAATCATATAATATTAATATATTGTAATTTTTGAATACAAATAATGAGTCATAAAATTTTAAGATCATTTATTGTTAAAGTGTCCGTATTAGGTTACTTTCTCCTATATATATTTATATACTTGCAAATTATAATTGCACATGTGAATGATGCATGATGCATCTCATGCATCTCATGAACAGATAATACATTATTTATTATAACCCAACTACATTTTAATTCATCCATCATTATAAGAGATTTTTATTTACCAACTTTTAATTGGAAATAATACACATTTCATAGTTACTTAAATAATCATGCCATATAGGGTACTAGTAAAGTATACTTTACAATTCGATTATAAACAAAATCATATTCTCAATTAATAAATAAGTAAACTCGTAATAATAATATAATTGACTTATTTTTACTAATAAAAAACAATTAGTATATATTATAATATTGAAAACTATTTCGGTTTAAAAAGAAAATTTACTATAAATGATCACTTTTAATGTTTCATTTAACTAAACAAATTATTTTAAAATATAAAATTGATTAAATATCATCTTTATAGAATTAAATGGGCATATCTAAATTAAAATTATTATAATATCAATCAAAAATTAGAATTTGTAATAATTTTCTAAATTAAATATTTATATCACATGTTCCTAATATAAATAATACATTGCAATTTGAGAATAAAATAAAATATTTATTTCAAAAATATATAATTAATTTGTAATATAAATATGGGTTTGGGTAGAATAAAATAAATTTAGCTAGATAATTAGAAAATTTAAATTTCAAGAGATATTAAATTAAAGAGTTGCATTAATTACAAACAGTATATTTAAGTACAAATTTAAAATATCTCCTCTAATAACGATATTACTAATAAAACTATTTACAGAAAATGTTTGTTCCCATGTGAACATTACTTTAATGTTATAGATATGTATTAAATATAGGTATGCATATGAATATATATATATATATATATATATATATATATATATATATATATATATATATAAATGCATAGGGGAATTGTGTTAAATACGGTCCACTTTTTATGTTTTCAAATAACTTTTTTATTTATTATGAGAAATGAATGAAATTATATCACGATTTAGATATTATAAACGTCAATAACATTACAATTTCAATTTTAGTAAAAATGTTATGTATCGTCGAAAATGTGCCCGGCCCGTATTGCAAACAATGTTTGTAATACGGGCCAGGTGGTTTTAATACGGGCCGGGTAAAACATCTAATTTATGGCGAAAGTAGTTATCATTTTTCAACCAATCAAATGAATTGTTATATTTATGATACCATTTTCACACTATAATAATACTTATCACGCATACTTTAATTTATTTCAGTGATTTAAACTAATTTACACCATAGTGAACTACGGAAACCTACTAATGTAACCTACGTATCTAGTAGATACTATCTACGTTATCTCTCTATATATAGGAATAAAATAAATAATAGATTACATAATTTAATTTAAATAAGCGGTAGTAGTAGTAGTAGTATTAGTAGTAGTAGTATTAGTAGTAGTGGTAGTAGTAGTAGTAGTAGTAGTAGTAGTAGTAGTAGTAGTAGTAGTAGTAATAGTAGTAGTAATAGTAATAGTATTAGTAGTAGTAGTAGTAGTAGTGGTAGTGGTAGTGGTAGTGGTAGTAGTAGTAGTATTAGTAGTAGTAGTAGTAGTAGTAGTAGTAGTAGTAGTAGTAGTAGTAGTAGTAGTAGTAGTAGTAGTAGTAGTAGTAGTAGTAGTAGTAGTAGTAGTAGTGGTAGTAGTAGTAGTAGTAGTAGTAGTAGTAGTAGTAGTAGTAGTAGTAGTAGTAGTAGTAGTGGTAGTAGTAGTAGTAGTAGTAGTAGTAGTAGTAGTAGTAGTAGTAGTAGTAGTAGTAGTAGTAGTAGTAGTAGTAGTAGTAGTATTAGTAGTAGTAGTAGTAGTAGTAGTAGTAGTAGTAGTAGTAGTAGTAGTAGTAGTAGTAGTAGTAGTAGTAGTAGTAGTAGTAGTAGTAGTAGTAGTAGTAGTAGTAGTAGTAGTAGTAGTAGTAGTAGTAGTAGTAGTAGTAGTAGTAGTAGTAGTAGTAGTAGTAGTAGTAGTAGTAGTAGTAGTAGTAGTAGTAGTAGTAGTAGTAGTAGTAGTAGTAGTAGTAGTAGTATTAGTAGTAGTAATAGTAGTAGTAGTAGTAGTAGTAGTAGTAGTAGTAGTAGTATTAGTAGTAGTAATAGTAGTAGTAGTAGTAGTAGTAGTAGTAGTAGTAGTAGTAGTAGTAGTAGTAGTAGTAGTAGTAGTAGTAGTAGTAGTAGTAGTAGTAGTAGTAGTAGTAGTAGTAGTAGTAGTAGTAGTAGTAGTAGTAGTAGTAGTAGTAGTAGTAGTAGTAGTAGTAGTAGTAGTAGTAGTAGTAGTAGTAGTAGTAGTAGTAGTAGTAGTAGTAGTAGTAGTAGTAGTAGTAGTAGTAGTAGTATTAGTAGTAGTAATAGTAGTAGTAGTAGTAGTAGTAGTAGTAGTAGTAGTAGTAGTAGTAGTAGTAGTAGTAGTAGTAGTAGTAGTAGTAGTAGTAGTAGTAGTGTGGGTAGTAGTAGTGTGGGTAGTAGTAGTAGTAGTAGTAGTAGTAGTAGTAGTAGTAGTAGTAGTAGTAGTAGTAGTAGTAGTAGTGGTATTAGTAGTAGTAACCTTGTAACCTTGTAACCTAATGGTTTATACACTGCCATCAACATCGTGTGAGTTTTCGGCCGTGTTTTCGTGGGTTATTTATATGCGATTTCGAACAGGTGTGTTTTTAATTTACGTTTAAAGAGTGGGGTTGAGGTGATTTCTCTTATATTGTAAGGGAGGTTATTCCATAATTTTGGGGCAGAAATTGAGAATGCGGTTTCTTGTTTGCGTGATAAGTGTTTTGGATTATGTATAAGTAATTTGTATTTATTGATTTTACGTTGTATTCTAGATGTGTTATTTCCTATTAGTATGTCAGTAAGGTAGTCGGGGTGATTGTGATGAATGACTTGGTGGGATATCAGTAAGGTTTTGTATTGTATACGTTGTGTGATGGGAAGCCAGTGAAGAGATTTTAGGTATGGAGTTATGTGAGTCCTGGAGTATTTGGGGATTCTGTAGACAGTTCGTGCAGTGGAATTCAGTAATCGGTTGAGTGGTATTAGTGAGTTTTTGGGGAGTCTGTGAAGTATAGAGTTACAGTAGTCAAGTCGTGGAAGTATGAGGGATGTTGCTAGTAATTTTGATAGTTCTGTGGTTATAGATGGTCTTATTAGTCTGATTGTGTGTAGTGTTCGGTTAATAGATGTGGATAAGTCAATTGTATATTGGGTGAAATTCAATGTTTGGTCAATTGTGATTCCGAGATTTTTTACGCAGGGGGAGTATTTTATGTCGTGGTTGTTTATCTGAATGAGTGGGACGATTGGTATGGTTTTTGTGGTATTGATTAGTATTGCTTGTGTTTTATGGGTGTTTAGTGATAGTGAGTTGGTTGAGAGCCAGCGTCGAATATCTTCTAGACAGTTGTTTAGTGTAGCTATGTTTGTTGGTGGGTTTGGTAAGTTGCAGTAAATTTGTAAGTCGTCAGCATAGGTGTGGAAGTGAATATCAGGGTAGTTATCAAATATATCCAATAGGGGAGATATGTGTATATTAAAGAGGATGGGGCCTAGTACGGATCCTTGTGGAACTCCATGTGATAGTGTGCGGGGTTTGGTTTTATGTTTTTCTATGTATATTGAGTATGTTCGGTCACTGAGGTAAGAGGTGAACCAGGCAAGAACTACTCCGCTTAGTCCAATGCTTTCGAGGCGATGTAACAGTATAGTAGTAGTAGTAGTAGTAGTAGTAGTAGTAGTAGTAGTAGTAGTAGTAGTAGTAGTAGTAGTAGTAGTAGTAGTAGTAGTAGTAGTAGTAGTAGTAGTAGTAGTAGTAGTAGTAGTAGTAGTAGTAGTAGTAGTAGTAGTAGTAGTAGTAGTAGTAGTAGTGTGGGTAGTAGTAGTAGTAGTGTGGGTAGTAGTAGTGTGGGTAGTAGTAGTAGTAGTAGTAGTAGTAGTAGTAGTAGTAGTAGTAGTAGTAGTAGTAGTAGTAGTAGTAGTAGTAGTAGTAGTAGTAGTAGTAGTAGTAGTAGTAGTAGTAGTAGTAGTAGTAGTAATAGTAGTAGTAGTAGTAGTAGTAGTAGTAGTAGTAGTAGTAGTAGTAGTAGTAGTAGTAGTAGTAGTAGTAGTAGTAGTAGTAGTAGTAGTAGTAGTAGTAGTAGTAGTAGTAGTAGTAGTAGAAGAAGTAGTAGTAGTAGTTGTAGTAGTAGTAGTAGTAGTAGTAGTAGTAGTAGTAGTAGTAGTAGTAGTAGTAGTAGTAGTAGTAGTAGTAGTAGTAGTAGTAGTAGTAGTAGTAGTAGTAGTAGTAGTAGTAGTAGTAGTAGTAGTAGTAGTAGTAGTAGTAGTAGTAGTAGTAGTAGTAGTAGTAGTAGTAGTAGTAGTAGTAGTAGTAGTAGTAGTAGTAGTAGTAGTAGTAGTAGTAGTAGTAGTAGTAGTAGTAGTAGTAGTAGTAGTAGTAGTAGTAGTAGTAGTAGTAGTAGTAGTAGTAGTAGTAGTAGTAGTAGTAGTAGTAGTAGTAGTAGTAGTAGTAGTAGTAGTAGTAGTAGTAGTAGTAGTAGTAGTAGTAGTAGTAGTAGTAGTAGTAGTAGTAGTAGTAGTAGTAGTAGTAGTAGTAGTAGTAGTAGTAGTAGTAGTAGTAGTAGTAGTAGTAGTAGTAGTAGTAGTAGTAGTAGTAGTAGTAGTAGTAGTAGTAGTAGTAGTAGTAGTAGTAGTAGTAGTAGTAGTAGTAGTAGTAGTAGTAGTAGTAGTAGTAGTAGTAGTAGTAGTAGTAGTAGTAGTAGTAGTAGTAGTAGTAGTAGTAGTAGTAGTAGTAGTAGTAGTAGTAGTGGTAGTAGTAGTAGTAGTAGTAGTAGTAGTAGTAGTGGTAGTAGTAGTAGTAGTAGTAGTAGTAGTAGTAGTAGTAGTAGTAGTAGTAGTAGTAGTAGTAGTAGTAGTAGTAGTAGTAGTAGTAGTAGTAGTAGTAGTAGTAGTAGTAGTAGTAGTAGTAGTAGTAGTAGTAGTAGTAGTAGTAGTAGTAGTAGTAGTAGTAGTAGTAGTAGTAGTAGTAGTAGTAGTAGTAGTAGTAGTAGTAGTAGTAGTAGTAGTAGTAGTAGTAGTAGTAGTAGTAGTAGTAGTAGTAGTAGTAGTAGTAGTATTACGATGGTATTACGGTGTAGAAGTAGTATGTGAACATGTTAAATTAATAAAATTATATTTATAATAAATAAATTAATATGCATATCAATGAATGTTAAATATACGATATATGTAAAATATATTTATAACAAAAATATTGATTTCTATTGAAATGAAACTGAAAAATCAAATTAATCATTATATCATAATAAGATAATGAATTGTATGGCGACTTATAATTGTATTATTGATTTAATTTATTTTAATTGTAGCCTTTAGAATAGTAAATATAAAATAAAACTTGTTACTGAACTTATAATTATGTAATAATGTGTGTATATTGAACGGCATTATATATCCTATAGGATGTTAACACCAATTCCGTTTTTATCACCCCATCTAAGGAATTAATAGATTAAATAACATTTTAAATTCACAACAATATCTATAATCATAAATTATTAATATATTGTAATTTTTGAATACAAATAATGAGTCATAAAATGTTAAGACCATTTATTAAAGTGTTCTTATTTGGTTACTTTCCCCTAAAATTCATTATTTATTGATAAATATATATATATACTATTTTCCAAAATATGATTTATAATATTAATACCTTAGAAATAATAATACATTGTATACATTATATATATATATATATATATATATATATATATTATTAATACGCACATTAATAAATCAGTAAAATAGATTATAATTACTTCAAATGAAATACATTATAGATATACGTATACGATCTAAATTTTATTTCTTTCACAATACTATTATTATAAACAAACAATGCACATAAATATGATTACTGCCTCTCTAGATATATATTAGATGCATCTATATATGGCATGCCATGTCGATGAGCTGACAATAGTTTCCAGTCTCGCTAATTTTATATCATATTTATTCTACTGTATATTAAACTTTAAATTATGCTTTAATAATTATTATATTATATCAATTATATTTCAATATAATATTTATTATCGATTGTAATCGATAATTATAGATATATAGATACCAATTATAATTTTATTATTTAATATTAAAATGTATACACTGACACATTGGCAGACTGATATAATATCACTAATAGTATCACATTTACTAAAGTTATATATATATATATATATATATATATTAATATATATATATATATATATATATATATATAAATATAAATATATAGTATACTATATGAGTATGTTTCTATGCGTACACACACATATATATATATATATATATATATATATATATATATATATATATATATAATAAATAATCACACATATAAGATTACACATATTCCCTCTCACATATTAACATATATGTATAATATTATAAATTCATATATATTTAACATATAATATGCCTTTATATATATATATATATATATATATATATATATATATATATAGCTATGATATAGAGTGGTTATTGTAAATGTAGTAGACTCTCACACGCACTTAGATTGATACACATACTTATACATATATAGCACGCAAGGTTCGTGCATTCCCAGATCCAGGCATCGCACGTTCCCATAATATATCAGTCAGCAACTCGCGTGTTGTCTTTGATTAACCAATCAGCGACCGTTAATGCGTATACGCTAATCGGCAGTCGTAGCAAATACTTACTAGGCTAGGATAGATGCCCATGTATGTTATCATGTCAACACCCACGTCTACCGTCACGTACAGTGCAGACACACACGCAGCAACATTCGCATACCCACACCGTACAGTAATCAGAAGTCATAGTAATGTATCTCCTATTATATAACTCCTATTATATACCCTATATGTATCTACGGCCGCGGCCCGTTACATAACGTATATGTAATTGTATTGTATATTTTATATATTCGTTTTAAAGGTTATATACTACATATTTTATAATTATATAACTAATAGAGGTTCAACTTGGTGAATAATTAACCTTGTTAATTACTAACTGCAGTTGGTCCATGGTCCACGCGACTATATATATATATATATATATATATCGATATAGAAATACATATTGATATATTTGTATTTAAATGTCGATGTAACCGAATTATCGATGTACGTGGCTGTCGAAGTAAGCGGCTTTCACTGTATATATATATTAACATACATATGAGTATACTTGAATATTCATACATACAATGTAATAATCATAGATATTAGAGTTACCTATAGGTTACCCTAGTTACCTATATATAGGTATTCTAGGTAGATATTTTATAGGAGAAATCGTGCGTGTATTCATACCATCGATATACAGAAAGTTTCTTTATATCGATGATTCATACAAATTATAATACAAAAAAAACTTTACGTAATAAAGCATTAAACCAAGATATGTTTTATAATTTTCATTTTATAAATGATTACAATGAAGTTTATAAAATAAAAAAATCTATAATAATAAAACTAATATAATAAATTGTTATTAATTTATATTTCCGCGTATCATTATTTTAAGTGATATTATCTAGTACAAAATAAACTTTCAGATTAAATACGATAACTAATTATTAAAAAAATTGATAACCTTTTTTTATTAAAGGCATATAGGGGAGATCGGGGCATGCCTGCAGGTTGACCATAGGGGCAGGTTGAGCCATCTCAATTATTTCTGCTATAAATATTTTAATGTAATTTTTAATACATGTATACACCTATACCTATATTTAGCATTATTATATCAACTCAAATATTATTTATTTTAACTATTTAAAATATTATTTAATTATTAATATTTTATGAAAAACTCTTTGGTGGGACAGTAAGTTTAAATTTGATATTATTAATATATTTTGTAATAACATAGCATTATTAATGGTATATAAATAAAGTATATTTAATATACTATATATTATAAAATAAAAAATTCAAAAATTATCATTCACATATTAATTAGATTACTTTTATATATACTAGTGATATGGGGCAGGTTGACCATAGCAAAACGGGGCAGGTTGACCATAGGGTAAATCTGCCCCGTATATCATTAAACATATTTATTTATTAATTTAATTAATTAATTAATTAATTATAAAAAACCGGCTCAACCTGCCCCGCTCTCCCCTATACATCTATATTTTTTATATGTAGAAGATACAAAAAGGCTATTTTCAAAGAATAATGTGCCTAACATATTTATCGTACTTTCTATACTTCAGTTTATCTTTCTTCATAAATAATATACATCATACAATTTATATTTTTGTTATATTATAGATTTTTCTACAATTTTGCACATATATTAGAAATAAATGTTGAAAAAATTTAAATTATCATTTTCAAAATAATTATAAATTTCTAATATAAAAATACTAACAATTTTAAATAATATTATTCATTATTACTATATAATATATATATCGTATATATAGTATACTATATAATATATTTATGTGAACGCAATTTGAAAACTATTTATTTTTAATAAATCCAGTTTTAATTAAAGGTTCACTATTTTATTGAACAAATTAATAATTTCCTGAAATATGTATATGTTTATGTAATGTATATATTTATTAAATACATACTAGTAAAAAATATATAAAAATATATATTAAAAATGTAATAAATATTTATGAAATACATTTTAATTTATAATTTTAGTAGCATATTAAAAGTATTCTTTTATGAGTTCTATTCGACATAAACATATCATTTATGCATACTTTTTAATATATATATTTATTTCCAATTTTATAATAAATTATTAACAAAATATTAGATAATGATTTTTATTTTGCGATTAGATGGTATATCATTCAGATTAATGTAATCTATAACTTCTGAAATGATTATAAATTATTTAAAAATGATATTTTATAGAGAACCCTCTTCTAATAGTAATTTAACCAAATTTGTACTTTTCAAATTTATTTTATTCAGTACAATTATTTTCTCCTCTTATTAAAAACACGTATTAAAAACATTTGTGCTTCTTAATAAATTATATATTATATAATAGTATATAAGGGAAAGTCTTCGACTACCGACCCTATCCTAATACCGACCCCCTCTCGTATCTCAGTAACTATAAGAGATATCAAACAATTATATACACCTGAACTATTGGCGGTTTAATGATAAATATGAATAAGTATTTTGTTTTTAAAAATATTTAATCCTAAATGTTATTTGTTAAAATGTAATATTCTGTTTTTACTTTTTAAATAGTTGAATAATAACTTTTTTTAAATCATTGTAAATACTTTATTAATTAAAAGAAAACTGTATATAATATTGTAGATCAATAAAATGTTTATAACTATTATAAAAATAATTTAATTTGAATAACTATTAACCAATATATCTTAATTATAGCAACCCATATGATTGTCCTATTACCGACCCCCTAAATTACCCTAATACCGACCCCATGTGATTTATAATATACAATCAAAATAGATCCGTATTTTAATTTAAAATATGTCGTAAGTTGTTTGTGTATCATTTATATAGATTTAGGGTTCATGATTTCAGTTGATTATATACATACTGATTAATAAATATATATTAAATAATAATATATTTTAACTATATGAGTTTCTACTTTCGATTGTTTTTCGTTTATTTTTACGGTAAAAGTAAAACGTTTTAATTTCTTTAATTTTTTAATTTCGTATTATTCTTTGTTTATTTCTATAACGTATGTCATCTTTAACAAATATTTGTACTTTCTACTTTCGATTATATTTTCGACTATGTATTTGCTTAAATAAATTACCAATCAATATACACTATTTTAATATAATTACTATAAAGTTTAAATTTAAATTTAATATTATTATTAAAACATAAATTCAATAAAAAATAAATTACGTGCATGATATAATTAATTATATGTATATATCTATATAATATTTTTATTGGATATTATAATACTACAATTATTCATACCACGATTATTTTGGGGATCGGTGATAGTAGAAGGTGGTCGGTATTAGGCATACGTATCCGATTACCGACCCCCCTGTTTATTCTTGTAAATATAATTATATCAAAAATTTAAAATAGCCACATTATTCATTGCCATAATATTACCCTAATTACAAAATTTCAAATAAATATATTTAATATTGAATAAGTTATTACAAATAATCATTTAGGGGTCGGTAATCGATACTTTCCCCTACAATGTTATTCTAATGTTTCTAGTGTTTCAAATATATCTGTTAAATGAACAGTTCTTGTCCAAATATGAATATTCTGATATATATATAGATTTTTATTTAAATACTGATTATATTGATTACATTCTTTAATAAAAATGTTAATTTTATTAAACATATTTATTTATTTATTTTTATTTATATATAGTTTATTGACTACAAAAACACTGTGTGGTTATAGGCGTCGTTAGAAAATAAAAAACAAAAACAAAAATAAATAGAGAACGAATAATACAATAAATATAACGAATTACAATGACTTAAAATGAACATACAGTTTACGTTTAAACAATGAAATTGATTTAACACAACGAATATCATAAGGAAGAGAATTCCAGCTTTTCGTAGCAATAACCGAGAAAGCAGATTCAGATAATGCCAACGATGTAGATTGTTGCACCAACTTCATGATGTGGCACTTAAGTCGGAATTCCGACTGGATATGTTCGAACTCTGAATAGTAATGGATTGAGCTAATTATTCAGGAAATCCACGGTAATTAACCTTATGTGTTACACAATAGCCTATAGGCATATATAGACATATATAAATATATATAAACTTAAGCCAGCCTAATGATCTCATTAAATCAGATATAGAAACAATTGAAGCAAAGTTTAGTTTATATAATACACGTATAGCACGACGTTGAATATGCTCAAGTTTATACATAAGGTTGACAGGTAAATTACATAATAATGAACAGCAATATATAAGTCTGCTGAAAACTAGCGAGTGTATTAAACATTTCGTCATGGCGAAGGTAAGCTTATTACGAGATTTTCTAATATTATATAGAAAATAGTTGGCAGTGCGAATCAAGTTATTAATATGTGGAGAGTAGTCTAGGTGAGATGTTCGAGTGAAACCGATGGTAGTTATAGATT
The DNA here is from genome assembly GCA_964019155.1 of Osedax fenrisi. Classification (NCBI taxonomy): domain Eukaryota; kingdom Metazoa; phylum Annelida; class Polychaeta; order Sabellida; family Siboglinidae; genus Osedax; species Osedax fenrisi. The sequence continues at coordinate 32,415,766 of OZ025245.1, read as the reverse complement.
CAGAAGTTGGTAGAGATAGTAAAAAAGGATGAGTGATTGATAGTGGAGAACTGGGTCTCGAAAATATATTATTTATAAATTATATATTTTATGTATTGTAAAGCATAGCATTCATAGATATATATATATATATATATATATATATATATATATATATATATATATAATTTAATCATAATATAAATATTTATTGGCAATTAGGCAAGTAGTACTTTCAAATTATGATAGTGAAAATACCCTCGTCTATCTATTCACATCTAAAAACATCCAAAATTATGATTTTGTATCCCCGTAAGTTTATCTTGTTAAACTAATCTAAAGAATATTTAATATATACACTATATATACTATATATTCAATTAAATAAACATATATTGGTAAATTCTGTTATATTCAGTGGGTCATAGTTTTTATTTTATATATAATATATAAATTATATATGAAATTATAATTAACATATATAATATATAATTATAGTCTTATGAAGAACTGAGAATGGATGAATATCAGAGGAATTGATGGGGAACGGATACATGAAAAGATTGAAAAAAATAGTTCTCTACCTGTTTATATATTTAATATCAACATACTCATATATTTCTTCTTTTATTATATATTCATATAAATATAGTGATTAAGTGATAGGTATATATTTATTGGGTGGCGAAATATCATTTTTGAAATAAATATATTTTTGATTAAAAATTATATTTTATAGAAATCAGTAAATATAAATATTGAGTATAATACATTTATTAATAAAACCTTATATAAATATATATGAAAGGATTAATGATATGGATATTTTTATAATTTAAAAAAAATTAATCTGTAATCTTTAAACCTAGTAACTTGTTATCTACTTAATAAATGTATATGAAATTAATTATAATTATTATTTAATCAAAATAAATGGCTAAATTAAAATGTGCATAACTTTTATAATTGCATATGAAATACAAATATTTTATTTATTCTGTAGAATAAAATTTATATCTATTACTATAGTGATATATCACTAATTTTCTAAGCTCAGCTCTAGTAAGTATAATGTAACAAAAGGTTGATTTAGTAAATTTGTCAAATATTTCATAACTTACAGTTTGCAGGAGTATGTATATAATGAATATTTGAGATATCTAAATAAGTTAACAACAATACTATATTATCTCAATAAGTTAACAACAATACTATATTATCTCAATTGTTAACTTAGTTTTCATGATAATAATACATTTAGTGTATAATTTATTATAACTATTATATGATAAGCTAAAATGAGATTTATTTAATATAGTAAACTACATTGAAACTTAGAATTAATAATAATATGTAAATGATATGTCGTAAATAATTAAATATTAAATAATACATTTGTATTTAATTAGATATATTATTAATATGGTAATAGGTATTATTGTTCCAATATAGATATTATTATTATCAGATGTAGGCAATGCCAGGGTAATTATAGAAGCAGTGTTGCTTAACGACACTTTTACATAAATCTATAATATATTTTGTTTAGTTTAATTATAAGTTTTTTTGACTCCCGTAACCCCTATTTCTAATTAGTGATTTGATATAATCACCAAGATAGTGTAAAGTAAGCAATTTGATATGTTATAAGAACTAATGATATATTTTGCAATATTCATTTATAAAACTAATCACAAATAGTATTACATATACAAATTTAATTTATAATATTTATTTATTGAAACCAGTATTTATATTAAATATACTACAAATAGCTGATACAAATGGTCCCCTCAAGAATTCGTAGACTTAATCATGTTATAAATAACTCTGGGGCCCACAATACAAATAGTAACTTTTTGTTCTTGTATTTTGATTAAACCTTTGACAACCAATAACTTCCGATAGACGAACCTCTCACTAGCTTTCCACTGAGATGTATACCTCAGGTAAATTATAACAATATGTACTATAGTGAAGTTAATTATATAATGTTTAGTGAGTATTTCTGACATGTGTACTATTTTGTAGACAGTATTTAATCAGTTCCAGATCTTTTAAAAATGGCTATAAATATTTTAATAAAAATACTGTAATTTCATATATTGAATTCATGTAATAATTATATTATAAACAAATAATTTTAAAATAGAGCTAAATTTCAATTAAACGTGGTGATTATGATATGATAAATTATTATATAATATGTTTAAATAATAATAATGTACACATTTTTTTTAGTTTATATTTCTAACAATTTAAATAACCCTAATATATAATTATTTGTTGATTAAAAAAGAAAAATGTCTCATATTTTTACATTATAATAATTAATAAATTAACAACATATATATAAATTAATTTTTTTCTTATACATTTCTTGTAATATTACACTTGTACGTGTACTATTATGATATAAAGTTTATATTTTATTATAGAGAAGTTTTAAAATTAAAAATACATTTTTTTCTTCTGAAAATGTATGTTATATTTAAAAAAATATATTTTCTATAAGAAAATATATAATTCAAACTATAGTTAAGATATAACTTAAAAAATTGTTAATGCGATAAATTAAATATTCAAAATATCTCGTATATCAAAGTATTCTCCATGTTTAAATTCCTGTCTTCAATGAGGAGCTCCTCCTATTATTTTTTGTATTCAATTAATGTTATTTTTTAGTTATTTTGTAAAATGCACATGATCAATATTTATAAATAATTTACCAATATGGACCTTATTATTATATAGTATATTAATTTTAGTATATACAATTATAAATATATTTTAAATGTACACATTATATATAATTGTAATTCAGTAATTAAATTTAAAATAAACTAAATATCCATTCGATATGAACATTATTACTAATATAGTAATCAATTTAAGAAAATACTATATATTATTGTATGAATGGGATTAAATATATTTCATATATATATATATAAATTCACTGTTGATTATTAATACTAAATATGTAAACTTGTATAGATTTATATACCATAATGAGTGTTTTAAAACTGTATTAATTAATATAAATAGTTTAATTATATATAAATATAAACATTTAAAATGTATAATATTTAAAGTATTAATTATGAAATTGAAATCTTATGTAATTTATTATTCGTTATAAATATTTTCATTATAAAACAAAAAATTACTAGAAATTACCTATATCAATAATTTGAATTCAAATATTTTCTGGAATATAATTTTGTATTAAACAATATGAAATAGTATCGTACATATTAGTAGGCCTATATAATTCCTTTATAATAAATATATTGATATTAATAAGTTATTAAAATTGTAGCTAGAACTCTTGTTGGTAGTATGTATTTATATACATTATTATATTACGAAGAGTATGGGTTTTCAATTAGAAAGATTATATTTATATAAATAAAATTTATTTGAAAATTATTAATATTATAAAAATGTTAAAATAATAAATATTTTTCATAGAATTCATTAATTAATTGAATACATTTTTAGATTAAAAATGTATTATAAATGAAAATTTAAAATAGGTAATTTATACAATTCTATTTATGAAATTCTAATTTGAAATAAATTTATTTTTTAAAAGAAACAGTTTGAATAATATATATATATAATAAACAATTATTTGTGAATATAATAAAATAGCTCATTCAAGGCATATAAAGAAGTATATTTTAGACTTGTATGAATTATACAGAAGATAGAGAAACAAACAAAATATAAATAAATTGTATGTTAGAGGCTCATGAATATACTATTACCTATCTGGTAGATACATATATATGTCGAATTACTCCATGATGTTTCAGGTAAAGGGTCTACCAAATCCTATGTTATGGGTGCCTATTTTCCACCACAAGATAGGTTGCTGACATCCACATACCCGAAGACCTACCACCAAGCATCAATCACACATATGCCGCTCTCAACTTGAGAATATGAAATAAATTATATATATAAACAATTTAAAAATGATATATAAAATACAATTTTTAATATACTGAAATTTATTTAGATAGTTCATATACAAATTAATTCATATTTTAATCTTTTTAAAAAAATAGCCATGGATTTACTTCCTATTATTGATGATGGAATAATGTTCATCTTGCTGGTTCGTAATAAACTGTATGGAATATATTAATAATATTATAGATTATGGGTAAAATGAAAGTATTACGTATTGAATATTTATTTAATTTTATTGAAAAAAACTTATTATAATCACCTAGTTTAATGTGATGTCCTCAAGATAATGTATCATGTGATATATCTTCAGTAGATGAATATATCAGTTTCTTCATCCAGATGTGATTATCTATGACACATATTAATATCATCAACCTATTGATATTGTTAAAGTACGGTTTTCTATTGTCATTCCTTCAACTTATACGTATATTATAAATAATAACCATAAGTAGTATATTATCAATAATTATTGTTTATTTCTATGACGTGTGTTATCATTAGCAATTATTTATACTTTAGATTATATTTTCGACAATGTATTTGCTTAAATAAATAATCAATATATCAATAATATGATTAATTAATTAAAAATAATAAAAAAGTAACATATAATTGATTATAATAACTAATTTATTATAATATTATTGTAATATAGGTAGTTATAAAATGTAAAGTAAACCGAAAAAATATTATATTATAATTTTAATAAATTAAATATCATTAAGCTGATCCGTTATGATGTATTTATTGGAATAGAAAGCTGTCACAAATACTATATATTATATATGGTACAGATTTAACATTGGATATTAATATAATTATATACATCCATATTAATATATTTATTAAAGTTGGCAACGATTTAGAATATTCGATTCTTTCAAATAGTATTTTTATGAATTTTATAGATATTTGAAAATACGAATACCTAAATATAATTATTCTAAAATGTTGAACATCGAAATGAAATTGTTTTAAATATGTAATGTAACTATTCTAAAGAAAAGTCATGCAATATTTATAATTTATTATATTATTCCCTGTTTATCTTTTATTTATTTATTGTATTTAGTAACAATTGTTTATATTAATAATTATTATTAATAATAATAAATTATACAAATATTATACAATAAATAAATTAATAATATTTAATTTTTAACCCTGCTCTCTAATTTTAAATATGGAATCTGTTTCGGATTATACAATAATTTCTGACGAGGTAATTATAATATAATTCATTATTTTATTTAAAATAATTGAAAATTATCTTTATTATTATTTCTAAATATAATTTTAATTATAATTTAAAATAATAGAAACACCTTTATTATTACTAAATATAATTTAAATAACTATACATACTTTTATTTAATTAATTGATAAATAATGATGAATTGTATATTATTATTATTAATATTAAATTTTATTTAAACACTTTTTAAACATAAAATAAACGTTAACAATGGTGTGTACACATTCATAACAAATATGTGATTACATGGATTATATAAACGATGGAAAATAATAAGGGTTACATGTATTATTCATAAGGTGAGAAAAGGTGAGTTTTTAATTCTCTCTTGAATTCAGTTCTTGATGTGGTGCACCGCAGAATATCGGGAAGTTCGTTCCATGCCTTTACTCCATATTCGACGAATGAGCCAGTATTGCTGTATGCTGAAACTTCTATAGCCTTTACTCGGAATATGTGACGAGAACGGAGACTCCTATGTTGCTGAATTACGGATATTAACAGGCATAAATAATCAGGTGTTCCATAGTGGATAGCCGCATGCATGAGTGTGCATAATATGTACACGATTCGTTACTTTACCGGTAGCCAGTGTAGATCGCACATTAATGATGTAATGCTGATGTGGTTATTATCAGCTCTGTGTGGTATGTCGTAAATGATACGGACGGCATAACGCTGTAGTGCTATAAGCGGCTTGAGTGTAGATATAGATGAATGGCATATAAGTGAATTACAATAATCAAAAACCGAAAGAACTAAACTGTTCACTAAAATTTTACAAGAAAAAAAGTTAAGACTTTTCCTAATTTCTTTTATACAATAAAGTTGGTGGTTTATGCTGCGTATTTTGTGTGAAATAAATTTGTTCATATCAAGCGAATGGTCGAAAATTACACCGAGGTTAGTAATAAATGGTGATGATTTGATGGATAGGCCAGCAAACGTAAAGGTGAATGGCAGTGGCTTACTGGTTTTATTCTGACTGATATAAATGATTTGAGTTTTCATAGGGTTAATTTGCAACGAGTTAATCGTGAACCAGGTAATTAATTCTAGTATACAACTGGTTAGACGTGCATGCGCAGATATGTCATCATGCCTATTGGCCTGGGTATAAATTTGAAAGTCATCGGCGAACGTGTGGAACAATATTGTTGGGTGATTTAAGAATATTTTAAAAATTGGAGATTGTAAGTAGATATTAAATAATATCGGTCCAAGTACTGAGCCTTGGGGCACTCCGTGTGTGTGGAGACGTGGTTTTGAGCATTCTGATCCAATTTTTACTTCACTGAATCTGTTTTCTATGTATGATTTGAGTAAGGATAGCGCTTTGGTTCGGAAGCCGATAGCAAATAATCTATTGATCAGTGCATCGTGATTTAATGTGTCGAATGCTGCAGACATATCTAGTAATACAAGAAGCGTCCCATGATTATTCATTTGAATATCGCTGACTACTTTGCAAAGTGCGGTCTCAGTGCTTTTGCATGGTGTGTATGCACTTTGATGTGGATGTAGAATATTATTAATCGTGAGATAGGACACTATTTGATGGCTAATGCAGCGTTCGAAAATTTTAGAAAAAATTATTATTGCGAAATTGGTCGATAGTTTTTGAGATCATTGGGATCAGACTTAATGTTTTTGATTTGCGGGGTTATAATAGCATTTTTCATGCTATCGGGAAATGATGCAGTTAACAGTGATCTACAGATGATAGATTGAAGGTGAGGAGCTATTAACCGTGCTAATTGGTGTAAAATACTTATAGGCAGAGGATCATTTAATGAAGTCGATTTGCTAGATTTAATCAACTTTATGATGAGATCAGTTGTTGGTGGGATAAATGTTTCGAATAAGCAAGTATTGTCATATAATGAGTGTGGTGTCGTAAAACAATGTGGTAACGAGTTAATAATAATATTTATTTTGCTATTAAAAAATGAACTAAAATTCTGTCCACAATTCAAGTCGGTTTCATTATTTGGTAATTTATTTTTACAATTTCTACCTAGTAGATCATTGGCGAGTTTAAATAACTTTTTCTGATCTCTGCCGGCGTCTGTGATCGATTGAAGGTTGTAATTGGATCTTTTTTCTGTAACAGGTGATTATGTTGGTATTGTAATTGTCGGAATGATGTAAGGTTCTTGATGGTATTAGATTTGCGGTATTTTCGTTCGAAACTTCTAAGATGTCTTCTATTGTTCGAACATTCTTCATCGTACCATGCATGTTTATATCTTTCAGTGATGTTTAGTGATTTCAATGGGGCGAATATATTTAATTGTTCGCTTAGACTGCAGTTTAATGTCTCAATTGAGTGGATGCCAGTTGAGTTAGAGAGTGAGTTTGCAACGCTAACTTTAAATTTATCCATATCGATAGAAGATAGTTTTCTATAGCTGATGTTTTTCTTTGCTTGTGATGGTTTTGATGAATGTATTAAAAACGTAATAGCATAATGATCTGAGAAAAGAATTGATTGTTCAAAGTCTGATGCTATAGTATTATTTGTTCTAGTAATGATTTGATCGAGAATATTTCCACATGTATGTGTGGGAAAATCAATATGTTGTTTCAAATTGTTATTATCCAATAGATCGAGGAAATCAGTACTTGACGCCTGACTGATTTTGTTGACGTGGATGTTAAGGTCTCCGAGGATGATTGTATTTTGAGTTGTGTTTGGTGTTACATGTTCTATGAAGTCACTTATAAAAATTTTTAAATCTAGGTTAGGAGGTCGATAAATAATGAAAACTTTTATGGCTGGATGATATCTTCTTGTGATTATACAGATAACCAATTCCAAAGATGTTATTACAATATGTTTCAGTGTAGATATAGTGATTGTTGAATGATATAGAATACCTAAACCACCACCTCTACCTGTTCTAGGGAAATTAACAAAATTATAGGGTGGTGCCGATAGTAGTGATTGTGTAGGCTTATTGATCTCTCGCATCCATGTGTCGGTGATGAAGGCAATGTCGATAGAATTCAAATTACAGAATTTTAATAATAAATCGGTTTTGTTACATATTGAGTGGGCATTTATGAGTACTGCCTGCATTAGTCGCGGGCAGTTGTCTCTGATTTTCGTTTCTGATCTTCGGATTGTGCGGGTTTGTAAGTTTGTTCTGATTAGTTGGCTTGTACTGTTATCGTTTCGGAAGGTTGTTCCGATTCGTTGGATTGTACCGGTTTGTCTGGTACTTTTATCGTTGTGATATTATGGTTTTTTGAGATACGATTATAATGTACAACATGTTTAAATGTTGAGTCTTCATTAGCGTTATTTAGTTCGGTTGTCTCATCTCTTAGTTTTCTAAGTTTAGTTTGATCTTCGAATGTTAGATCATCAGCGATTCTGATTTTCTTAAATTTAGAGGGCGCGGTTTTAAGCAATTTTAGTGAAGATGGTATTTGTGCTTTATCAGTGTCTGACGTATATCTGATCCTGATTAGATTAGAATTATTTATTCCGGGGGATCCAATGCGTTTTATGCTGCTAGGCTTGATGTCTTTAGATGAATTGAAAAAAGTTCTTTGACAAATTCATCTCCGTTTATCAAGTTACTGACGCCGTGTATTATATGATTCAGTTGCCGGTAGTTTTTTTCTTTATTATCTTCTGCTACTTTAATTGTGTGCATGGATAGTGAAGATTATACGATTTCTGAGAAGGATGGTGGTTTGCTATTTGCGACCGCAGACGTGCCGGCGAGATTAGATATATCTCTCTATAGAGAGCTTTCAATTGATGATAGTTTTTCATTTATGTCTTCGAAACACCTATCAATATTTTCGCGATTTTCAGATCGACAACTTAAACATGTCCAAGTTATACCATCATTCGTGTTAGATGATATGCCTGACTTTAACGTGAGATCCGTGCATTTAAGACATATGTTCTTTTGACACACATTACATTTTGTTAAGAATGAATTAGTTGTCGGAATGACAGTAGTATCACAGAGATTACACAAGTTGTCCATGATAGGGTAAATATCAGATAAATACTATGAAAGAATTTATATGAAAATACCAGTAATATAATAACTAAATAAATAAATAAATAATAAATTTAAAAGGTACGACGTGATACAAATATGAATTGACGTAGAATACAATAAAATATATTAATACGAAATTAACGGAAATAAGATATAGAATGTTAATGTAAATAAACAACAACAACAAATGATAATTTTGAAATTAGAAAAAAAAACTACTTAAATGACAAGTATAATTCTAAAGGCTAATAACTAATTATAAAGCACTAACCTATATACAAATTACTTTGATTAACGTAATGATTACATAGTTTGTTAATGTTATATTTTGAGAGAATGAAATTAATTAAAAATATGACATTTATTTTATTCGTGAACTCTGAACCTTGTATATAAATAATTTACGAACATAGTTGATTTCAACTCTATTAAATATAATTTTAATTAACTTTATTTAATTATTTAAGATAAATAGTGATTATATATAAATAATTTATGAGCATAATTGATTCCACTATATTCTATTAAATTATATTTTTCGACATGACAAATATTTGTTGACATTTAAAAAAAAAATATTTTTCGATATTTAAAAAAAATATATTATGTAATATTTTTCCACTAATTTTTGAAATATTATTTTAATATATATTATATTTTTATCCATTTTTTAAAATATATTTTGTAATATTTTTTTGTATTTTTAAAATATTTATTTTATTGTATATATTAGCAATGTAGAATCAGGAATAGCTATATTAATAAATAATAGATCTATTATCGATAGAAAACAATCAAAAACATAGCAATGCCAGGGCGGGTACGGTTTTCATTATTTAAAAAAAATAATATTTTTTGAATATTTATTGTAATTTTTGAAATACTTTTCCACTAATTTTGAAATATTCAAAACTAATATTTTTCTACATTTGTTTGTATTTAGCTAAGATTTATTTTGAATTATATACTAGCAATTAAGAATCAGGAATAGCTATATTCAATAAATAAGTAATTACAATAGATAGGAAAATAATCAAAAACCTGTTACGGCTAATATTTACTATTTTAAACCTTCGAAATTTATTTATTAAAAACGAAATTTATTTATTTTCAAAAAAATATTTTATAACTAGAAATTGATTTTATTATAGATAATTGTTAATAATTAGAATTATAATTCTAAATAATAATAATTAATACTATATTAATAATGTATTCGTTTCCTATAAAAGGAACGCCGCTCGGTGAGATAGATATACTTTTGGTTCTGCGTCTCACCGATTTGGTAATATATTGTCTATACTATTTTGTCATTGTCATTGTCATTATTATTATTATATTGTTATATTCAACATATATTTTCTTTAATAAAGTACATCACTTTTTTACAAACGAAAATCTTAATATTCTATAAAACGATAACATAATACGTCAATTTCTTTTAAATCACAAAATCTCTGAAATTGGACGAATTGTATCCAATATACATCTTGCTATCTTGCTCCAAAACGTGCGTGGAGTCGATATTCAAAGTCTATGAAACACTAATCGAGTAACAAAACAAGTTATTCAACTCTAAAGATAGGACGAACTATTATTGGTTAGAATTTTCTATATATATATTTCTATATACAAATATTTTAAAAAATATAAAAATATAACCAAATTATAATTCTCTCCTCTCTCTCTCTCTCTCTCTATATATATATATATAGGGGAGAAGAATTTAATGTAGCTCTATGATTGATATTTATTAAAATGTGTATTATGTATGATAGCCTACATTTACAATTAATAGAAATAATAATAATTAATTGTAGATATATATATATATATATAATTGTAGATATATATTTTTTTTAGGATTTTTGCCAACCTTTACTATAGTAATTAGTATTACTATAGTAATTAAGTATAAATAGATCTATAATATATATATATTAAACTTTGGTTGGCAAAAATCCTAAAAAAAATATCGTGTGTGTATTGTATTTTTGCTAGGTTTATTAGAATATGTATTTTCTCAATATAATAATAATCTGAATTGAGATAACAAATATACAATTTGAAACTAATTATATTTGTATTATTATACAGAATTGTTACATCATAAACATCGGCTTGATGATGAAGTCATTTTACCCAAGATAGCTAAATATCTAAACAAAGCTAAACGAATATTACATTAATACATAATTACTTATATACAAAACTTGTGTTATCTTTATTTGTTATTCATGTAAAGTCATTTAGTTTAATATCGTAATCAAACTATAATCAATGATTGTAATCGAAATGTAATCAGTGATTGTAATCAAATCAAAATCTGTGCTCGTAATTAATACATAGCTCCATTATTGTAATCTGATTACGAACTTTGACTACTATAGTTATTGTGTTGTATTACCATATTAAGTAATATAATATATATATATATATATTTTTATATATATTATAGTATATATATATAAATATTATATAGAAAAGCAGGATACAAATATATTGTATTATCAATCTTATACACCATAAACTAATAAGTATATAAGATGTAATCGTAGATTAAAATGTACTATATATTATAACTTATACTATGTAAAATATACTTTATATACTTAATACTTATGAAATATTATATATTAAATTATATGATTTAAAAGTCAAGAGTATAATACTATTAGGGGATATATGGGGAGACTATTAGGGGAGACTACTCTAATTCGGACCGGCTAATTACAAATGGATATAGATGGCTATATTTAACTAACAATATATTGTTAGTTAAAAAGTTATTTATAAAATACAAATAAATTTATTTTTTCATTGTTACCATAATTCAAACCACTTTTGTTTAAGTAATTTTATATAAATTAATGATTAATACATATATATTCTTCAGATGGTCTACCGAAAGGGGTATTAAAAATTCTCTCATTTGAGTTATGTGAACCTTTATCCATAATTTATAGTCGTTTCCTTAAGGAAGGCTATTTCCCAGATGTATGGAAACATTCCTACATTACACCTATATACCTATAAGAAAGGTGACCCAACACTAGCTGAAAATTATAGACCAATTAATATCTTACCGAGTTCTTTGATATTCTTTGAACAAATTCTATCTAACCATTTAATTTACTTCCTTCGAGATAATAATCTAATTAATGATAATCAATACGGTTTTCTTTCGGGTAAATCAATTGATCTTCAGTTATTAACATTTTATCGAGACATATTTAAAGCTAAATATAACTATAAATCTTCGGATATTATCTATATTGATATGGCTAAGGAATTTGACAATGTGTCGACAATACATTATTACTCCATAAACTATTTAATATTGGTATACAAGGAGATGTCCTGAAATGGATTAAATCTTACCTATTTAATAGAATTCAAAGCGTTAAAATTGATAACAATATTTCTAAACCCCAAAAGGTAATTTCAGGTGTTCCCCAAGGTTCTGTATTAGAACCAATTATATTTCTAATATACATTAATGACCTATCCTACTGTGTGGAGCTTCATATACCTGTCTATTTTCTGATGATGCAAATATTGGCCATATTCTACATTCATCTGATGATATACGTCTTCAACTAACACTTGCTAATATTGACAAATGGATGTCAACTTGGCAATTTGAACTAGCAACCTCCAAATGTAAAGTTATGCGTATTGGTAAATGTATCAATAAATCAAATTATTATCTTAATGATAATTTATTAAAATATTGTACATATTATAAAGATCTTGGTATAATATTCACAGATAATCTAAAATTGTATACTCATATATCTGAGATATGTTCTAAAGCATATAGAATATCGATAATGATATTTAGATCTTTCATAACTAACCAGTACTCTCCTTTAGTATGTGCATACTTGACCTATATACGACCAATTCTAGAGTATGGTTATTCTGTATGGAATACTCATTCTAACTATATTGGGTATAATTACTTACTTGAAAAAGTGCAAAGAAATTGTACTAAAAAATTATTTTATCGTTGTAATTTATCATATTTTAATTATTCTGATCGATTAAAATTCTTAAATTTACATTCACTCTCCCACGCAGAACTATTGCCGATCTTACTCCGGCTTATACAATCATCAAAGGATTCGTTGATGTGCCGGTGTCGGACATCATGAGTACATACGTATCATCTAGCAGGGGCCCGTCAATAAAGATAATGAGAATGAAATCAAGGACCAAACCACTATTCAACTACTTTGGTAATAGAATATCTTCAGTTGGAACAAACTACCCGATCTGATATTACAATATGAAACTGTTTCCTCTTTTAAAGCCTTAATGATTCGTAGTATAATTAGATGATCGGAATTCTCTAATTCACTGTATTGGTTATGCGGTTTTTGATGTCAGGATATGTCAATACCACTACATTAATGGAATGACCAACCCTCGGGGCCTGATCCACCTCATATGGGTTATCCAACCTCTAACCCGATACCTCCGATCTTAATCGGTGTTATCTTTATTGTGGAGATGAGAGTTCTGATTTTCTTTTATGTTGTTTTCATTTTACTTCATATAATATGCGCATATTTGCATATAATATTCATATATCTTATGTTCGGCATGCATAAACCAATGCGTTTTTTTTATTAATTATAAACCTATTGTTAATTTTTGTACCATGTCGTTTTGGGTATCAATTTATATCTATTTTGTCTTCATTATGTTTGTTTATATATTTATTTTTTGTTTACCTAATACACTATATATTATTATTATTATATATATATATATATATATATATATAATTAGGTTATAAATTATGATTTAATATAAGTAATCAAGTTTATTATACTATTTGTTATACTACATTTAAAATAAACAAATTATAAATAATAGAAAATATAAAAATTAATAATAAAGATTACTGAGTACAAGACATAGGATACCTACATACAGAAAATCTACAAGAGGCCCACCTATAGGTCTATAGGTCTATAGACCAAATTGTAGAGCTAATATTCAGCTAATCTGCAACAACATTTAAATTCGCATTAATTTAAAGCGTTATTTGTATAAATAAATAATACCTTTATTTAAATCTAATTAATTTCAGTTATAAATTTCAATAAGTTTAATCATTTCTCTACATTATACGGAATCATTTAAATATTCACGTAGTCATCTTATTGTGGTAACGTGGAAATTGTTGTAAATTACTTATACAAATTCTATTATTAATCAACATACAATAAAACTATAGTCTGTATCGACTATAATCATGTATACATGATCTAGGGGAAAGTAACCGAATACAGACACTCTCGGTATATCAGTAACCATAATTCCTATAAAAAAATGTTTAATGAATAAAATATTCATAATTAAACAAATAGTCTAAACAATATTTTTTATTTTTTAATTATTCAAAATATTGCTGATATAACTAATAAACTGATTTTTATATTACATTTTTAAATTTATGAAAACAAAATACAACTTACAACCTTCTCGAGAATATACCAATGTATTGATATAAAATATAACACTATATTATTAAAAATAAAGCATTATAAAAATTACATATATAATTTCTATATTAGTTATCAAATATTCATTAAGTTATAAGCTTATATCTAGAGGTCATATAAGACCCTAATACGGACACCCCTTTTATCTATGGAATCAAAAGATTAAATAAAATTTTAAATTCACATAAGATCTATAATAATATAATATTAATATATTGTAATTTTTGAATAAAAATAATTATTCATAAAATGTTAAGAACATTTATTGATAAAGTGTCCGTAATAAGTTACTTTCCCATATAAGTCACTTATAACTATTATTTCAGCTTATTCTAATTTATTTTATTGAAGGGTATGAATAATCATTGGATGGATGTAACCAATATCATACTGCCTGAGTATCCGACGTCATAGCCTGCTGAGTTACTATGCAATTGTTATTATTTTGTTGATTTAATTTTATAACTTCATTTATCTATAGATAACATAACGTTATATATAACATATATATATACAGATATAATATACATATATTATTATTATTGAATATGTTTTTATATGAGTTATATAACTATTGAAATAGTATTAAATATATTTGTTAATTATTTTAAATATATAATAATAAAAAAATTAATAATTTGATGATAAATATATTTATTTAACTATTAATTATTTAACACATTATAATTATTAAGACATTTTATTTTTATAAACCACACATGTAAAACTATATATATATATTTTTTTTTTTACACTTGACTTATTGATACATATTTTTTATTCTTTACATAATTTATTTTTAACTTGACTTATTGATACATATTTTTATTCTTTTCATCTTATTTATTTATATTTACATTTTTTTATTCATGAGAATCTAAATTATCTAGAATATGATGATTGGGGAAGTTCTCGCAAAAACAAATACATTTGTTTATTAACTTCTCCATTATTTCATGCATTATTTACAACATGAAGTGATAAATCTGATTTATTTATATATAATAATAATAATAATAATAATAATAATAATAATAATAATAATAATAATAATAATAATAATAATAATAATAATAATAATAATAATAATAATAATAATAATAATAATAATAATAATAATAATAATAATAATAATAATAATAATAATAATAATATCAGATTAGATAGAGAAGCAAGAATAGCTTATCGAGGTATCTATGTTTAGAGTAAAGTTCCGATGATAAAATACAAATATAAAATAAACATATATATAAAACATACAATTATAATTTTTTTTTTAAATAACAATAAAATGAAATTAATAATAATAATATTAATTATAACTTAATTTTTTTTAAATAATTATATTATATAAAGACTTTTAATTGTTTTTTATAGAATCATTTTTAAGAATTAAGTTTAATTAAAGTTTAAACTTTAATTAAACTTAATTCTAAACCATATTAACCTTTTTTGTCATAATTATAGTCAACACTTGTTAGAGATCTTTGACTATATCAGTTGAATATCCAATATAATTTAGGTAAATGTAGGTAAATATACAATACAAATAATAATATATGTGAATATTATATACCTGCATATTATTTGAATAATTTTACATTATAATGTTAAACCATATAGGGTAATATGTAATTCTCAATATATAGATTAAACAATTTACAATTATTAAATCTAATATATTTATTTAAAAAAACATAATATTACTAATATTTATTCAAATTAATGAATTATTTTTAAATATAAATGTAATAAAAAAGTAATAATATTTTATTTATAGAATTATTTATACTTTTTCTTAAAAATAATATATTATATATTAACCTGTTCCTAGATCATCGTAACTGTTCTGTAATTATATATCAGTAGAACATCATATATATATTGCTTACTTGCTTACTAACTTAATTTCGAGGATGATTTTCATCGTCTACTCAACCATATATATATATAATATTTAGCAAATATTAAAATATATATGATTTAAAAACCTATTAAAAATAATGTATATATTATAAAGTTTAATTATATATACAATTGATTATATTTTAATTTTAAAGATTTATTATGAATTGATTTTATAAAAAAATCTAGTTAAAATATTGATAAATATATTTTATTAATAGAATTCTGTGTCTATCAAATTAAAATTATATAATATATATATATACATAATAAAAACCTGGCCTAAACAATTTGAACTGTTTTGTAATTTCAATCAGTTGATCATCCTATACTGTTGAATATATAGAGGAAAGTCTCCGATTACCGACCCCTAAATGATTATTTGTAATAATTTATTCAATATTAAGTTTATTTATTTTACATTTTGTAATTAGGGTAATAATATGGCAATGAATGTGGCTATTTTAAATGTTTGATATAATTATATTTACAAGAATAAACAGGGGGTCGGTAATCTTATATATGTGACTATTACCGACCCCCTAAAATAATCGTGGTATAAATAATTGTAGTATAATAATATCCAATAAAAATAGTAGATATATATATATATATATATATATATATATTTATATATATTTATATATATATATCTAATAGTTTATTAAGTATACTTAAATATAATTAATTATAACATGCACATAATTTATTTATTATTGAATTTATGTTTTAATAGTAATATTAAATTTAAATTTAAACTTTATAGTAATTATATTAAAATAGTGTATATTATATTTAATATTTATACATGGTATATATTTATATAGGATATATATATATATATCGAATTGATATATATTATATATATATATATATTGATATATATATATATATATATATATATATATACATATATATATATATATATATATATATATATATATATATATATCAATGATACACAAACAACTTACGACATAATTTAAAGTAAAATACGGATCTATTTTGATTGTATATTATAAATCATATGGGTTCGGTATTAGGGTAATTTAGGGGGTCGGTAATACGAAAATCATATGAGTTGCAATAATTAATATATATTGGTTAATAGTTATTCAAATTAAATTATTTTTATAATTATTATAAACATTTTATTGATATACAATATTATGTGCAGTATTAAGTTTTCTTTTAATTAATAAAGTATTTACTATGATTTAAAAAAAGTTATTATTCAAATATTCAAAAGGTAAAAACAGAATATTACATTTTATCAAATAATAATTGTAAGATTAAATATTTTAAAAACAAAATACTTATTTATATTTATCATTAAATTACATACAATTTATATATATACCATTTTTTGATATATCTTATAGTTGCTGAGATACGAGAGGGGTCGGTATTGGGAGGGGGTCGGTAATAGGAGACTTTCCCCTATTTGAAATAACGTTATATATAATAATTAATTTGTAATATAATAAATATTTATTTATATATAAATATCACCGCGCTATCTAACTATTTTAATTTTGTATTTATAACTGTAATTATAGGCTATAGCTTTCATATTATTAATTTATTTTTATTAATAAATATTGATTAAATATAAAATATACGTATAAAATAACTATTATAATTTTTGGTTTAAATCGTTATTTATATACTGTGTATATTTGATATATAATTATAATCAATATTTATAAACTAAAAAGTATCCCTACATATTGTTATATATGTAGGTATATATATATATATATATATATATATATATATATATATATATATATGTAGTACATATTTATACATATATACATTATATCAATATGTTATTATTTTATATATATATATATATATTAATTGAATTGAATTTAATATGGTTTATTGAGTAGAAATAAAATATAATACAGTATATACAATTTCTGCTCAAAGGAGAGTACCAGAGATTATCTTGTAATCTATACTAACAACAAGGGTACTCTCCAATAATATAATTATACAATCATATGACAACGATAAAACTAAGAATAGTAAAACGTGAAAGAACAAAAGAAATAAATTAATTTAAAATTATATAGGGGAAAGTCCCAGATTACCAATCCCCTCCTAATACCGACACCCTCTCGTATCTCAGTAACTATAAGAGATATCAAAAAATAATATATACACGAACTGTTAGTAATTTAATGATACATATGAATAAGTATTTTGTTTTAAAAAATATTTAATCCTACAATTGTTATTTGATAAAATGTAATATTATATTTTTACTTTTTAAATATTTGAATAATAACTTTTTTTAAATCATTGTAAATACTTTATTATTTAAAAGAAAACTTAATACAGAGCAAAATATTGTAGAACAATAAAATGTTTATGAATATTATAAAAATAATTTAATTTGAATAACTATTAACCAATATATCTTAATTATGGCAACCCATATAATTTTCCTATTACCGACCCCCTAAATTACCCTAATACCGACCCCATGTGATTTATAATATCCAATCAAAATAGATCCGTATTTTACTTTAAAATATGTCATAAGTTGTTTGTGTATCATTAATATAGATTTAGGATTCATGATTCCAGTTGATTATATACATAGGTGATTAATAAATAAATATTAAATAATAATATAAATTATTTGAAAAAAATTACTATAAAGTTTAAATGTAAATTTAATATTACTATTAAAACATAAATTCAATATAAAATAAATTTCGTGAATGTTATAACTAATTATATTCATGTATATGTACTAATTTTATTGGAAATTATAATACTATAATTATTTATATCATGATTATTTTAGGTGGTCGGTAATAGGAAAAGGGGGTCGGTATTAGGTACATGTATCCGATTACCGACCCCTCTGTTTATTCTTGTAAATATAATTATATCAAAAATTTAAAATAGCCACATTATCCATTGCCATAATATTACCCTAATTACAAAATTTCAAATAAATATATTTAATATTGAATAAGTTATTACAAATAATCATTTAGGGGTCGGTTATCGGGGACTTTCCCCTATACAACACAATTAGTAAATATATATAACATATATTAACTGTTATATATATTAAAATTATAATAACGAGTGTTAATAATGAAATTAATATTTATTTAAATATTCAAGTTTTAGCCTATATATTTTTTAAATGCATTGT
Organism: Osedax fenrisi; assembly: GCA_964019155.1. Taxonomy (NCBI): domain Eukaryota; kingdom Metazoa; phylum Annelida; class Polychaeta; order Sabellida; family Siboglinidae; genus Osedax; species Osedax fenrisi. The sequence continues at coordinate 32,395,921 of OZ025245.1, read as the reverse complement.
ATTTTAAGTTTTTAATTGTATTATTTAATCCATTCCAAAGTTTAATGCATATACATTTATTGTATGAAGTTTATTATTTTTTTAATATTTAGGTAGGTATACCTATTCTATAATTGCATTTATTTCTTAATAATTGAAAGGTTTCACACCAACTCGAACTTATTAACTCTAATTATTAGAGGTTAAAGTTTAACTATATTATTTAAATCTGCGTAAAAAGAGTTGCACACCTAATTATTATAGTTAATAATTATGTGCGAGTTGGTGTGAAACCCCTTTAAAAGGGTTTCTTTAAAAACATTGATATTGTAATTATTTATTTTATATTCAAATTTATTTGTTATGACGATTGGTAATTTTTTTTTAAATTTCTCCATTTATTTCTTGTTTTTTTTTGTATCGTGTCGTTTTGTATTACTGTTATCACATTTATATATTTCGTTTATATATGTTATATAATTATATGTTTATATATACTTATATCTTTCTTTATATATAACCAGTATTTCAATAAACTGTTGATCTATCTATCTATCTATGTGTTTTTTATAATTTAATTTATTATCAATGTAAAGCCATATGAATTATATTGATTTACATAGTGAATTGTTTGGTTATTTAGAGTCAGTATCTCATTTATTTTGGTAATACTTGTATTTTTATAGAAGTACATTACTTATACATATATATATATATATATATATATATATATATATTACCCGAAAACATGGCGTGTATTACCAATTGTGGGGTAATGGTACAAATCTATATCGTGCAATCAATACATAATATATACACTTTTCTAAATAGATATTTTATTAACAATCAATTTATCTATAGACTATTAATTTGTAATTGAAATCTAATTAATATTTAAAATATATATACACTACTACCATATGTTAGGGTATCACTACTACACTAATGTATATGGTAGATGTAATTCATCGTAGAAACATTTACAATAATCATACATAAATATGTATTATATTTTCACGACGACATTAAATTCATCTTTAATATAGGACTCTAATTTTCTATTTTCCATTAAATATCGTGGAATTAAAAATACTTTTATAACAACTTATTTTGTAAATTGTTAAGAATATATTCATTAAATCGATTAATTGATTTAATTGTTTTATTTTATAATTTATGGAAATAAAATATACTTATGCAAATAAAGCTTGTGAATACATAAAAAGTTTGTATATAGTGTTAAATGTAGTGTTTTTAGATACGTTGGATTGCTACACATATGACACTGCTAGGCCCTCCTATAACCTCCTCGGGTTATAGGAGGGCTTTGCTATATACATTTCCACTAGTAACCGAAATTACTTAGTATATATATTAACACGTTTATATAAATCAAATAGTCATTTACGATTGATAGTTAACTGGTGGATAACCGGCTAGAATATAAAACTAGCCGTTTCGCTCGAGTGCATATAATCATTCATGCGAAGCCAAACAATAGCGTCACGTCATACAATCAACTAAAAGATAATATCTGTATCACTTCATTATTCGATACTAACATCGTGAACACCTTCATATCTATTTTTAAAGGTAAGTTTCTTATGATTATTGTTATTATAAGATACCTATAATAATATTAACGGGGTTTTACATTATCTCATATACACATATTAGGTTTGAACCGCGTAGCACTGTAGTTTTAAATTAAAATAAATGTATAGCAGAATGATATACACGATATAGGTTAACATAGGTTAATATAGCTTATATACGGGGCATACGCCATAAGGGGGTAACCCCTATATGGGCAATAAACTTAATCCACACAAATCATCAACCCGCATATACTCGTAAAAAGCGAAACCTATATTAATAATATTTAATCGGTTCAAATTTACGGTCCTTCGCGGTTCATTCCCAAATATTAGTTCTAATAATTAGAGGTAATTCGTTATCTCTAATCATATATTTGTATTTGACCTAGATCAGTATTGCTATATAAGTGGACACTTAAGATGGCCGACCATCACGTTACGCATACGCTTTTAATAACAAATATTTAAATAAATAATATTTATTTTGTCACCTACATCTACATAGATCTATATCTATATATATATATCTATATCTATATCTATATCTATATATATATATATATATATATATATATATATATATATATATATATATATATATATATATATATATATATATATATAGTATTATAATAATTATATATATATATATATATATATATATATATATAATAATATATATATATATATAATATATATAATATATATAATATATAATATATACGTACACATGAGTTTTATATAGTTTCTGATATACTATAGTATACATATATTATACATAGTATATAAGGAACTCGATAAAAATCCTGTGTACGTACAATATTCGCATTATAATTAAGTAATTTCAAACTTAATATTTATAATATGTTCGAAAATTAATATGAAGAAAATAACGTATTAGGTCCATTAATCTAATAATTTAGTATAATTGTGTTATATTATTATATACATATAATATATTGCTTCTACTTGGAATTAAGCTGTCTTTCAGAAACTATATAAATTAATTTCAATCTTAATATTTCGAAAATTAATTTTAGGAAAATAACGTATATGTCCATTAATCTAATAATTGACGTATCGTTGTGTTATTTTATTATACACGTATAATTCACGTATAATATATTGAGTGTACTTATAATTAAATAGTCTTTCAGCAACTATATTCGTATTACACTTAAGTCAATTCTACTTTTGAATAAATTAAAAACTAAAATTTGTAAAACAAATTAATTTATAAGACCATTATTATAACAGTTTTCTTATCGTTGCGGTATATTATTATACACATATTATATATTGTTTCTACTTGACAGTAAACAGGCTGTAAGGAATTATATTGATATCGTATGTATTTATAATATATACCTATATAATTACATATACACGATATACTATTAACAAGGACGTATACGTATATGTCATATATGTCCCTTTATATAATTTCCATTCATAAATGATTCATATAATATGAATCATAATAATGTATCAAATTAATGCGCGCATCTAATTTGGCCAGCTGAAATTGCATATGTTATAGCGTACGTCTTACGCTTTAGTTATGTCGTACGTCTCGCGGGAGCGTGCACTAGATCGATCTATACCTAAATGCAACATTTACTTTCATTAAATAATACATTATATTGATATAGGGTAAATATGGGTAATATTGCCAGGCATTAATTCACTAGATGGCGTTACCTTATATCAAGTGTAATGATTTTACATTAATAATAATCTTAAATAACGACGCAGATACATTAATGCTTTTTAGTTTAATTTTATAAATTACTATATTCATTAATAGGCTATATCCTAGTATAACATTACACTTACTTATCATTTTATTGATATGGAAAAAAGCAATTTCATCAGTAAATGACTGTATGTCATAACACTATAGCAATAAAATAGTAATCTAGAAAGATAACTAATTTACATTATCTGATTTCTATATAATTATATATATATATATATATATATATATATATATATATATATATATATATATAACATATTATATATATATATGGCAATAAACTTAATCCACACAAATCATCAACCCGCATATACTCGTAAAAAGCGAAACCTATATTAATAATATTTAATCGGTTCAAATTGACGGTCCTTCGCGGTTCATTCCCAAATATTAGTTCTAATAATTAGAGGTAATTCGTTATCTCTAATCATATATTTGTATTTGACCTAGATCAGTATTGCTATATAAGTGGACACTTAAGATGGCCGACCATCACGTTACGCATACGCTTTTAATAACAAATATTTAAATAAATAATATTTATTTTGTCACCTACATCTACATAGATCTATATCTATATCTATATCTATATCTATATCTATATATATATATAGTATTATAATAATTATATATATATATATATATATATATATATATAATATATATATATATATATATATATATATATATATTCACGTATATATATATATAATATATTATATATATATATATATATATATATATATATATATATATTATAATATATTATATATATATATTATAATATATATTATATATATATATATAATATATTATATATAACGAATCCCCATAGTTGTATTACAATATATTATTTATTACATATAAACCGAATCTCCATAGTTATTGAATTTAATTGAATTGTTTATTTAGCAATATAGCGGATCTATATATAGCCCTCTCTGGTGTGTAACAGTAACGAAAAATAATAAAAATAAACGAACAGAAATACAAAATAATACAAATTAAAATTAAATTAACTTATGAAGATATAACGATAAGATTAAATAAAGCGTATACGTATGTATATATATGAATGTTTATATATAAATGTATATATACAAACATACATTAAGACATTTTAAATAATGTTTTAGTTTCTTTCTGAAACAATATAAGGATTGTACATTCGTAAGTCATAGTAGGTAGGTAGGTATGACGTTCCATATGCGAGGAACAACGGAGGAAATGCGAGATTACTAAATCCATAGTTGTATTATAGTTAGGGAAAAGTCTCCGATTACCGACACCTAAATGATTATTTGTAATAACTTATTCAATATTAAGTATATTTATTTGAAATTTAGTAATTAAGGTAATATTATGTCAATAAATTATGTGGCTATTTTAAATTTTTGATATAATTATATTTACAAGAATAAACAGGGAGGTCGGTAATTGGATACATGTGCCTATTACCGACCCCTTAAAATAATCGTGGTATAAATAATTGTAGTATTATAATATCCCATAAAATAGTATATATACTAAAATATAATTAATTATAACATGCACACTATAAATACAAACTATAGTAATTATATTAAAATAGTGTATATTATATTTAATATATATACATGGTATATATTTATATAGGATATATATATATATATATATATATATATAATATATATATATATATATATCAATGATACACAAAAAACTTACGACATAATTTAAAGTAAAATACTGATCTATTTTGATTGGATATTATAAACCACATGGGGTCGGTATTATGGTGATTAAGGTGGTATGTAATAGGAAAATCATATGAGTTGCTATAATTAATATATATTGGTTAATAGTTATTCAAATTAAATTATTTTTATAATTATTATAAACAATTTATTGATATACAATATTATGCGCAGTATTAAGTTTTCTTTTAATTAATAAAGTATTTACTATGATTTAAAAAAAGTTATTATTCAAATATTTAAAAGGTAAAAACAGAATATTACATTTTATCAAATAATAATTGTAGGATTGAATATGTATTAAAAAAATACTTATTTATATTTATCATTACATTACAATTTATATATATAACATTTTTTGATATCTCTTATAGTTGCTGAGATACGAGAGGTGGTCGGTATTAGGAGGGGGGTCGGTAATCGGAGACTTTCCTCTATATAATATATTATAATACAACTATGAATATTTGTTATATATATATAAGTCAATATATATATATCAACATATACATATACATATCTATTTTAATTATTTACTTATCTCTATTTATACACTTATATGGGTCCTTATTTACCTAAATGATGTACTCAACTTAAAACTATTAGTAAAATTGTCATAAATTAAATAGATTATTATTCAAACTTACTTTATCTTATTTTTAATATAGAATAGGTTCATTTAGATTTTTAATAACAAGAATAGATTAGAGCTATATGTTGTGAATATAATATACTAAAAATTAATTAAAAATATTCAATATTCAGTGAATTAAAGCTAATATATTGCATGTATTTTAATAGAGCAATGAAAAAATTATTGTATAGAAACCGCGATATAAATCTATTTCTGTGATTCGATACTACTTCTAAAATCGGCAGATAGTAGTTATTAATTACGTTGCATATATGTGTGTGTGGCCTATAGGGAGTGTAATATATTTTCTTTGCAAAATCGTTGACATAATTATTGCGCTATATACACACAGATGCCTCGAAACATATTTACCCTTGAAGAGGACATACGTTTGATTACGAAAATGGTGAGATGTGTAAAACAGAACCGGCAATACTCGAGAACATATGGAAACGTATACTGGGAGTGTATCCTAGATCAACTACAGGTACGTGTATATCAGTGTAACTATGAGCAATAAGGTGCTACGCTTGAATGCGTTATCACGAGTCCATTTTAGTTAAGGGTGTTCACGGTCTTTATATTTCAATGTAATTAGATAGGACTTTTTTTATGAAAATTCAAAAACTCAAGAAATAATTAAGATGTTCACATAATTTAAATTGAATAACATTAAGATATATTGTGTTAATTGTTCTATAGGAATTCTAAATGATTAGAGTAATATTTTGAAAATATCAACATTTTTAAAAAATAAAAAATTTATAAAAATAAAATATTTATTTTAAAAATTTAATTATCAATTATTTATAAACTCTACATCTAATCACAAATATTTTCTATAGCTACAATATACATATAATACTAAACATACTGTGAAAATTTGAACAAGTTTAGTCAATAATTCATTGAGATATAGTAATTTTCATAAAAAAATAATATTCCGAGATAATTGATTTTAAAGATTGACTATATTATTTATCTGCTTTTTGACATTTATTATTATGGTAAAAGTTAGTTTAGCTAATTCTCACAATTTTTATATTATATTTATATAACTTGTATAATGTGTCATGCTTTTGACATATATTGCACCTATACATTATTAGTATTATATATTATAGTTGCATATGAAAGAATACAAATATACAAAAAATAAATTGTATTATAATTATGATTGATTTTTTTTATTAGATATTATTATAAAAGTAATCCACTTCCATAATCCTATGATGAACTTTGCCTGCTTTTTCTTGCCCGTCTCCCTTCCCTAGAGTCTGTCACCTGTTTCTTCTTAGAGGCTTTCACTCTTGTAGCATCTCTAGCCGTCGCATCTACCAATTTTATAATATTTATAATTTATTTTATAATAGTTAATTATGCTTTATTAAACATCGGCTTGAAAAGATTTAACATCAACTTAAAATTAATAGAAGCTATACAAAGTCTATATAGTAAAGCTGAAAGTGCTGTTTACTCGGACGGAAAAATTGGTGAATGGTTCCACACAACAACTGGAGTGATACAAGGTTGTTTACTGTCACCCACACTCTTCAACATCATGCTGGAACAAATAATGAATGACGCATTAGAAAATCATATAGGTACAGTAAATATCGGAGGTAAAATAATTACAAATCTAAGATTTGCGGATGACATAGACGGACTAGCAGGTAGTGAATCCGAGCTATCCAATCTAATAAAAAAGATTGACAGTACATCGCGTAAATATGGAATGGAGATTAATGCTACGAAAACTCAAATTATGACTAATTCTGAAGGTAATTTCACATCCGAAATAAAGATAAACAACGATACACTCAAAATAGTTGAAAAATTTAAATACTTAGGTGCAATTATAGACGATAAAGGTTCCAAATCTGAAATAATAGCTAGAACAGGTCAGACAATAACTGCATTATCAAAACTAAATGTTATATGGTACGACAAATCACTTCAACTGAAACTAAAAATTCGACTTATGCAATCGCTAGTAAACTCAATATTCCTCTATGCGTGCGAAACGTGGACGCTAACAAAGGAGTTACAAGGACGTATTAGAGCTTTGGAAATGAGATGTTTAAGAAGGCTAATGAACATATCATACCGAGACAAGATAACCAATATTGAGGTACGGTGTCGAGTTGTTAAAGAAATTGGCAAACACTCAGAATTGCTGGCGATGGTCATTGCAAAGAAGTTGAGGTGGTTTGGTCATGTATCACGATCAAACTCTATGTCTAATACTATTTTGCAAGGATCCATTGAAGGTAAAAGAAGAAGAGGACGGCCAAGGACACAATGGCAAGATAATATCGTTGAATGGACTAGTCTTGGAATAGAAGAAGCGATGCGAGCGACCCGGGATAGAGACCGATGGAAACGTATTATATTGAAGTCAACTGCGCCCCTACGGCATCCAAATGCTATGGGATAGGTAAAAGGTAAAAAAAACATCGGCAAATAATAAAATAGAGTACATCATCATTGATGCATTCATTATTTACATATCATGTAATTTATGTAAACATTAATATAAATATATTTGTTGAAATAAGAAAATTGTAGATACATTTAGATTTTGAAGCACCTTATAAGGAACACATAATAATCCGTGTATAAAGTAATGTGTTACTCGATATTAATTATATATTGTATATATTTACTCGTAAATAAATTTAAATTAGTAAATATATTATCCTTAAAATGAATTACAAAGAAAACATATAAATGTACAGACACCTAGTAAAGTAGAAATTATAAAATAAACTAGTACTGAAGCATCAACATATTATAATACACAGACACACATACACACACACATATATATATATATATATATATATATATATATATATATATATATATATATATATATATAGTTATAGTTATAGTTATAGTTATAGTTATAGTTATAGTTATAGTTATAGTTATAGTTATAGTTATAGTTATAGTTATAGTTATAGTTATAGTTATAGTTATAGTTATAGTTATAGTTATAGTTATAGTTTATTTCATAAGAGTACTATAAAATATCATTTAATTTATATGATATATATACTTTATTTAGTTATATTTTAAATGTACATAAGTTATAATTTTTAAAGATATTACACATAATTTATTAGATTATATTATAAATATTATATTACTTCCATATATAATAAATAAATAAATAAATCGATTTATTATATACTCTCCAAATGCAAGGAATGAATATATATATATATATATATATATATTAATAAGATTAAATATTGATGTAAATTTATAAGTTATCATTATTTTAACATAGTTATAGGTTATGCCTAATTATGTTTTATAATGTACTGCACATATTGTATACCATATTGAACCTAGGGTTCCATTATTGTTGGCAAAAACCGGTAATAACCTGCAAAAACTGGCAATATAATACCCTTAAAATATAATACCTTTTTAAAAATGTTGTTGTTGAAATTTAAAGTAATACTTATTCGTTTATATATAATAAATATAGAAAAATTTATATTTATTAATAATTTGAATACATAAATAATAAATTATAATATATATATGGATCATAACATAGATCTCTTAATGTTATATTTAAAAAAACAATGTTATACGCTATATCAAGGCTTAGCCAATTACGTAATTTTGATAATACTAATCCAAATGTTCTAAATATTCTTTGAATATATGAGGATGAAGATGAAGCTGTTATCAATGATATTAAATAAGAATTCCATACTGGTTTATAAGTCTGACACCATTATTTATATTGTAAAATTAATATGTTTATGTAATGGGATTAATTTCAACAACAACAAAATCACACTATATATTCATATTGCACAATACAAATAATTTTAAACAATTTATATATTTTTTAACTATTAAAATATATATTCATATATATATATTTAAATATCACGTTATTTCAAACAATTAATACATTAAAATAAGTTCTCGATGATAATAATATTATTGGTTCTATTGTTTAATATTTAATATATATATCATATTATTTCAATATCATATTATTTATTTTTAAAAATGTTATCCAAATAAAGTCAAAATTAATAAAGGTTATTTCTAAAACAATATGAACAATCTTATAATTATTATTTTAATGTATTATTTAATTTTATAATTGTATATTATCTATCACATACAAAATCTATTAATAATATATAATTGTAAATTGTAAAGACAATATTAAGTTTAATTATATAGACAAATATAGGTTTTTACCGGACAGGTTATTACCATATATGGTCGTAAAAATCTATGGAATCCTGAGTTATCCCTATTAATATATTAATTTTCTAATTAATCGAGATATATAACTTATATACCTATTACGAGACTGATTATTAACATGACCAACAGGCGGATCAACGATACCCTCACACTATACAGAGTACAAGGCAGCGGTTTGTATGCATCATCGATCTGGTAACTGTAAATATATAGGGATGTAACAGAACTTTAACAGCACTTTAACAGCACTTTAACAGCACTTTAACACTTTAAAATTACTTGTGTAATAGTAACAAACTCAATAATTAGATTATTTTACGATAACTTTAAAATGTTTAATTTCTTAATTTTTTATTTTCTTATTAGTCGCCAAATACTTAATAAATATTTATTTCAATATTTATAGTTTGCAAATATTTATACTTTTTACTATATGCTTAAATATAATATAAATAAACAAGCATCCGAGATATGTATCGTGTAATTAGTATGATATGTGTTCTATGTTAGTCGATGTTTAATAACCTTGATGTTACAGATTCAGGCGGTATATAAGTCCCAATATAGACGAATACAGGGATAATTTCGGCGAAACTGATTTTTCAATTATTTTAAATATAAGTCGAAAAATCACACCAGGTTAGTAATAATAGTGTGTAATACAGTTATATATTCATGGGTTAAAATCCCATCATGGCCTTTACAATAGGTCTTATAATAATATTTAAAAATGATCCTATATAATTGTGTATACTACATAAATGAACGGCTTTGGTTAAAACCACGGATGCCATCACAAGAGAGCGCCTTGGAGGTCACGGGACATTAGAGATATTTGATTATAAGTAATAAAATGCACCTAATTTCTTGGAATTCCAATATTTTATAACATTTTTCAAAATAATTGTAAAACAATTAATGCCAAATTTTAGTATATACTTTATAATTGTATAAAATATATTTGAAATATACAATACTGTACTCATATAGGTGTGGCACAGCCTGAACGGGAGTTTGAACTGGTGTCTGGGCGTGTGTCTGGACTTGTATCTGGGCATGGGTATGGGCATGGGTCTGGACGTGTGTCTGGGCGTGTGCCTGGGCGTGTGTCTGGGCATGGGTCTGGACATGTGTCTGGACTTGTGTCTGGACATGGGTCTGGACATGTGTCTGGACTTGTGTCTGGACTTGTGTCTGGACATGCGTCTGGACATGCGTCTGGACATGCGTCAGGACTTGTGTCTGGACATGTGTCTGGACATGTGTCTGGACATGTGTCTGGACATGTGTCTGGACATGTGTCTGGACATGTGTCTGGACATGTGTCTGGACATGTGTCTGGACATGTGTCAGGTCATGTGTCTGGACATGTGTCTGGACATGTGTCTGGACATGTGTCTGGGCTTGTGTCTGGACATGGGTCTGGACATGCGTCTGGACTTGTGTCTGGGCTTGTGTCTGGACATGGGTCTGGACATGCGTCTGGACTTGTATCATATCGAGGACAGCCTGTCCGTATTCCTGCTGTCGCTACATCGTCAGCCAGGTCTATTCCTGTAATGGGTATAGTACGCCCCTTTGCTCGTCGGCGCCAGGGGTAACCTAGCTATGGTAACCTAGCTAGAGTACCGGGGGGCATGGCGCCGTTATCCTGAAGTCTCTCGAATGTTCGTATACTCATATTGGTAATTGTCATTATAAGTTATAATAATAATTATTATTGTTTATGATCCGTACGTGGTATATTTCTTTAATAAACAACGAATAGTATAATTAACAGTTACATCATGACCGTGATAGGTACGAGCTATAAGTATCTACTACCTAAGTATCTATTAAATAAATAATAAATAGGTTAACCATAATTATAGGGACGAGCGTTCATTTGTTCGTAAGTTCATGTGTACATGTAAGAGATATGGACAATTATATATTTAAAATAAGAAGACTAGTTATTAAATAAAGAAAGATATCTAATGTGTTGATATTAAACGTCTACTGAATATCTAGCACACATCTAGGTAGCGTTAATACCTCGCAGTGTGACGTCATTCTCCACCTTAGCACGCACATGTAATCGACGTTAACCTATGACGCTATGATGACGCAACACCAATGTTTGGTGTATCGGTTTACTGTAACAATGGGTTAACAATGGGCTAGCATAGTCATACCTGCATAACGACAGGCTAACATAGTCATACCAATATATCATAGACTATAGTGGATTACGTAACATCTAGCTATCACGTGATCTTCACTCCATCGGATAACCACGTGATCTAGCGTATTAATACCACACAGTAAACCTAGCTATCACGTGACCTTCACTCCATCGGATAACCACGTGATTTAGCGTATTAATACCACACAGTAAACCTAGCTATCACGTGACCTTCACTACATCGGATAACCACGTGATTTAGCGTATTAATACTACACAGTAAACCTAGCTATCACGTGACTTTCATTCCATCGGATTACCCCGTGATTTAGCGCATTAATACCACACAGTAAACCTAGCTATCACGTGACCTTCACTCCATCGGATAACCACGTGATCTAGCGTATTAATACACCACAGTAAATCTAGCTATCACGTTACCTTCATTCCATCGGATAACCACGTGATTTAGCGTATTAATGTTCTGGGACCAAGATAGGTTAGTAAACCAGGTAGTGATAGCTGCGTGTATTCTTACGACGTGTGTGTAATGTGTTGTGATATAGTGTATCAAGGATGCTAGAGTAGTGACCTGATATATATATATATTAAATAATTGAATAATATAATTGTAATATTATACTATATAACGATATATTAAATATAACTTATAACGGTATACACTCGTGTGTACGTAATTTTTATTATCAGTTGTATTATGTAAAGTATTGTAATGTATACTATTCTATAGAGTTGTATGCTTATAATAATCATCATCATCATCACCTTCAACTTCACATTCACCATCATCATCATCATCATCATCATCACCACATTCGCAGATTAACGTGCGTAGAACAATTACCAGCCAATGCAGAGTGTGTTTTGGTAGGCAACAACACCTACGTAATGGACGGAACCACCACTAGAGGTAGGCACAACAACACGCCGCCGCCGCCGCCGTAGTAACCACGGTAACAGCATGACTTAAACCACGCCCACTCTCGTCCACAGCTCCGTGTCCGTTCCGCGCCAACAGTTCCGATCCACAATACTACGAGTACGCCGACAACACCGGAAGTTCCATGAACTGCGGAACCGGATTCATCTTCGCCGAGATGGTCTGCACCTGTGTCCAGGTATCAGGTTAGCACACGCAATGGTTAAACTTTGTCTATCGCGCTGGCTATCGATTACGAAACTATAATGTTGACGTATTAATTAGTATTCAATATCTTTCACTACATCACTGTCATGGTATAATCACTATTACGTGACCTACCTACGTATGCGGTACGCTGCCGGTGTGCGTCACTCACCTATACTCGCACACTCGCTCACACACAGAAACCGACTGTCTGAACGATATGTTGTTACATTTCCCTTTCACCGAACATTTCAACGATGTTACCTGCAAGAAGGCTATCGGTGAACTACACGGAGAAGGTTAGTTAAATACGCCACCGCTCCGCCCCGCCCCGGTTACACCCATAATAACGTATGATCTATTTACAGGTTACGCTGAACTAGTATTCGACGCCGATCTTAACAAAACCGTCGCCTACTTCAATGGACACGAAAGACTTGAGGTCAGTGATGCGTGACCACCCCCTTAGCTTGGCACGCCCATCAGCTCTTACTCCGACTGCAGCTATATAAATAGCTTAGCACACACAAACGTGTGTTACTATATTTTACATGTAGTTATTACTGCAAGTGTAACACACACCTTAATATTGTCACACGCATGTTTGTTTGCTTGGGTGGGCTAATCTTTAGAGATTCAAATGAAGACGATATTTTGTATACGACATAAGAATAATGATTTTGATACCGAGCCACTGACTATTTTATTCTCGTTTAACTGAACATTATTTACCCTTATTGCTTAACTTTGTTTAGATATGAGATTGCATTTTAGGTTTTTAATATGAGAATATATTATGTTTTTTGAAAACTATATTAAATCCATGCTTTTAAAAATGAGATTGAGATTGCGTAGATGCTTCTCGTACGAGAATATACTGACATGACTATTTTTGATTGACAGGTACGTTTCATGAGGAACTGGTTCCAGGATCAACACGTCATGAAATGGACTGTGATGATGTACTTCAAACAAGAGACAGGTCAGTGAGTCATAATTATCGCGCACACGCCCATTACTAGGTCACGCCCATTACTAGGTGACGCCCCTCTTTGTGTTGTATAGCACATTACATATGATAGCGAAGTATTCGTAAGAGAACATCAGTGTAGGCTACTCGAGCTATTCGTATGTGTGCAGGGGCGGATACAGGAATTTTTCAAGGGGGGGGCTGACATTCAAATAAAAGTATATTTTTAAAATAAGACATATTTACTATGATAATATAATTGATATATATAAATTAAATACTATATTAAATAGAATAATACTTTATATTTTATTGAATAAAAACTATTAATCCAATATATTAATCAATTGCATTATTCTTGAAATACGTATTTCAAATTTGGAAATAATATAATCACAATCGATCTGTATATATATATAAAGAATGTCTATTTAGTTGATCTTCACTCATAATCGAAGGTAAATATGTCTTTATTATTCTTAA
>OZ025245.1:32374544-32381006 GCA_964019155.1 Osedax fenrisi | reverse complement strand
AGTAAATAACTATTCATTCATAAATACCGAATGATCTATCACATGATCTAACAACTGATCTCGTGATAACTATAGCTATATAGCTCAGATATCTGTGTTACGTAATTGCTCGTTAGTGATACTACATGTTATGTTATTGATTAATGATCGATATTTTATAATTAATTTCGAGCGATTTTATTGGATGACATATTTTTTTAAATCTATAAATACATGATGACGGTACTTGAAAGTGATTGCTATTATATTAAATTATTAAATATGGATCTACATGTATATTTTGTGCAATAATAAATTATCCTTATATACATGACATATACATTACTATATTAATTATGTATTATATGTGGATAACATAGTATTTATAATTTAGTAAAACATAAAGTTCATATAGCATACTAAATAAATAGTATCTACTATAATTAAATATACCAATATTTAGTACATAGTGGTATGTAAATATTGACCGATGTCCTTTAGAACATAACCTCTAAATTACCGGTGACAGCCACGTGACCCCTTTGATGATTATGATGTATTAATTACCATGTTCCCCTACTAACAGTGTACAGCTACCATCACGTGACCTCCTAGGTGACTTACCATTGGTCGCCGCCACATTGTTAAGTCACTTATTACGTTACTAGTAGACATGTAGCCAGAGCGTGGTATAGGTAGACGTGCTAGCTAGTGATATATGTGTACACACACACACACACACACCAGATATATGTTATTATAATTCTAATTATAGATCGGTGATGAGAAATGCAGATACAACACGACATCTCAGCATTAATCACCCACACACACACACACAGTCCTGTACATGCAGCGCGCATCACCGCACAGTAATACGCACGAACATACACTCACACGCGCGTACAGTATGCGTCACAACACAAGCACGCGTACAGTGGTACTGGGTAACACATACACACACTCACATACACATACACACACTCACACACACACGTACACACGTACACACACGCACGTATATCAGCATCATCACCGCACTCTGAATGCGTATACTTAGAGCATTCATTATTCCTGGACTGTAGACTCACACACACACACGCACGCACACGCACACACACACACACGCACACACACACGCGCGCACACACAGCGTCCTGTACGCGATGTACATAGGACAACGTAGACAACAACACGCAGGACATCCCTACTGCACACTGTACGTCGTACCCTGGCATACACTCAGTACGTGTGCACCCTATAGGGTATAAAAAGGTATACATGTTGTTTAGGGTACATATGATACTACTATGATACTATAGTATACTACATACAAGCTACTATAATCGTATATGTCGTACATTGATTGTACGTATATTATATGTCGTATAGCTAGATATAGCTGTATGAATATATATATATATATGTATAAGAAACGACATATATATATACCGGTTAATAGTGATTATTAGTGATTATTAGTGCACATCACTGCCTACAGCATGCCTACAGCATGTACACTAACAACATACATGTATACAGTGTAGTAGAGTGCATAATCAAAGAATCAACTTATACATCGACATCTATTTCAACATTTTATTTGTTATCTCTAATGAAAAGATTTAACATCAACTTAAAACTAATAGAAGCTATACAAAGTCTATATAGTAAAGCTGAAAGTGCTGTTTACTCGGACGGACAAATTGGTGAATGGTTCCACACAACAACTGGAGTGAGACAAGGTTGTTTACTGTCACCCACACTCTTCAACATCATGCTGGAACAAATAATGAATGACGCATTAGAAAATCATATAGGTACAGTAAATATCGGAGGTAAAATAATTACAAATCTAAGATTTGCGGATGACATAGACGGACTAGCAGGTAGTGAATCCGAGCTATCCAATCTAATAGAAAAGATTGACAGTACATCGCGTAAATATGGAATGGAGATTAATGCTACGAAAACTCAAATTATGACTAATTCTGAAGGTAATTTCACATCCGAAATAAAGATAAACAACGATACACTCAAAATAGTTGAAAAATTTAAATACTTAGGTGCAATTATAGACGATAAAGGTTCCAAATCTGAAATAATAGCTAGAACAGGTCAGACAATAACTGCATTATCAAAACTAAATGTTATATGGTACGACAAATCACTTCAACTGAAACTAAAAATTCGACTTATGCAATCGCTAGTAAACTCAATATTCCTCTATGCGTGCGAAACGTGGACGCTAACAAAGGAGTTACAAGGACGTATTAGAGCTTTGGAAATGAGATGTTTAAGAAGGCTAATGAACATATCATACCGAGACAAGATAACCAATATTGAGGTACGGAGTCGAGTTGTTAAAGAAATTGGCAAACACTCAGAATTGCTGGCGATGGTCATTGCAAAGAAGTTGAGGTGGTTTGGTCATGTATCACGATCAAACTCTATGTCTAATACTATTTTGCAAGGATCCATTGAAGGTAAAAGAAGAAGAGGACGGCCAAGGACACAATGGCAAGATAATATCGTTGAATGGACTAGTCTTGGAATAGAAGAAGCGATGCGAGCGACCCGGGATAGAGACCGATGGAAACGTATTATATTGAAGTCAACTGCGCCCCTACGGCATCCAAATGCTATGGGATAGGTAAAAGGTAAAAAAATGAAATTTATCGAATTATTAATATATTACACATTGGGGGTTAGGATTTGTATGGTTGTATATTTCTTACTTGATACCATTATAGTACATCGTATGTATACTATACTATAACATACAGTAAATATATCATATATATATATATATATATATATATATATATATAATATGGTACACTATATTTTAATTAAAATTAAACATATATGTATTTAGGAGAGTAAACATTATGTTATTATATTATATAACTTAAAACCTATATATTCGGCTACAATACACCCCTATATACCCTACATACCAGTAGCACACACCCACCCACACTACATACACACACACCACGTGATGAATATCGCATGCATGTAATACTATACGCACCACGTGATTAACTAATGAACACGTGACATGACTCCTGTTCGTAAGCGTGTAGCCCCCTACGCTCGCGTGTGACATCTTACCGCTAGCTCCCCCTGGGAGAGAGCGGGCGGGTTAGGGTGAGGGGGAGATATATAGATGCGTATGCAGAGAGAGAGGGAGGGATACTGAGAGAGGGAGAACGAACGGTCGAGAGGAGATACTTATCTGATCGTTAAGGAATTAGTCATACATCGGGGGGGGGGGGGGCGGTAGGGGCTGGTAAAGATAACGTTGCCATGACTACCGGACTACGGACCACGTGTGTATTACGTAACGACTGCACTAATCGACGTGGGGGGTCTACCAGGGGGCGTGTCCTCGCTCGGTAATTACAGCTCGCCCCGCCCCCCGGAATACATGTCTCTATGCTGCTGCTACTACTGTAACATTCCGTGCGCGCGCCTGGTAATACGTGTACACATACGCTATCAAGCTATCTTACACACGCGCGTTACTAGTAAGCTGTGTATCCTGATGTACATATAGCATTAGTGTTGTAAGTACAACTGTACTTAGTAATAATACTTGTCTTTAGGATGCTTCTAAAATTTACATTTCATAAGTAATTTATTATATAAAATATTGTACTATATATATATATATAACTAGTATGTGTGTCAGAATACACTATACAATAACTACCATACAGGCAGTATAAACAATAAGTCACTGCGTGTAGTATTTCGAGTGACCCCGGGTACAATTAAAGACCCCCCCCCACCCCCCGTGAAGTGGTTTATCTTTATATTGTGCTAATACACACCGAGTGATGTTATTGTTTACTCGATCTTAACAATGCCCGACCCGTTACGTAATGTTATTGTCTTGTATATCGTATAAGTGCAGCATATGCATACACATATAATAATATTATCAAGAATGAATTGTACATTACATCATTGTGTAATATATATATTTTACAATTTGTTAAATTCACCCAATATACATGTAAATCTTAGTACAGCATTACCTATGTATTACGAGAATGGCAATACAGTACAATGTACGATATATATTCAGATCCACAATGTCCTGTACGAGACGAACATTTCTCTATAGCTTACATCGCGCTGTGTATTAACTAATGTATGTAGTATACTAGAGTGGCGCTTGGTCAGGTACAGTTATACCTCAACAAGTATGCTAAGTCATTATATAATACTATAGGGCATATATGTGGTGGAGGAGTGATGTACGATTCATTAGATTACACAGTAACAATATACGCGAGTTATATATACTGTACACACACACACACACACACACATACTCACACACATACTCACACACATACTCACACACACATCGTATAATAACGACCCGATAGATAGAGATGTTCCCTGGCGATAGGAACCCGACCACCGCCTAACGACCGTCAGTCAGCATCCCCTAGCGAGTGTAATCGGCACTACTGTAATAGATCACCTGGTACTAGGCTATCTCTCGACACCTCACCACACACACGCCAGTGTATCGGGTGGCATATCATTAGAACAATGTTATTGTTACTAAAGCTTTATTCACCTCTATCTCGCTTTCTTAAGGTCATTAAGGTCATTGTATATTGTTAGTTAATATACGTAACTTAAGTTACAACAATTGTTGTATATATATATATATATATTAAATTACAATATATCTAATTTTATAATGTATATCAATTACAATTTATTTATCATATATTAACAGGTAATAATTGTAAAGTAATTTATAATATAACACGTGTATTATATATTATGTTTACACACATATATATATACACATATATATACATATATATTACTATATATTATATAGTGATACTTTGCTATTTAGTATATACACACTATAACGTATAGTCACACCCACTCATACAACATGTTACACACATGAGTCATGCCGTAATACCTGCACCCCTCCCTCACACAGTGTAACTTATGTACACTAGGGTGTTATAGAATATGCTTTATTATTACTCACTATGAACATCATTTGCATTGTTCTATTCATTTGTAGATACGCACCTACTGTGTCTATTGTTCTCTCGTGACAATACAATTGTATCGCTGCTGGTAACACACACACACACGCGCGCTACCTCGGTTACGTCACGTGTCCTGTTTCTAGATCACGTGACCTATTACCTTTGATGTCGACGCCGTGCGCTACGTAACATCAATTATGACGTAACACGCTGTGTGTGTACACGAGTATATCACGAGTGCTGGGGCGGGGTAGGGTGGGGTGCTCTCCAATTTCAAAGGATGAGGAGTAGGAGGAGAGTTATCGATTTGAATCTCCTGCAGTCTCCTCCTCCTCCTCCTCCTCCTCTTCATCTCCACCACCACCGCGACTATTACCCCCGCCACCGTGTACGCTATGATGATGACGTAATAATCAGTTGTTACGTGTAGGTGTTACGTAATCAGTAATACACGTCATTATCACGCGCCAGGGTAATACTAATAATCATGACGTAATGCGTACATATATATGCGTTACATTCGTTTATATATATATATATATATATATATATATATATATATATATATATTATTAATATGCGCTTGTATTAATATGCGTAATGTAATATTGCATAAGACTCATGTATACAAAGTTCCTACACGCGTCGTGGAGATACACATTACCAGATACCGAATACAATAGCCATAACAATACCTATTGTTGCTGTGGTAACGACGGGAAGGTTACAGGTATACCTTGGTGGTGCTAACGTCTGCGAATACGTATATATATATATATATATATATATATACGTATATATATATATATATATATGAATGAATGAATGAATGAATGAATGAATGAATGAATTCAGTTTATAGGCAATGTCTAAGGAGAATCAGTGAAAGCGATGAGCTTTTTTAATTCGATATCTCCTAACAGTAATGTAATGTCATATTTCATCATCTTCATTCGGATAAAATACAATAAAATTACATATAAATGAATATTAAAATAAACAATTAACACACATATAAAAGAATGAATATATATATATGTATAGAGTGCGTATATATACACACACACATATATATATATATATATATATATATATATATATATATATATATATACGTACAGACATGCTATGTGATGCGCATATAATGTATCACAGTCCGTATACACGGCTATACGGAAGCCTTACCCGCCTGACTTAAGCCTGACTGACAAATGGCTTACGTCCCTACGGCTATAGCCGACTATATATAGTAGCTTTAAGGACTGCATCACGGTATGCAAGTTACATCCGTGTGTGTGTGTATATGTGTATGTGTGTGTGTGTGTGTACACTGTATTATGTACGTAGTGAATAGGTTATGAGCAGTATGCATTATAGTAATGCTAGATATACCTAGCATTATAATAGTTAGATATAGCTTATATGTACACTGTACACTAGACCG
>OZ025245.1:32119544-32372044 GCA_964019155.1 Osedax fenrisi | reverse complement strand
CTATATCTCCCCCATGTTAACTTTTGTATGTATTCAACGTTAAAATAAAAAGGTCTCGTGACATAACAATATTTAAGATATAGGTCTAAAATTTTAAACACTTATTCATCATAGCATACATAATTGTCACAGATGTGAAGGTTTATAAAATTGAGAAAAAAAATGTAGTACGAACCGGTCTACTGTACAATGTATAATGTACACAGTCCATTGTGCACTGTACACTGTACATTGTACCCTGTACATTGTACAATGTAGTGTATAAAACAAATGGTATTTCTCTATAGAGATCTATCTAGATAGAATTTGCTATTGCTGTGAAATAGGCTACACACGTTTCCCTCGGTAGATCGATACTGATTAGATGTAATCTCTCTGTGGTGACATTGTAGCAGTTGTATAAGCACACACACACACACAACACACATAGTTATGTATGCACGTGTGCGCACGTGTGTGTGTGTGTGTGTGACTGTGACATGGAGAACGTATGTGTGTTCGTGTTACCAGCATACTGACTGTGCATGCGTGTGTATGCATTCCATGCTGTGTACAGTGTATAGCGTACAGTGTACACTATACAATGTACACTGTACAGTGTACAGTGTATAGTGTACAGTGTACAGTGTATAGTGTACAGTGTACAGTGTATAGTGTACAGTGTACAGTGTATATAGTACATATATATAGGAATATATAATAGAAATTTACAATAGTACATTGTCAATGTTTATGTCGAGCAATACTCACATGAATGCGCGTGTGTGTGTGTGTTTGTGTGTGTGTATGCGTGTGTGTATGCGTGTGTGTGTACTAGTGATATAAATGATGCCTAGCCGAGAATTTTGGTTATCGATGCCGAGCCGAGACTTTTATTTTCGGAAAAAAAATCAGCCCGAGCCGAGCTGAGACTCCAGCCAATAGAGCCAGAGTCAAGTTGAGACTCCAGCCAATAGAGCCAGAGTCAAGTTGAGACTCTAGCCAATAGAGCCAGAGTCAAGTTGAGACTCCAGCCAATAGAGCCAGAGTCAAGTTGAGACTCTAGCCAATAGAGCCAGAGTCAAGTTGAGACTCCAGCCAATAGAGCCAGAGTCAAGTTGAGACTCCAGCCAATAGAGCCAGAGTCAAGTTGAGACTCTAGCCAATAGAGCCAGAGTCAAGTTGAGACTCCAGCCAATAGAGCCAGAGTCAAGTTGAGACTCTAGCCAATAGAGCCAGAGTCAAGTTGAGACTCCAGCCAATAGAGCCAGAGTCAAGTTGAGACTCCAGCCAATAGAGCCAGAGTCAAGTTGAGACTCTAGCCAATAGAGCCAGAGTCAAGTTGAGACTCTAGCCAATAGAGCCAGAGTCAAGTTGAGACTCCAGCCAATAGAGCCAGAGTCAAGTTGAGACTCTAGCCAATAGAGCCAGAGTCAAGTTGAGACTCTAGCCAATAGAGCCAGAGTCAAGTTGAGACTCCAGCCAATAGAGCCAGAGTCAAGTTGAGACTCCAGCCAATAGAGCCAGAGTCAAGTTGAGACTCCAGCCAATAGAGCCAGAGTCAAGTTGAGACTCCAGCCAATAGAGCCAGAGTCAAGTTGAGACTCCAGCCAATAGAGCCAGAGTCAAGTTGAGACTCCAGCCAATAGAGCCAGAGTCAAGTTGAGACTCCAGCCAATAGAGCCAGAGTCAAGTTGAGACTCCAGCCAATAGAGCCAGAGTCAAGTTGAGACTAGGTAACTTAGACTGTATCGATGCTTTAGAGGTGAGCATCATTTACTGCATTACTAGTGTGTATGGGTGTGTGTGTGTGTGTGTGTGGGTGTGTGTGTGTGTGTATGGGTGTGTGTGTGTGTGTGGGTGTGTGCGTACACATGTGTGGTATAAATACGTACAGGAGAGGGAGCTCGTATCGCTATAAACATCTACATAAACACATGCGTTATATTAATCAATGAATTGTAGTGATACCTCTATATATAAGTTATATTAATTATTGATGAATTTATGACTATATATATATATATATATATACATAAGTATACATGCATAATTTATAGAATAATATTAATCAAAGCGGTTTATATTACATAATAAGTGTACTATAGTACTAACCATGCCATAATGATTACGTTATAGTTACTTAACTCTACGGACTATGACGTAATCAGGATATCGCCGTGTATTAGTGAGGCTAGCGGGAAGGACATGACGTTACTAATCACGAGGGCGCGACCTTAACATCGCTCAGCGCGCGTGTGCGTGTGTCCTATATCTAGGTCTCGTTAACCCCGCCTCCTCCCCGTTATCTGATACCACGTGATGTGTAATACACTACACATGTGACGTGTAATCATCATCATCATCACGTGGTGGTCAAGCGCGGAGGTATCGTTATCTATTGCAGGCATGACACTATGGCTGATATACCTATATATATACTACATATTATATATATAGTACATAAACTATATATATATATATATATATATATATATATACCTATAGGTATATATATACCACTAATGATATGTTAGTGGTATATG
Organism: Osedax fenrisi; assembly: GCA_964019155.1. Taxonomy (NCBI): domain Eukaryota; kingdom Metazoa; phylum Annelida; class Polychaeta; order Sabellida; family Siboglinidae; genus Osedax; species Osedax fenrisi. The sequence continues at coordinate 32,369,519 of OZ025245.1, read as the reverse complement.
TTATGAAACACAATGATGTGTTCTTGAGATAGAGTTGTATATAGGACATGACTACATGCCACGCCCCTATATACACAGCAGACCTGTACATACATGCAATCTTATACCAATACCTCCTAAAACCTCGAGATTGTAGGAGGTATTGCTTATTAAATGGTATTATATAGTACAATACTACGTGAAGACATATGTCCTCTATGTATAGCCTGCAAGTCGGTGACTAAGGGTGATGTTGGATCACAAGCACGTGTATGTCCTTAAGCTATAACTACCATGCGTGTTCACTACTGGGGTGTATCACATGCGTATGTCCTTTAGCTATAATAGGCGTGTTACATATGTTCACTACTGGTGTTATACCAGGCGTGTGTCCCGTAGCTGTTAATGACATTATGTTACTATAAGCCACGCCCCTTTAGTACAACACGCCCACTAGCGGTACGACACACACCCATACGGTGCGGTGTTGTACCTTGACCGAGGCCACACACTGCGGTCAACTGACCAGTCAGCCTGTCAGCCCGGCACTAGCGCCCCTATGTCCCCCGGGGCACTACGGACTATTGACCTATATGTAGGACACGAGTGCCACGTGACTATCTCCATCCTCCTCGTGCCCGTCTCCACCTCCTCCTCCCAGGGTGATGGTCCGGCGCGTGCGATAAGGACATCAACGTTATTGTAGCGATGTAACGCTGCATCCTATCTGGTAGAATATAACCATCGCGTGTAATTAACTTATGTATACGCGATGGTTATAACTGTGTATGTACATGTGTACAATGTGTACAATGTGTACACGCATTATCGATGTATAACATTTATACATATGTTTGTTATAATATATATAAATAATTATATATATATATATAACTGCCTGTGTGGCTCAGTGGCTAAGGCGTCATGACGACAAACAAGCAGTAGGACACGGGTTCGAGCCTCGTCCGGACCATTAATTAATTTTATAAAAAGGGTTTTAAAATATTATTTAGAAGTTATATTATATAATTGTGAAAATAAATTGTATAAATAAATGATCGGCTCTCGTTAAAACCATGGATGCATTAACATGAGAGCGGTTTCGAAGGGACATTATAGCCATATATATGGTTATAAGTGAAAACGTCATCTAAGTTCCTGGATGGGATGAAAGAACTCCACCAAATACTAATAACAATATATATATATATACATATAAAAAACATCTATGTATAAGCTAGTTGAGTATATATTTTATATGTGTTATAATGTTATCTTTGAAACACTCTCTCGCATTAAGTTATATGTTAGTACTCGGCCTGTGTAAATCAATGTTTCATTTGTCTTTAAGTTATTTTGTGTTTTGTCCTCTATGTCGTATTTGTTATCTACGATAAATACGATAAATACACTTTGTATAAATATATATATATATATATATATATACATACATATTTGCAAATAAAATTGTATCAATTAAAGATGCCGTCATAATTGTGAAGCAATAGAATACAAAGATCATAAGATACGATCATGTAAATATAAATGATTTGATTATAATGGTACATTGTGTTATACATTCATTGACTATAGGAACACACATGAATATAACACGTATATGTTAATATACGTTATTAGTTAAAGTAATGATATCGCATGCTAACTCATGATTGTAATACTGTAATGTATCCTGCATTATTAACTGTTAGTGATTATAGTAATGTGACTAATGGAGCGAGATAACTTATTTTAACTTAATATTATGTATCCAGTTATGTTCCTATAGTAATACATACATTTATGAACATATCTATCAATATAATACATTCTCTCGTTCCGGTTGCAATTGAGTTACGAAATGTACGTTATTAAATTACTGATTTCAGTATAAACGATAGTATCATGTATATTATGATCATATATTAATATATATATATATATATATATATATATATGTATATATGTAAACGAAACGCTTACCTTTATATGGACGCAGTTCTATTCTATGTTATAATCCAAACGTGATGTGATGTAATCCTGGGTCACGTGACGCTATTACGCAATAGTTGCGTGTGATCTCGTGTTATTACGTCACCTATTTGAACGAATCTCGAAAACCGACTATTGCCGACTATATTAGGTTCCTCGGAGCGATGCGAGGCGGGGGCGGTACCAACGATGGAAGGGGCGGTACTTATCGATGGAAAGGGCGGTACCTATCGGGATAATGGCGGGCGTCATCGGAGTGCGTGGCGGGCGTCGTATGGAAATGTTACAGATGAAAGATTTAATCGAGATCGATTATTACTGTTAGACACGCTTGTCGTTTGTACGTTTGCATATGTGTTGTAGGTTTATGTATCCAACATGTATATTGGGATAGGTAGGTTTATGTATCCAACATGTATATTGGGATAGGTAGGTTTATGTATCCAACATGTATATTGGGATAGGTAGGTTTATGTATCCAACATGTATATTGGGATAGGTAGGTTTATGTATTGTTGTGGACGTTTACACTATAGATTATTATACATAATTAATGGAATCTAAACGATATTCTTTTTAAAGTAAAATGTTATATATAATGACAACATGTTCATATTATTATGCTTATAATTATCAACACTTTCATTATCGTAGTAATTATATTCCTTAATATCACCATCATTATCATAATCAGTATAATACTTATCATTTTTATAATCTAATTATTATAATATCATCATCGTACCTATCACCATCTCCATCATCATCATATTCAGCATAATAATATAACAAACTATATATGTCATCCTTCCATCCTATCGTGTAAAATAATCCTCAAATGTACTGACTAATTAATCCATTCATTAGAGTCATATAACTTAACTACATTATTGATTTATATATCGATATGACTCTATTGTATCTTATACGAGCTACTAGAGTATCCATCACTTATTTAACGCAATGTAATACATTGAATGTATATCACTTTCCTTATTAATACATTTATCACAATTAAATAATGTCAACATCGTTGATTAGATGTTGATATTTCTACTGAATAATAACACTTTAAAATTCCATTGCATATATTGTATACTAAAATACAGTTACGTGATCATGATTCATCCCTATAGGGTGAATATTATACAATGTTTTCTATTGGCATTTTTCCAGATGTGTGTCCAATAATTAACACGTTGACGAGGTAGACTGGTCTTGAATATGTAGCCTATGTTTACGATAAATGTGCCCATAACGTAATAACAAGTAGGCATACAGTAATGTGTATGCCGTATTAACGTGTCCTAGTAGTGGATGTAGAGCGCAAGTACTGATAATATGTCAATATTCCATTTAATTTTATTTTATTAACACATTGAAATTGAAATTCTAAAAAAAGTATTCGTATAGAAAATAACATGTTTACAATTAATGGTGGAATACTTTTATATGGATATTTCAATAACTAAATCATTACATTTATGAACACATATATTCAAGTCCAAACATCACACTTAACACTAAACATTGGATACATGCGAATATTCAAAGATCTATCAAACGATTTTAATATGGATATGAAAGGAAATAAAATGTTAACTAATAATAGACAACGCACAGCAACCAAATTAAAAGTCGCATAAATTTAACGCGTTATTTCTACAAATTAAAAAAAAATTAAATTTCTTTAAAACTAATTAATTTCGACATACATTTCGATAACTTGTTCTCTATATTATACGGAATTACATTCGATATTTAGGTAGTCATTACATTAAAGGATAATGTTTTAAAATCGATTTCGAAAATAAGAAAATTGAAACATCGCAACGCTAATTTATTTAGTAAACAAGAAAAATCGAATTCGGCAATTGTTCAATTTAAAATCATAGGGAAACAGTTTTTTAAAAATATATATAATTTCTAAAACTATATAATTGTAATATATTTATTACATTAAAAATGGATTGTATTACATGTAATTTAGAAATTAATAACGAAAATTATATATCATGTTTATGTGGTAATAAATACCATTATAAATGCTTATATAAAGCAAAAATAATGAAAACAAATTGGTCTAATAAATCACCACCAAAATATGCTATTCAGTTATTTAGATCACCAAATTTTACATTTAAATGTAATACATGTATAAATAATCATTTAATAAATTAAAATTAATTTTAGATAATGTGGTCTCAAAAAAAATTATTTTATCAAATGTTAACCGATTATGTAAATTACGAGATCTACAAAATTCATTCATTAGAACATCTCTAGATGAAATATCACTAGAACGACATCAGATATTATACCATGTAGTTAAAAATAAATTAATTAAAAGTAAAAAAATTATCAAATGTATTTATAATTCTAGAAGTAGTTCCTATGAACTAAGATATATTATAAATAATAAAATTGACTGGAATATGTCAATTGGTGAAGATAATTTTAGTGTATGGAAATTGTCATATATTACTTATAAAAATTCCATTATTAATAAAAATAAAAATAAAAATACAGGTTCTAGATGACTAACCGGCAATAAAGATGAAAATATTAAAAATAACAATTTAAATATATATTACGCTGATGCTCGTAGTATTAGAAATAAAATGAATTTTTTGGAATTTTTACTTACATCTAATAAATATGACATTATATGTTTAGTTGAAACATTCTTAACGGTAGATGATAGAGATTCTATATTTAATCGGTGGAAAAAATTATACACTATTTAGATACGATAAATTAATTCATAGAGGAGGTGTTGCGATATTTTGTAAATCTAGTTTATGTCCTGTAAGAAATTTTATTTCACACATAGATGTTCAATATATACATTTAAAAATTAGTTCAAAAATTCCATTTAATATTATATGTGTTTATAGACCCCCAAATTGTAATGAAGTATCTCATGAACAGATATGTAAATTATTTGATATAACCCAACAAAATTATAATTCATCTATAATTATAGGAGATTTTAATTTACCAAATTTTAATTGGAAAGATTATACATTTCCTAGTTACCCAAAAAAGTTATGCATTACTTTTCGATTCGATTATTAAAAATTCATTTTCACAATTAATAAATAAGCCAACTCGTAATAATAATATAATTGATTTACTTTTTACTAATGAAAAACAATTACTATCTAATATAAATCTTGGAGACTATTTCGGATTATACAAAAATATAAGTGACCACTATTCTGTTTCATTTAATGTAAATATTTAAAAATACCCATGTAAACAGATTTTAAAATCAAACAATTTTGATTTCAATAATGCTAATATAAAATTGATTAAATATCATCTTTCTAGATTTAATTGGGAATATCTAAATTCAAATGATTATAATATCGATCAAAAAGTAGAATATTTTAATAATGTTCTAAATAAATTATTTATATCACATATTCCTAATATAAATAATACAATAAAACAGGTACTTCCGAAGAATATATTGAAATTGAAGAAGCAAGTAAAAAAATTATTTCGAAAATCTAAAACTAATTTACAATATAAATATAATTGGATAGAAGCAAAAAAAAATTATCCAAGGAATTAGAATCTTTAAATTTTAAGAGAGAGATTAATGCAATTAATTCAAAAAATAAATTAAAGTTTTATAAATTTATGAAAAAAAGACAAAATTTAAAATCTGGAGTATCTCTTCTAATTGATATATCAAATAATAATATTTTATTTTCAGATCTCGACAAAGCAAATACGTTAAATTCATATTTTAGTTCAATTCAACAAAATGATAATGGAAATTTACCCGAATTTTATAATTTAACTAAACAAAAATTTGATAATATTGATTTAAATCTTGAAATAATTAAAATATTTTTAAATAGATTAAAAATTACACATACTTTCGGAACTGATGGGATACCATCTTCTATGTTAAAATTATTATCTAATGAATTATATAGGCCTTTATATATTATTTTTAATTCATCTTTATTATCGGGTAATATACCGAAAATTTGGAAAAAATCTATAATCACACCAATTTTTAAAAAAGGTGAACCATCAAATTCAAATAACTATAGGCCTATTTCAATAACATGTGTAATGTGTAGAGTATTAGAACGTATTATTTCTAAACAATTAATTTTTTATTTAAAATCTAATAATTTATTAACAAAATATCAATATGGTTTTATAAGTGGAAAATCCACAGAATTACAATTAACAAAATGTTTAAAATTTTGGTATAATGAATTGAATAATAAAAAATGTGTAGATATAATATATATTGATTTTGCAAAAGCTTTTGATGTTGTTTCTCATGAAAAACTACTATTTAAATTAAAATCATACGGTATATCTAATAAAATAATAAAATGGTTTTATAATTTTTTATCGAATAGATCTCAAATTACACGGGTTGAAAATTCTTTTTCAAATAGTTCTATTGTAAAATCTGGAGTACCACAAGGATAGGTTTTAGGTCCAATTTTATTTTTATTATATATTAATGATCTTCCTAGTATATTCTCTTCAAAAATTCATATTGATTTATTTGCCGATGATACAAAAATATATTTTTCATACGCATCTGAGAGTGAAAGATTTCTTTTACAAAATAATTTAAATTTATTTTCACAATGGGTAAATAAATGGCAATTAAATATTTCATTATCAAAATGTGCAGTTATGACTTTAGGGAAGGTTACTCCATCAAAATATTTTATAAATAATATTCAATTAGAAAACGTTACTTTTTATAAAGATTTAGGAATAATATTTGAAAATAACCTTTTATTTAATAAACATATTGATTATATTTGTAAAAAAGCTTATTTTTCTTTGAATTCAATTTTTAGATGCATTACTACAAAATCCCCTAGAGCATTATTAAATGCATATAACATTTATTGCAGACCAATTTTAGAATATGCATCCATAATTTGGTCACCTTTTTCAAAGGTTAGTAAATTTCGTAGTCTCATAGACCAAATTGAAAGAGTGCAAAGATTATTTACTAGACGATTAATTACAAGATGCGTAGGATATACAAATTCATCAAATATTAATTATAAATCATATATAGAGAGATTGGTATATTTTAAATTAGAATCACTTGAACTTAGAAGGTTAAAAATAGATCTAACTACAATTTTTAAAATTTCAAATAATTATACAGATATAAATATATCTGATATTCTTAACATTTCGAATAATTGTAGAACTAGAGGTAATTGTAAAAAATTAAATGTAATACATAATTATGATAATACAATTAAACATATTATTAATAATAGATCAGTTAATATATGGAATTCATTAAATAATGATATAATAAAATCTGTATCTGTTTCATCTTTTAAAAATAAAATAAACAAAATCTGTTTCGACAAACTACTTTTTTTTAACAGAAATTTATAATTTTATATTGATTTATGTTTCATTTTGTATCTAAATTATTGCATTATCTCTTCTGGTTTTTTTTTAATGTGTTTTTGTTATAGAAAATTTAGGTTTTTATATATATATTTCAAATATATTATAATATAAAATTAATAATTCATTATTATTACAGATAAAGTGGGAAGTATTATTTTATTTTTGTTTGTTCTGTATTATATTTTGTTATAAATTTATTTTTGTTATAGAAAATTCGGATTTTTTATATCTATATTTCAAATATACTATAATATAAAATTAATAATTCATTATTATTACAGATAAAGTGTGAAGTATTATTTTACTTTTGTTTGTTCGGTATTATATGTTTGTTTTATATATATTTTGTAAATATGTTTCAAATGTATTATATTACTAAAATACAATATTAATAATTTTCTATTATTTCAGATTATAGTGATAAGTATTATATTATTTTGTTTCGTAATATTATTGGTATGTTTTGTTATTAACTGTTTTTGTATATGTATATTGGTTTATTTTATTTGTAACTTGTTCTGTTTTTATATATATATATATATATGTTTCAAATTGATTATACAATTAAAATATAAATTAATAAAGTACCTACTATTATTACAGATGTTGGTAAGTATTACATTATTTGTTTGTTTCATTCTAGTATTGGTTTATTTGATTTTTAATATGTTCTGTTTATAATATATTTAAAATTTAACATTTAAATATTAAATTATATAACTAATAATTTATTACTAAAACAGGATACAAGATGAAGAATTCTATAAAGTTAAAGTAGAAATTGAATATTTCGATGCCACTTACAAAATAATGTATTTTATTTCTATTTTCGATTATTTTTACGCTATATTTTATTTCTATTTTGATCATTTTTCGTTTATAATTACTATATGATTTATTTCTACTTTCGATTTTTTTTCGTTTATTTTTACGGTTACTGTAAAACGTTTTAATTTCCTTAATTTTTTATTTTTTATTATTCTTTATTTATTTCTATAACGTATGTTATCGTTAGCAAATATTTATACTTTATACTTTCGATTATATTTTCGGCTATGTATTTGCTTAAATAAATTATCAATCAATCAATCAATAATTAATGATAATAATGAAAATATCTTCTTATCTGAACATATTAAATGAATTTATATTAAGAAATATTATTATAACACATTTAATATAGAGGAAAGTAACCTAATACGGATACTTTAACAATATATGGTTTTAACATTTTATGACTCAATATTTGTATTCAAAAATTATAATATCTTAATATTATATGATTAATTATGATATATATTATTGTGATTTTAAAATTGTATTTAAACTTTTTATCCAATATAAAACTGGGTGTCCGTATTCGGTACCCATGTCTGAATACGGACACCTTGTGTTATAATACGAACACTCTATATACAACTGGATAACCTATATATTTTTGATGAATCAATCAGACAAATTACAATTACATTATTTATAATTAATTTTATGAATAATTTAATATAATTTAATTAGTTAATAATTTATTTATTTTTATTATTTTTTTAATTATAATACAATTTATATCTAAATAATAACATTTTTAGATGTAGCTTAATTGGTGGTATTAATATTATAACGCACGCGATTTTTATGAAAATCAGAATAGTGCACACTCTGCGCGCTAATTGGTCATAGGGTATCCGTATTAGGGACTTATATGACCTCTAGATATATTATTATAAACTAATTAATATTTGATAACAAATATAGAAATTATGCAAACAAAATTAGAATATTTTAGTTATTGTTATGTTTTATATCAAAATATTTGTATATGCTTGAAAATGTTTTATGTAGACAATTTTTTTCATAAATTGAAAAACGATATACAAATATCAGTTTATTAGATATATAAGTAATATTTTGAATAATTAAAAAATAAAATTACTTCTGTAGATTATTTATATAATTATGAACATTTTATTGATTACATTTTGTTTTGTAGGATTTATGGTTTCTGAGATACAGATAGTGTCCGTATTCGGTTACTTTCCACAAGTAATGTATCACGAACAATTTACTTGGAAGAAAAAACAAATAAGTATCCAGAAATTCATATAGATAAATAGATAAAATATACTTTATAATAATATAATTTATAATAATATAATTTATAATAATATACTTTGTAATAATATCCTAAAATAATAAACCATATGTCAACTTTACTAACTTTACAAATATTAGTTATATTATTATAATCATCATCAAATCAAAATTATCAGATATATACTTTTGCTATTACAACAAGAGATATGATCAATAATCTTATATTAAATTAAATACTTTAGTAGAACACAGTAATAGTAAATATTAAATTTGAGTTTTGGACACATTTAGAAGAGCTAAGAATTACATAGTTTATTTACATTTAGTTTATTAGTGAACAACAAAAACATCTCATAATAAATTATTATTAATATTATTATTATTATTATCATTATATAAACATTACCAAACCAATTTACCGACTATGAATACAATATTGAATAAAGTCAATTTATTTATCCATAAAATTATTTATTACTATATTTATTCCAGAATATTCTCTGAGTAAACGTAAATAACGTATAACTGTACCATACATACATTTTAATTTTAATATAAATATTCTATTAATATAATATATAATATATAATATAGTATATGTACAAAATTATAATTTATATTATGATTTGTAAATAATTATGTCAATCTAATTATGTCAATAATTAGTCAATTTTCTAAAATAATAATCTATAATCTCCACAACAAAACGACTCTACAACATAACACTCAACATTGACAATGATTATATTTTAAAGTCCCTAGATAATATCTATATAACATAATTATAATTACTTGATGTATCATCAGATTTATATACAATTGACAATAATATTATATTCCTTCTGTTATCTTATATTATTATTTTAATAATGAACTGAAATGTATTCAAAGTTATTTTGAAATAGGAATTGTGATATTTATTTTTATTTCAATGACTGTATATCTGAAGTTGCCATGTATACATGTAGTATTCCGTAAGTTTGGTACTGTTCTCAATTGTTATATTAGTCTATTATAATGTATATACGAATAAGTTCACAATTAAATCGATAGATGATCACGTATTACATTTCATAAAATTACTACACCCAATTATGATATTTCTAGTTATCTTAAATTAAAATAAAACTAAACTAATTAATATGTTATCATTATTAATCAGTTTGCTAACTATTTTAACTACAGACAGCTATATTATATACTAGAACAATGGTTAAAAGGAATACTTTATTTACGACAACTGTAACTCATTCTTTGAATTATCTTTCGTAATATCCGATAACGGAAAATGTATTTATTTTATTCATTATTTAATTAACTATTACATCGGTAGCTTAATTTAAACTTTAAATGTGCCAACTCTAAATCATTATTAATTATCATCTGTATATTTACAAAATATATATACTATCTATGAAATAAACGACCTTAACCACTTTCAGCATAACTATTATTATCATTAATGTAATTATTATTAATTCATAATTTATTTTATATTAATCTTATTGTCATTAAGTAATACGTTTTTATTATATATTTTATGTATGGTATATATATGTTATTTCTGGTATATATGTTATTGCTGGTATATATGTTATTATTGGTATATATGTTATTGTTGGTATATATATATATATATATATATATATATATATGTTATTTCTGATATATATGTTATTTACGGTATATATGTTATTTACGTTAATATTTATAGTAATAGTTACCGTATAAAGTGAATATCTACAAATAATATATGCATGTCTATAATTATCAATTGTTATTGTTTACACTAACTTATTACGTAATCATCACGTGTCTTGGATGTTACGTAACGACGTATTCAATATATTACGTAATAGTATGATTTACAATATAATCTGAAAATACTATTTGAAATGTCTAACGATCTTCTAGGAAGAACAACTAAACGATGACGTATGCGCAAACTTTTTTCATAATTTCTTTCGATTAAAGTTATAGATAATCATAGATTCCTTACCTATATGCACTTATTCCTAGCAACCTCTGAATAGTGACATCCAAATTATTGACAGTTTTTCTCCCCCATCTATTGAAAAAATTGAAATTTTAATATGAACTATTAAATCATCATCAAAAGAAGATCCTCTACCATTGAAATTACTGCAGTTTCAAGCATCTACACTAGCTCCGTATCTCCTTCAGATAATCAAGTGTTCATTCGAATCAGGTACTTTTCCTGCTTCTATGAAATTGTCATCAATAATACCATTAATCAAGAAATCTGGAAGCGATAAGAATATCCTGAAAAATTATCGACCTATTTCTCAACTTACTGCTTTCTCCAAACTCATCGAACGAATTGTTTCTACACAAATATTCAGTCATCTATTAGCTGCAAAAGTATTTCATCCTTACCAAAGTGCTTAAATGCCCGGACTGATCAGTGTGCTCGAGCACAGAGACAGCCCTATGCCGTATAAATGATGATGTTTTCAACAATAAAACCGGCTCACTCATGTTATTTTTAGATTTATCTGCTGCCTTCGATACTCTCAACCACAAGATTCTTATACAAAGGCTAATCGAGAGTGGATGTTCTGGGAAAGCTTTAGATTGGTTAAAATCGTACATTTCTAATAGAATGAGTAGAGTCAGTATTGGCGATTATTCTTCCGAATATCAAAAGATGACTCACGGAGTATCACAAGGATCAGTACTAGGACAACTACTTTTTTCGATATACTTATCACCTGTTTTCAATATCTTCGTCAACCATCCATTGATTAAATTTCATTCATATGCCGATGGCATCCACATTTTTACTGATGCTGATAATGAAAATGACTCATCTGCCCACATCCGTTTGCAGAACTGTCTACGTGAATTCTATATCTGGTTTCACGAAAACTCATTACAATTGAACCCTTTAAAAACTGAAGTAATGTAGGTCAATTACACTTCTAAACATTTTCAACATCGTTCACTTTTTCATTTGACAAGTGTTTATTATCATCATCACAAACGATAAAGAATTTGGGTGTAATTTTGAATTCTAACTACGACATGAAATCTTTTATATCTGAAAAAATTCGATCAGTAAACTTTCAACTGTACAGAATTACAAAAATCAGAAAATCTTTAAATTTCTTTACTTGCAAAATTTTAGTGACTAGTTTAGTAATAGGAGTTTTCGATTATTGTAATGTGCTGCTTATAGGTCTACCAGCTATCACATTGGATGAACTTATCTCACTTCAACGATATGATGTACGTATAATTCACAAGCTACCTTATCTAGAAGAAAATAACCATATCAGAATCACACAATTAATGAAGGAATTACACTGGCTACCCATAAAAGAAAGAATCATCTATAAAATATGTCTTATGACTCATAATGCACTCCACTTTGAAACGCCGTCATATTTATATGAATTGATAGAGAGAATCGACCAGACAAGAAGTCTCAGGCCGTGTCATGTTAATCGTATACGACCTAGATCGACAATACATTCTACTGCTGCCCGTTCACGCGCCTTCTCGTCACAAGCACCGATAGCCTGGAACTCACTACCTTCAACACTCAGTGCTGAAAGAAACTCAGAAAAGTTCAAAAAGAATTTAAAAACATATTTATTTACACTATAACTTTCTTATTATTTCATTATACATTATTGTTAACTTAATTGTTTAAACGATGTCTAAATAAAATTTCTTCTTCTTCTTCTACAATAAAAACTGTTTTACATATCTCTACGGAGACTTTATCAATAGACGAGTGTATAGATTTAAATCGAATACTATCACCATGCAGCTTATTGATTGTATTTAATGTAGCTGCCGTACTGAATAATCAAATTAGGGCATTATCGATCATTTGTATATATATATATATATTACACGTGCAGTTAATAATAGTATGAATGTATAATATAAATCGATGAAGAATGCGTTTTACTGTTACGCACCGTAGCCTTACACTAGCATTCGTATGAGTACGTTGCAGTAGACTATTGTAAATCGGCTATTATAATATAGTAGTTAACTAGTGACTATTAGCAGTTGACTATTAGCTATTGTCTATTATCAGGTGGCTATTATCTATTGACCTATGCCCTTAACCCTTAACCCTTAACCCTTAACCCTTAACAGTTATCACGTACCCTGGTGACCACCACTACGCATGCCTGTAACAATAGTCACTCTCGCACAGTGGTGGCGTCTAGTCACGTTAACAATACAGTTACACCCATACACCCCCCATACACCACCCATATACCCCACACACCCCCCATATACCCCCAATATACCCCAGACACCCCCCAGACACCCCAGTATACCCCCATACACCCCAGACAACACCAGATACCCCCATACACCCCTATACACCCCCATACACCCCCATATATCCCAGATACCCCCATACACCACCATACACCCCTATACACCCCTATACACCCCTATACACCCCCATACACCGCCATACACCCCCATACACCGCCAACATCCGGGTGTTATGTAATATACAAGTGTTACCTAATAGTCGCGTGTAGATTTCCTATCGAGTTCTAATTTACGTCCACATGGAATATACAACTTATAGCCAATACTAAATATGTTATTATAAATATACCCATACATATATACTCAGTTGTCCGAAGTACTTTCTTATTTCTATTAATAGATATACACCAATACTTTTTCAATAGTGCTATTTATTGTATCTCGATATTATTATTTCCATTTTTATTTATTTTATTATTTTTGTTTATCATTTTATATCTAGTTGACGTCGAACTATATATTTGTTTTATTTATGTAACTATGAATAATCCTTAATAATTAATACAAATAATTTGAATTTTCATTTGAATAGTCGTTTATTTATGTATTTTATATTTTATGAATTATATAATATTGATTATCACTTTACATAATTACTATATATATATATATATATATATATATATATATATACATATACATATACATACATACATACATACATAACCTTATAACATGATATGTATATACCACTTAGTAAACTACATCGCTAATTAGCACTTAAGCTGCAAGGTGGCTGCAGCAATAGCGATGGAAACATACATATGTGTTCAGTATGGCAATAAAGGTAATATTTTAATAATTAATGAAATGTGATTATTTATTATTAATCCGTGGGTTATATATATACATATATATATATATATATATATATATATATATCGAGGTGACCTATATAATGTAGTGTATATACTCGTACTGCATGTACTATAGTACTATTATATATATATATATATATATATATATATATTTCTGTAATATATTTTCTATCAACCCCATTATCAACAAGTTTTATATAAATTTATATTTATTTTGATAGTAACAACATTCAATATATTTATTAACCATGTGTATTACCTTGCAATGCATGTATAATATAGTACACATATGTGTATATAGTATATAGGATAGGATAGGATAAATACCAAATATGGTAAAGAAAGATTACCCTCACTAAAATTGTATATACTATATAATATAGGCCAAAATACACTTATTTTAATGAAATAATATACCATATTGCACATATATAGGCGTGTCTTTATAGGCGTTATATATATGTGACTATATTAATATATATATATATATATATATATATATATATATATTGTAATATATCTGTTATGTTGCCCATAGGCAATGTCTGTTTTCGTATTATTTATTTGATCACTACTTATGTAAATTATATATACAATAGTCAACGTCTGTTTTGTATAATCTCTTTGATAACATCTTAGCTAATTTGCTTTCTGTGTATATATTTCCTCTACTATGTATGACTTTCATATTATAAAGTAATTTCCCGCCAAATTATTCTAACTAATAAGTTATAATATATATATATATATATATATATATATATATATATATTGAACTCGAACAGTGTCTATAGTATACTATAATTATAATTATTAGAATTATATGTATAATGAATCATATTTATTCGAGATTAAGATATATGTTAATATATACATATATCTTTGTGACGTAATTGATGTCAGATTATACGAAACTAAAGCCTACATCACATGACGTTCGAATACACCTAGTGTATGCACATCGTGTCACATACTGTACATATCAGTAGTAAACGTATAGGTCATAGTATTGTTATTCAGCGTGTTACATATATTAGTATAGTCATGTGATCAAATAGTATCAACGTAGTGTATACGATATATTATACGACATCTACACATACTTATTTATGAATAGATTACAGGTTTCGAAATGAAAGTGAAATATGAAATTTGACTATTAAAGTAGGTATACATTATAGGTTTTATTAAGTTTATTATAGAGGTCATCGAGGAGATCATATATATTATATGTCATTGTTTTATAATGTATTACAGTGTGCACACTGTAAAACATTATACAACAATGACATATAATGTACCGAACTACATGAAGTTCGGTAATGTTGACATGTTCGTAATATACGTGTATTGTTATGTACCTATGACGATATGTGGATTCGTTAATGAACTGTTGACTTTTAAATAAAGTTAAAAAATAATGAACTTTTATAATCTATATAATAATGTTCAGCATAACTGTATGTAGTTGTATAATGTAGTTGTATATAATTAAACACAATGAATAATATCAAATATATATATATATATATATATGAAGTTATTTAAGTTAAATATATTAAATTTAATAAATATATATACACACATACTATACTATAAATATATAGATTAGCGGGATCGATTACAACAAAACTCCGTATCAACGAGATATATTAGGTGGCCGAACTCTTTAGATCGACGACGTGGCTAGTGTTCTAGGAGATACTATAGGTAGGTCACGCTTCGTTGAACAAACTTCGCTGGTCACGCTTCGCTGAACACTCGCGATGTGTCTCGTCGCGTTTCGTCGTGTATCGCTGTCGTTAATTATTCAGATGGGCTACTAATCCACGACGACAACCTATTGTTCCTATTGTTCAGATAACAATGCAATCACGTGGTACGTAGGCGGGGGTACGGGGAAGATAATGGTACGGGTATCACCGGGTATATGGTTAATAATTATAGTCTATCAATTATTCACGCGCCGCACGATACGGGTTAGAGATCACGTGGGTTAGAGATCAAGTGATTATGATCGTATCACGTGGGTATGAGCGACGCTCATTGAGCGTCTCACGTGGGTATGAGCGTATCACGTGGGGGCGTGTACAGTGATTACGTAATGTGATTATTACAATATTACTATGATTCGATTGACAAACGTTATAGTAATATTAACTACCTAATGATCATGATATACTATATAATTGTGCATGTATAGATCAACAGCTAGTTGGATACGGGTTCAATCCATTGATATGCAGAAAGTATGTATATACTTCCTTTATATCGATGGTTCAATCCCGTCGTGAGCAATATTAATTGGTATTACCTATTAATAGGTATTCAATACTTTGTAGATGCGATATAAAAATGATAGGCTATCGCAAACCATGGACGTCTTAAAATGAGAGATGTATACACATTAGAGTAATTTGTTCATACGTAAAACGTCAACTAGGTGTATGAATAGGATGAAGTAAAAACTCTCTAACAATAGAAAAAATAACTAATAGTCTATTCTAATCGCTAAAATGCATGTCTAGATTACAAGTCAACTAATACATTATTGTATCGAGCTATATTCATACTTTAATTTTGTGTGTTAACTATTTGAAAGATATTCTTAATTTTGCAAATGTTCACTAAAGTATACTTTCAATGATTAACGCTGTAAGCATTCTCTGTGAATTACTAACGAAGCTTCTAGAAAGCACCCTCATCGTGTTTATATCAGCACAGGTTACCCGCAACGGTACCGTGCTCGTGTATCGGTAACCTTACACACATAATGATATTGTCATAAGATATAACACACGATGCATATTCAGGCTTTATGCAGTAATTTTAACAATTTAAAGAGGATTCTGTGAATTGTATATATGTCTGCGTGCGTGGCTCAGTTGGTTAAAGCGTCAGACACACAAGAAGTAGGACGAGGGTTCGAGGCGTGTGTACTATTGTACACATATTACACCTGCGTCGGTATTCGTAATGTTCGTTAGTAATACTGCGTACATTACTATATTATTATCATTACGTTTTTCTATAGATATCT
This sequence comes from Osedax fenrisi, assembly GCA_964019155.1. Lineage (NCBI taxonomy): Eukaryota > Metazoa > Annelida > Polychaeta > Sabellida > Siboglinidae > Osedax > Osedax fenrisi. The sequence goes on along the minus strand of OZ025245.1, from coordinate 32,351,849 downwards.
GTAAAAAAGTAACTGAAAAATCGAAACTTATAATTATAATTAACTATATATAGTTAATATCTTACAAGGTTAATAGTTTTTATGTTATATATATATAATTAAATATTTATTTTTTTATTTATTTATTTATTGAAATCTCATACATATATTGAATACAATACAAATAGAGGATACAAATGGACCCCTCAAGAAGTCATAGACTTGTACATGTTATAAATAACTGAAAGAGGCCCCGGACAATACAATACAAATAGTAACATTTTTTTTCTTGTGTTTTGATTTATCGTTTATTAAGTTCTTTATAAACACAAGAGAAATTCAAGAACTGCCTGAAGTCGAACCCGGGAGCTCTGCAGAGGCTAACTAGCTTACCAGCCATGGCTTACTAGCTTTTAGTTGTCCCACTGAGCCATCGACTCTAGACAAATATATATATATATATATATTAAGAATATTACATATTTAATAATACGTATATATATATAATTATTATAACCAAAACGAACTTAATGGAAATGTATTATTACTCTTTACCTTATATTGTTAACTGTTCCCGATAGTACAAGAAGAACATTCTCTTTCAGCATATGTCCGAGTTAATATTTCGCGCTTGGTTATTATTCCGGATAAACTATAGTTTATCCGTATATATATATATATATATATATATATATATATATATATATATACGTTATTAACATTCGTTGACAACACTAGATACAGTGCATCGTATGTAGGACCTATATGTAGCACCTGTATGTAGCACCTGTATGTAGCACCTATATGTAGCACCTATATGTAGCACCTATATGTAGCACCTATATGTAGCACCTGTAGCACCTATATGTAGGACCTATATGTAGCACCTATAGCACCTATATGTAGCACCTATATGTAGCACCTATATGTAGCACCTATATGTAGCACCTATATGTAGCACCTATATGTAGCACCTATAGCACCTATATGTAGCACCTATATGTAGCACCTATATGTAGCACCTATATGTAGCACCTATAGCACCTATATGTAGCACCTATATGTAGCACCTATATGTAGCACCTATATGTAGCACCTATATGTAGCACCTATATGTAGCACCTATATGTAGCACCTATATGTAGCACCTATATGTAGCACCTATATGTAGCACCTATATGTAGCACCTATATGTAGCACCTGTAGCACCTATATGTAGGACCTATATGTAGCACCTATAGCACCTATATGTAGCACCTATATGTAGCACCTATATGTAGCACCTATATGTAGCACCTATATGTAGCACCTATAGCACCTATATGTAGCACCTATATGTAGCACCTATATGTAGCACCTATAGCACCTATATGTAGCACCTATATGTAGCACCTATATGTAGCACCTATATGTAGCACCTATATGTAGCACCTATATGTAGCACCTATATGTAGCACCTATATGTAGCACCTATATGTAGCACCTATATGTAGCACCTATATGTAGCACCTATATGTAGCACCTATATGTAGCACCTATATGTAGCACCTATATGTAGCACCTATATGTAGCACCTATATGTAGCACCTATATGTAGCACCTATATGTAGCACCTATATGTAGCACCTATATGTAGCACCTATATGTAGCACCTATATGTAGCACCTATATGTAGCACCTATATGTAGGACCTATAGCACCTATATGTAGCACCTATATGTAGCACCTATATGTAGCACCTATAGCACCTATATGTAGCACCTATATGTAGTACCTATATGTAGCACCTATATGTAGCACCTATATGTAGCACCTATATGTAGCACCTATATAACATTGTAGCCGTGTGGGACTTGTTAGTCTGACGTTACGCTTGTTCCTGCGTTCTACATCTACTATGCATGATGGCGCCGGAGATGATATGCATTGTTCGGTTCGTGTTAGAGGTATAGTGTAAGAGGGGACAATGAGGTCAATGATAATCAATGTTATAAAGTTAAATGATTGAATTTAAGAATTAGTAATATTAGTCACCTTACCTGACCAGATAGAGATTGCTATACAGTTCATTGACATGTCCTATAGGACGTAACACATCATGTCCTCTCTATAACTCATCGCTATCGGTAAATTCGTATTTATGCACATCATGTCCTCTCTTAGTTGGTCTAAGTAGGTCTTCATAAGCTGTCCTCGAGAGCATCATCCGTCGGACGTGTTGAGGATTCTTATTATTAATATATGATATTATATTAGTGCACTATTATGTACCCGGTATACAATGACATATAGGCTAACTGCTGTAAAATCTGGTATACAATGTATACTATAAGTGTACCCCGTATGAAGCTGACGAGGTAACCACTACAACATCAAAGTAACCTACTCTATTAATGTATAATTATATTGATTATACAGTTCAGTGTATTATGAATTATGTAAATACACATATATATATATAAGAATAAATAAGTAAGTATATATATGTATAAAACATAGTATATATACTCTACAATAACAATAACAATATATTTATATATGTGATAGAATAATGGAAATTCTTATATATTATATTATCATAGAGTATGAATATCTAGACATATATCACGTGACCACACATATATCACGTGATCACACGCATACATGTCACGTGATAACACACACATCACGTGATCACCAGTGATATTAGTAACGGTGTTACACTTGTAGGTATGATTACATCTACATCACGTGATGTATAGCAGTGTATACATAAATACATAGAGATTATTACACACACGATTAGTGATCTATAGATATATAGATATATAACCTAGCGATATTTATAGGTACATTTACAGGTACCTTTATAAAGAATATATTTGGGAAATATACAGAGAAATATATATATATATATATATATATATATATATTCAAATGTCTAGGGAACATACATGACAATATACACGGACATTAAACTAAATCCACAAGGCAATAGATAGATAAATATCCACGATTTCGCCGCTTCTATTATATTCACTAACTGTGGTATCACTGTATCACATCTGTAACAAAAGCTATCTCTGCAGCAGTAGTAGTGGTGGTGGTGGTGGTATTTAATCGATGTAGTGGTATCATTACTGTAGTTAATGTTGATGAATTATACACATGTGAGCTCACTTTACGAGCCGAGTCTATTGCACCAATGACCAATATAATGATCATGAAATAGGAAGGTGAACATAGCGACACGTATTACTATAGACTATAGGTACACCTACCTACCTACATAATATGTGCTGTCCTTTACGAGCTGTATTTAATGAGTATTCCAGGTCAACATCAATGTTCTCAGCCAATAGGAATGACCCGATACTGACCAATGCGGTGTTACCTCCTTACTCATACATGTATTGTTATCAGCATACATTGTCTCTACTAGGGATGTCAATGATGCCGAGCTTTTGATGCCGAGCCGAGACTGTTGGTTTTTGATGCCGAGACTTTCATTTTCTGAAAAAAACGAGTCCAGGCCGAGCCGATACTCTAGCCAAACGAGCCAGAGCCGAACCGATACTCTAGCCAAACGAGCCCGATCCGAGTTGATACTTTTACAAAACATTACCGAGTCGAAATGATGCTTTTTTGAAATTAAAAATAATCTGAGCCAACTTCGCGATTCAGTGAATAATAATGTAAATTTCATCTAGTGGTGTAAATAATACCGAGCTTTTTGATGCCGAGCCGAGAATTTTGGTTATTGATGCCGATCCGATACTTTCATTTTCGGATAAAAACGAGCCCGAGCCGAGCCGATACTCTAGCCAAGCGAGCCCGAGCCGAGACTCTAACAAAACGAGCCCGAGCGGAGTTGAGACTTTAAGTAACTGAGACTGAGACTGCATCATGCTTTAGATTTCACTGGCATCATTTACTGCATCACTAATATCTACTATTGTTATTATTATCGTTACTGTTATCATTATAGTTATTTATATTGTTATTTATATTGTTATTTATACACCACCGATATACTAGTATATTAAAAAACCCGATAGGGTGTTTCTATAGGGTATATAGTTGTACAAAATAAAAATTGGTGTTCCACAAAATAAACACAATTAAATCACATCCTCGATACTTTACGTGTAACACATACTAGATAAATATTAACATCTCTTAAGGAAGACACACACACACACACACACACACACACACGAGTGTATGCAGATGTACCGCATCGTAAACAGCTACAGTACACAGATACTATAGTATCACAGATACTTGGATAACCAAATATGTTCTTTATCTATCTGCTTTATATATTTATATTTTATTACATATACGTATATATATACGTATATATATATATATATATATATATATATATATATAATAATAATAATAATATTAATTTATTTAATCACACATATAATAATAGCGGATACAAATGGACCCCTCAGGAAGTCATAGACTTGTACATGTTATAAATAACTGTGAGGGACAATATATATATATATATATATATATATATATATATAGTAATATAACGCATATACTGTAGAACATCCTGTAGAATACACATATAAGTGCTCGGTACCCGATATTTAAATACGTGTCCTCGGTAATATACGTACTAAGGACATATGTGCTACCCCGCCCCGCCCACCTCGACCCCAGCACCTCTACTACCGACTTTAACGCCAGTCCATTGTTTACGGCTGATAATAGCTAGCTGTAAACGATTAAATACTATTATCTCCTATGTAAGCCTCACGTGGAGTAAATGCGGTAAACAGGTCGTAAAAAGAGGCTTCATGATTTAAAGATGCACTCTAGGCGAAACGCTCTCATTTCCCCTATACGCTTAGGAACTATGTCGGGTAATCAGACGTCGGGACAATACGAGATTGTAAGAGATAATATTAGGTATCACGTGATTATACAATCTAATATGATATTATACGATATAGTTGGGATAATACCATATATATATATATATATAACATGTACTACCTCATATGTTATCATATTACCTCACGTTATCTCATATTTTCTCATAATATATACTAATAGTGACATAACAGTGCGGTAACACGATGTATTACGCGTTCAACGTCGTTCACGCATGCACATGTATGCGGTGTGAACATCAATGCAGTTATACAGGTACGTAGTATTATAACTATAGTTAACTATATCATTATTTATATAGACTATATATATATATATATATATATATATATATATAGACTATAGTCTGTCAAGTGGCATATTTATATAATACACCGATCTAACATATACCATATTAATATACTTGTATTGGTATACCATATTGAAATACACATCACCCTGATAACGTTGCCTCTGCTGACCCTTATGCTGACCCTTATGCTTACCCCAGTTACATATGTACGTGTCTTTATTATAATACTATAGTATTCGCAGAAGTCGTGCTTCTAGAACATTGTACAGTGTACACTGTGTACATTGTACTCCAGTAATACATGTAAATGTGCGCGGAACATGCGTATACCTACACCCTTACACGTATTAGCTTTACGTGTGCGTGTGTACGTTAAGGTGGAGTGAAATATATATATTTTCGAAAATTGATATTGACTGGTTACGATTAATAAGAGGAAGTATTTATAAGTATAAATCCTAAGTTTTGTTTAAAACTGATACCTGCAAGGTAGTACGTAATCACCTAGAAGTTTAACATGGGGTAGATAGCATGTTTTAACATTGAGAACATAGGCATCGAATTCAATCGATTTTTTTGAACGTATTCATTATTCAAATGTAATGAAAGTGAAGTATATGGTTAATAAGCATGACTATAGCAGTATTTAATAAAAAAAATTGAAAAAAAATAATATTTCTAATTTTCCTAGTAAATCCAGGAATAATATTTATAAATGATAATTTAATTAATTAGAAATAGTTTATATTAATAAAACTACTTCATTATTAATTATATACTATTTTATACAGTCATATATATATAATGTTACTATATATATGATATATTTATTGATATACAACAAAAACTTAACTTATTTAACAAAATAACGATTTAATATTATGAAATATGTCCAATTGTATAAATGTGCCTAGAATTTTTTTTTTTGCATATTTAAAAAAAAAAAATTGCTATCGTATGTGGAAATATATTTGTTATGTGATATTAATTTTGTACGCATATCCAGACATTAATAGTAATTTTAACTCATTTGTTAGCGTAAATATTTTCGATATAGCGTTTTATAGTGTATAATATAGTATATTATGTTATAAAAAGCGTACTAGGTTCTAGTATACTATACATTATAAAACCTATACAAAAATGTTTGTCATTCAATAAGCTATAGGTTGCAGACCAGGTGTTATACGTTTTACTCCAACTTAGTGCGCGTGCGTGTGTGTACTTACTTTAAAACAATGGACACATATGAATTCATACACCTACTTATAATTACTTTAGTATTATAATTTACATTATAAGTTCGACTGCGAATATAGACTAGACTTAATATATATATATATATATATACTAACCGTACCCGACCCGGCGTTGCTCGGTTTTGATTATTTTCCTATATATTATATATTAATTATAGCTATTACTGATTCTTAAAATAAATGTTAGCTGACATACAAAACAAAGTATAAAAATATTTCAACAAATATATTAAAAAATACAACAAATATTTCAAATATTACAAAATATGTTTTAAAATAATTTTGAAAACTCAAACCTAAACCCAAACCGTAGCCGATCCGTCATTTATCTGTTTTTGATTGTTTGCCTATCTATTATTTATTATTTATTAATTAGGGCTATTTCTGATTCTATATATTCTAGTATATACAATTAAATAAAGTTTATCTAAAATACAAACAAATTTAGAAAAATATTTCAAAAAATATATTAAAAAATACAACAAATATTTCAAATATTACAAATTAGGTTCAAAATCCAATCCCAAACCGTCCCAAAACAACGTTTCTCGGTTTTTAATTATATGCCTATCTATAATTTATTAATTATAACTATTCTTGATTTGGAATTGCTTGCCGTACCCAACCCGACGTTGCTCGGTTTTTTATTATTTGCCTATCAATTATTAATTGTAGATATTCCTAATTATACATAGCTTATCTTTAATTTTGTTTCTAACTAATATTTAATAATTCTAACTGTATCCGATGTAGATCTAGCGTTGTTCGTTTTTAAGATTTATTCTTAAATAATTTAATATAAATAATTTAAAATATTATAAATATATTTTTAAAAAGTGTCTAAAAATATTTCAACATATTAGTAACCATACCCGACCCGGCGTTGCTAGGTTTTTGATTGTTTGAGTATTTATTAATTATAGCTATTCCTGATTATGCTAAAATATATAATTGCTAACAAATACAACAAATATTTAAAATATTACAAAATATGTTTTAAAAAAATGTCGAAAACTTAAACCTAAACCCAAATCCAAACAGTACCCGACTCGACATTTATCGGTTTTTGATTGTTTGCCTATTTATTATTTATTAATTAGAGCTCTTCCTGATCCTACATTTCTAGTACAGTCAACTCCCGATAAGTCGGACTTGCAAGGAACCGGGAATAGTGTCCGACTTAGCGAGATGTCCGACTTATCCGAGAATCAGATTAGCATGCAAATAAGACATGAAATGCGCAGCGCGAGTTAAAGGGTTACCGAAATGTGGAATTATGCAACAATCAACAACATAAAATGTTGTATTCAATAATATTACTTACTAAAATTATAATATTCATATTTAAAATAAATATTTCTGACAATTTATAAAAGTCCGACTTATCCAGTATAAAATCATAAAAATGACAATAATATGTGTCTGACTTATAGAAAAGTCCGACTTATCCAATCAAACTTATCCGACTTATCCGATTAATTTAACATGGAACTAGATGCAAATCCAACCAAACCAGCTAAATGTGTCCGACTTATCGAGAATTCCGACTTATCCGTAGTCCGACTTACCGAGAGTTGACTGTATATACAATTAAATAAAGTTTATCTAAAATATAAATAAATGAAGAAATATATTTTTTTAATATTTAAAAAATTTGTGAAAAAATACAACAAATATTTCAAATATTCCAAAATATGTTGAAAACCTAAACCCAAACCGTTCCAAATCGGCGTTGCTCGGTTTTTTATTATTTGCCTATCTATCATTTATTAATTATAACTATTCCTGATTCTGCCTTTCATATACAATGACATACATTTTTGCTAAAATTCAAACAAATTTAGACAAATATTCATTTTAATATCTCAAAAATTAGTGGAAAAATATTTCAAAAATATTTCACAAAATATTTTAAAAAATACAACACTATTTTCAAAAATTACATAATATTACTTAAAAATGTCGAAAACCAAAACCTCACCCTGCGTTGCTCGATTTTTGATTTTTGATTGTTGTTGCCTATCTATTATTTATTAATTATAATTATATATAGCTATTCCTGATTCTGTATTGTTAGATACAACAAATATTTCCAAATATTACAAAATATGTAATAAATATATTGCATATTAATAAATAAATATATTGCATTATAATAAATATATTACAAAACATATATTGTTTATAAATGTTCTAAAAATATTTTAAAAAGTATAATATTTATATCTTAAAATATTTATATATTTATTATATAATTATAATAATTTAATTATATTTTAAAATAATAATATTTCAACGATTAGTTGAAAAATATAAAAAAATATTTCAAATAATATTTTTAAAAATACAAAAAATATAAATTCAAAATATATTTTAAAAATATTTTAAAAAAGCGACGCCGAAGATTTTAGATGAAAAAAAATCATTTTAATGGCAAAAAGTCAATTTTTCGAATTTTTCTGGGGTACGCGAAATATTCAAAAAAAATTTCCAGACCAAGACCATACTGTTGAAAATGTATTAAGATCGGGTTTAACAGATTTTCGTGACGTACCCCGGTTCTCGAGTTAGCTCACCAGATACGTGTGTGACACACACAAACACACACATATATATATATATATATATATATATATATATACAGGGCCGGCTTAAGGGGGGTCAAATCGGGCAATTGCCCAGGGCCCCAAATTTTGGGGGGCCCATGAATTATTTGAGAAATTTTTTTTTTACTATTTATATGAAAAAAAAAATGTCTTAACTATTTATTTCTTAACTATACTTAACTTATATATTATTAATTCTAATTCAAAAAATAAAAATAATATAATAAATTAATTAAATATGAATCATTTAGGCCGATTTGAAGAGTGAATTTTACAAAAATTGACACGAAGATATGGTGGAAACAGCTACATGAAGATTTTGGAGCACATGCTAATAGTTATAACATAGATCTTCTCACACATATCTGATTGTTAGATAAAATAGTATGAAACGGATTGATAAATAATTGTTTGATAAATTAGAAGGTGATAAATGATAAACGTATTAAGGGATTATTAACCATAGTTGAATCTTAACAATTTATAATTCTATAATTAGTTTACAAAACAAAAAGTATACTTTTTTTTATTAAAATTAAATATGATGTATATATTAAGATATATTTTAACTATGCTTTCTGATATTTGTAAATGATTATATTGATTATAAATTACGAAAAAATGATATTCTATATAGATTTATAATTTTTATAGTTATTAAAAAAATAGATATTTTCAAAATAATTAATTTTCTCAATCTTATGCTCGTATTAATAAAATGTGTATATTCTCATAGTGTATATATTATTATAGTTGTATTAGTACACATAATATATATATATATATATATATATATATATATATATATATATATAATAGTTTTAATTTAAATAGGATTGTTCTGCTTTAGGTTATTCCTATAGTATTTTTAATAATGTCTATTGATGAAAGGGAATTATGTACATAAAATGATTATCTTTTTCAACATACTATTATTACAGAAATATATTATATTTATTGAAACAGATATTATTTATAAATATATATATAACATAAATATAATACTAAAGGCATTTTTGCAATTATCCACCTATTACTTACAAATGAATGTTAGATTGACATCACCCTTATCTATCTATTTACAAATAAGTACCAAAGATCGTCCGAAGGAGTATCTTTGTAAGTACACACAATGGCGATATTCGTATTGGAGAATAGGTGATAAATTATCACTGATAACTACATAATTAAAGAAATACAAAATTCAAAATATTATATTATATTTCAGTGTATTCAATTCCAGATATATCACATGTAGACTACATGATGTAGGTAGGTAACAATTATCATTATTTATATCAAGTTAGGTACTATTATTATATAAGTATTTATTGATTTACGATTGTACGTTGAGATTCATTATCACTGATAATTTATCACATCGGTCAATATTTAGCTACCGATCTATTAGCATTTTTTAAATAATAATATAATTATAATAGATTATAGAGCTCAAAGTTATGAAAATGCCAGCAATATCTCTGGAAGATTCAACGACATGAAATATATTATAATATACCATAGTCCATTAATGGACTATGGTCAATATGGATCCACATATCTACACTGTGTATTCCTTAAATCTGGTTGGGCAAAATGCCGTTAAATCTTCGACAAGTGTAGCAATATTCTTTGACTTCATCCCAAATCAATATAATTCATTTAGCCAAACTATATAAAGAATATATTAACATCTAGATTAAAGAAGAATATAATATTTTTTATTAAAAGCATTATCGAATATTAAATGGTGATCGCAAGCAGATTATGTTAGTGCACTCTCTTGTGGACTTCTTATAATTACATAATGTATATCTGATATTATATATGTTAAAATATAACGTAAATTACATTACTTGAGTCAACGTATTTATTCAATGAAATGCAAGAATTTGAGACTTCAATATCATGAAAACCGTTGAACTAATTACTTTGTAGAATAAAGTCGATGAGAAAAGTATTGCAATTAAGTTACATTGAGATAATAGCGGTAATACAAATATGTATGCACTCTATAAATCAGTGGTTCCCAACCTATGAGTCATGACTCATGACCCATAATTGGGTCATTGAGTATTTTTTGTAGGTCATGAGCCAATTTCTAAAAAATAATATAAATGCTTTTATATGCAAATTGGATTTATGGACGAGAAAAATTTAAGATGGAAATATATATTTAAATATATATATATTAATGTTATATGATTATTTTATGATTAAAGTACAATAATAACAAAATAAAATTTTTCATTAGGTCATGGTATATTTTTTAATTGAGAATTATAAAAAAAGGGTCACGGTGAAAAAAGGTTGGGAACCACTGCTCTAAATATATATGCGAGAAAAGAAATTATTATGAGGAGTTGATTAAAGTATACAAACAAATTACAAAATAATTAGTATAATGATAACATATGATAAAATTGAAGAGTTATAAATATTAGTTTTTGCTAAAATGGCCCATTTAATATGTTATTCAATTATTATGGGGCCCATACGTTTTTTTTTGCCCGGGGCCCATAGTATGCTTAAGCCGGCCCTGTATATATATATATATATATATATATATATATATATATATATATATAATTAAATATACTTTCTTTTATATATTTTTACTATAGTAATATAATTAAATATACTTTCTTTTATATATTTTTACTATAGTAGATATATATATATATATATATATATATATATATATATACATTGGGAAATATTGTATACGGGTAGTATGGATGCATTTGTTGGCTCCAAATGTTACCAGTGAATATACTATTGGCGAGAGTATATCCCCGAATGCTTTGAACTTGATGAACCCACATGCGCAATGTTGATATACTATGGATGTTTGTGATTTATGAGTTGATAATTTATTTTCATATTTTAATTTTGGACTATATTTATTATTCTACTATTTCTTGTTTTTAATTATATTCTTATATTATTTGTTTGTCTCCTCGTAATCTAAAATGGATGAAAGACTCGATTATATCTGATTCTTTCTTCACCCAGGCAATTGCAAAAAATGGTTTTATTAATATTATTATAAATTATATATAATTTATAATATATATATATATATATATATATATATATATTGGCAAATTATAATCTGTATACACAACATATGTTGGTGTTCTTTTACAATTATTTTAATATAGATAAAAAACTAATACAAAAATTATTTAATGAATAACTCTTTTAAACTTTAAAACTTTTATGTAACTAAATATCGAATAGCAACTACTCTTTAAGGGCATGGTCTACTTGTGATTCAGTTACATTTAACATATACAAAAAAGGGCTATTTTACAAAATTGTAAGCTATTTAAAATAATTGTCTATAATACTTAATCTGATAATTGTACGCGTATGCTTATATATTTAGACGACCACAAATTATCAAAATATAAAAACAAATTACTAAATTTTTTAAATAATTATAAATTAATATCAATATACAAAAACATACAAGTATACGTATGATATGTATATATGAAATAACAATTTACTATGTATGCTATCGAGAATGTTAGCTAATGTCGAAATTGTATATATATATATATATATATATTCGATTCCTTGAGAAATTCCATTCTTATCTCAAGATTTGAATTGGTCTACGTGGAACTTTATTAAATGATTTTCTTCCTATATATTAATTCGATCAGCATCCGTGAAAATTTACAATTTCTCTATACAATATCGTCCTCTTCATTATGGTGTTCCTTATGCCTCCCTCCTCTTCTCAATATACATCCTCCCTATATATGATATTATATGTCAATTTCCAGATGTCCACTATCACATATACGCTGATGATATTCAACTATATTCCTTCTTGTCCCACTCCTCCAATGTACTATCAGATAACTCACAATTATGTAAATGTTCATCAACTATCAGATCTGACTTCTCTCTAATAACCTTCTACTTAACTCTTCAACATCTGCACTCCTAAATATCTAAACTATAATTATTGTATTTCTGTTGTCATCGACAGTCTCCCTATCATCATGTCCTCATATGTTTTACATCTTGGTGTTACATTTGATGCTAACATATACATTAATTCAGATATAGCTAACATATTTAAACCAATTAACTATTACCTCTTCAAAATTCGTAGCATAATAACATACTTAACTTTCCCTCTTACCACTGTCCTCATAAACGCACTCATCCTCTCTCGTATCGACTACTGCTCCTCACTACTACACTGTTAAAAATAAGGGTATAACATTATGAAATATATGGTATAACATATGGAAATACGAGTTATACCATACAATTACGTTAAATGGTATAAGATCACATATTATATGGTATAACATTTGATTTTTTTAATTATACCATATAGATTAATTGAAATGGTATAAGATCACAAATTATATAGTATAACATTTGTTTTTTTTGGTTATACCATATAGCTTAATTTAAATGGTATAAGATTACGAATTATATGGTATAACATTTATAATTTGTAGTTATACCATTAGCTATTAAATATAATGGTATAACTTTATGAATTATATGGTATACAATATGGAAATACCAGTTATACCATAAAATTTTAAAATTAAGTTTATATTTGATTGAAAATAAATTGTATAAGAATATAATTCATAATAGTATCCTTCATAATATCCTTAATATAACAGTTTACTTATTGTTGTGTTATATTATTATAGACATAGCATGTATTGCTTCTAATTGCAATTAAACTGGTTTTCAGAAACTATATAGATTCCCCATAGGGAAATATGTATGCATATACATATTTCCTATATTTCATATACAAATACTTATAATTATTCGAGTATATGTATATATATATATATATAAATAATTCCATTTTATTTATTAACATATTCTATTTCCACTTTACACTCAACATGAGAAGCATCTATTTTTCAACACATTACAATATACATAAGGTATTTATACTACATTATATATATATATATATACAAATTATATCATATTATATATAATAATATAAAAGTTTATATAATATATAATTTTATAATATATTTATATATTATTTATAATATATAATTAAATTGTTAGAATATAATTATATAATTATATATATATATATATATATATATATATATATGTTATAAAGTCAAAGTTGTAGATAGGTATATCGATTAATGTAATATACATTTAAATGCATTTAGCATTACGTAACAGAAATCGATATATCTACATACAACTTTAAACTAGATTTCGGTGTCTCGCTCTGTGTTAAATGCATATATGTCTATAGCCATAGCCATGTAAATGTTTATTTTCTGGTATTTTATATTGTTATCGTCTGTAAAGTATATTTCGTTATTTGTCTATAGAATAAATTCCACTCGGTGAGATTGCCTCATTCTTCGGTTTGCATCTCATTGGGTAGGTACTATTATTATAATTGTTATTATGTTATATTATTATTATGTTCAACAGGTCTTTGCTTTGATTAATAAACTGTATTAGAACATTCACATTATTACATACATATATATTATAAAATTATGATAACTATATGCCAATAATTAATATGCAGGAAACTGTAGAATTATTTGCAGAATTTCAAATTTCATTTAAAATATTAGAAAAACTGCCGGAGAGGAATAGTGAGTTGATGGGGATGATAAAGCATATAACGTATATACACAAATATATAGACGAATATATTGATGTACTAGGTATCGCTACTACGCAAACTGATCAAACAGGTAATTTAGTTATCTAATTAATAACATTAGTTAAATATCTATATAAAATAAATATGCAATTATATTTTATTAGTCCATGGATAGTATACTATATATCCATATATGGTCAATTATTTATTTTATTTTTAGTTCACAATGTAATTAAATTTAAATAATATTACTAATAGGTATATATAAATAATGTTAACTGTTGTACAAATATTATCAATATCCTTCTTTCCTTAATCAAATATAGATTATAAAGTGTATAATTAAATATATAATATAATATTTCCTAAAATAGATGCGGGAATCATATATTTTATGATGGGAGTTTGCGAATTATTGAAAAATGAATTTACAATGAAAATAAAGATAAGGTTACTTAATAATTACTTAATAACTATAGATTTAATATTATAGTTATTATATGATTTTTCGTATGCTAATTCAAAAGTATAGTATACTCTATTATATATATAACTGCAGTAATTAATATAATATATTGGATTTTTCTAATTACAATTCTAACGTATATAAAGTATACAATTATAAAGTATACTTTATATAGTATTATCATATATGATATTAACTGTATAAAGTTTTTTAATAGATACATATTTATACTATTATATAATATACAATATTATTATTCATACTCTAGTATACTATATATATATATAACTTATATAAATATTTGAATTTTAATTGCAGGAAATAATGACTCCATGGATACATGGATATATGCATATATCAGAAAAGAGGATGCTTATTATGTGTGTCGATAATTGTTTGGTTTTCGTTCAAAATAATTTATTTCGTATTTTATTAAGTGGTATTGTTAATTTTATTTGTTTCACGTAACATGTCCTACAAACATTAATTGTTTATGTAATTTTGTATCACGTTATTTATTTAAAAATGTATCTAATAAACAATATTGTTACACCAAAATATGTGGTTTTTAGAAAATAAATTATCATTATAAATGTCGATTCCATATATAAATTAATAATATAGAATAGTACGTTATTATAAACACTGATATAAATTTAAATAAAATATAGTATAACTTTTAATAAATTATGATATAACTTTATATAATATACATTTTAATAAATTATGGTATAACTTTAAATAAAATATAGTATAACTTTTAATAAATTATGGTATAACTTTATATAATATATGGTATACATTTTAATACATTATGGTATAACTTTATATCAAATATGGTATAACTTTTTATAAATTATGGTATAACTTTATATAATATATGGTATAAATTTTAATAAATGATGGTATAACTTTATATCAAATATGGTATAACTTTTTATAAAATATGGTATAACTTTATATAATATATGGTATAAATTATGGTATAACTTTATATCAAATATGGTATAACTTTTTATAAAATATGGTATAACTTTATATAATATATGGTATAAATTATGGTATAACTTTATATCAAATATGGTATAACTTTTTATAAAATATGGTATAACTTTATATAATATATGGTATAAACTATGGTATAACTTTATATCAAATATGGTATAACTTTTTATAAAATATGGTATTACTTTTTTAATTAGTTATACCGTAAATGGTATACCAGGGCGCCACGAGTTATACCATTTTTTAATCAATGTTATACCATTTATTTCTAACAGTGTATATCATCTCCCTAATACTTCATTATCTATTTTAAATCGTATAATTCGTATAATCGTAAGTAATGAAGTATTAGGGAGATGACATAGGAACGTATACGAACCATTTTCTCCATTAATCGGTTTGATCATTTCATTCCCGACTCCCACCAACTCCTACTCAACTGGTTCCCTCATAAAACGTTCCCATATACACCTTCTATAAAACGCTCATAAAGTAATATAGTAATGCTCCTTATTTGACTTCCCTACTAATACTAAGACGACTAGTAACTACAGTACGTTCAAATACCGACATTTCCATCATTTGTCTTTATGTTTCATACCTGAAATACCATACACGCAATTTCAGTTATATTGTTCCATCATTATGATGATGATGATGATGATATTGAGTTTATTAGCACTAAAATAGGGTCATGTAGACCCATTCGCTCATTATTTAACTCCCTCCCTGTCTCTATTATATGCATCAGTCCATGCATACCCATATTTTATTACACACATCAAGGCATGCATATTATCAGTGTAATATCTTCAGTCATTGTAATCGTAATATATTACTATTTATATAAATTGTCTATTTAAAAAAAATCTATTTATCGTGTTGTTTATGTTATTTATTTATTTTATTGTTTTCGTTCTATATTGTTATATACACCCACGAGGGGTGGCCACACCTATGATAAGTTTTAATAAACATTATTATTATCATCATCATCATCATATATATATATATGTGCATATTTATGTATGCATGTATACAATTATACATTCATGAAAGTAAACGAACAATAGTGAACAATAGTGAACAATAGTGAACAATAGTGAACAATAGTGAACACATTAATACACATCGTTGTATCCGATAAGATTACAACACGTGACGTAAACAATAATACAGGTATCACGTGACTTCACACCCTGAGCAATACACACGTGTGTGTATTGTTTGTTAGCGTGTGAATTTTTAAGTAATAATAAATTAAAACATAAAAAGTGCGCGTCGAGCTGAGTTCACATACGCATACTACAATAGCATTACCAAGGACATATGTCCTTGGCATTACCACGAATATTCATAATCATTATTAATTATAATTAATACGTGTTATCAATAGAGAAGTATATATGTATATAAGGTAATAAAATGTAGATATATATATATATATATATATTAATTTATAAATAAATCTACTGATTTCAACATTATAATGTTATATACTTATAGTTATGCTATTAGTATATATTCCTATTCTTATCAGCATATAGTACATGTATATTGAAATTCATATTAATACTATATACTTAATACTTTATTTGAATAATACATTATATATATATATATATATATATCTGTTATTTTTTTCCGTTATTTGTTTCCTGTTATTTTGTTATCCGATTCATATATATATATATATATATATATATATATATTGTGTTATATTAATTATTACAAATCTATGGATAACAATAGTAAACTATTTTTATTCTCAATATTTTAGTATAATTAAATTACTAGTTGTTTTAATGTATGTATAATAATGTATTATTAATTATTCACTGCGATATATGTTTATAAATTACTACTTTGATATGACTCATTATTTATTCATCGTAACCCATGACTCATGACTCATGATAATATACTTGTACGCGCATGACATATTATACAGTAATGCGTTATATTGTAAAGTATAGTAATGATGTAATGATGAGTCATAACTTACGAGCGTGAATCAGCATGAGTCAGCATGGATACACATATACATTATTAACACACGAGTTAGGTACCATTTTTTATAGAACACTACGTTAATAATATATTAATGTTAATGTTACTATACACATACATATATATTTATATATATATATATATATATATATATATATGATTCACTTCTACGATAAAATGCTGTGTTAGCTAGTTCTGAATTATTCATTAGACCATATCGTGATATGAAAGAAGTCAAATAAGGCAGAATATATTGTAATGTTTTCAAAAGTGAAATTTTAACTGGAATTACGTTTATTTATTCATTCAGCATTTCTGAGTCGTGAATAGCATTACAGTTTAATATGCTATTGTGAACATGTATCACACATATACGCACACATACACGCATACATACACAGAGACGACTACAAAACATACACAGGAATACCTTGTAACCAGGTTACCTATAGGTACAGATTAACGTGTTGCACCTGTTTTAAAGTCACCTGTTTAAAATAAGTCCATTAATATAAAGCATCAGTATAGCGTCGATTATGACCAGGTATAATACCTTGTTGAGTACGTATAGAATTATACGTGTATATTATACATCATATAACATTTTTGTAAGTTTTGATAGCTCGCTCACAGTAGATCATAAATGTCATAATACACCTATTTAATATTGATAAAGCAAAACAACTTTAATTAAGAAATATTTGTATTTATGATTCAATGTAAATTTCTATAAATAGAACATGTTACTTATGTATTTTATGTATTTGTGCAATGCGCGTTATCATAAAAATAAAATATCATACAAATTTAAAAATTAAATTAGAATTTCCGTAGATCGATTTAATTATTTTTAAAAAATCATTAATATTTGTTAAGGATTTATTTATATACTATTAATGCTTAAACATTTTTTTTTTCATATATCTGTAATTTAATTTTTTTCGTTAATTTTCAATATAAATTCTTATCTTTTTAAAATAAAATTTTGCTTTCTGAATTTTGTCGGTTTTAATTTTTTTTAATTTTTATATCTAGAATAATTAAAAGGAGTTATTCCGAGTTAGTTAACACTTTTCTATGAAGGGAACTAAAAAAGTTACCAAAACAGTCATTCCTACTGCACACTGTACAGTGTACAATGTACAGTGTACAGTGTACAGTGTACAGTGTACAGTGTACAGTGTACACTGTACAGTGTACAGTGTACAGTGTACAGTGTACATTGTACATAGTGATACGCAGTTCTATTATTTATATAGATCATGCTCGATGTGCACGTGATGCCATTATAATACTTTCTATGTAAAATAAGCTATCGTTTTATGTGTACATTTCTACACGTGAAACATATCAAATCTATCAGCATTACGACATAGTATACCTATAGGTATACTATACTATAGTATATCAATTATATATATATATATATATATATATATAATATATATTAATTTAATGTACACAGGTATAACGGTATATTGCTTTATATATATAGTTGATTATATATTTTATTAATATATTATATAATTTCTAAGTAAATTAATGACATAATTAATTATGTGAACAAATTTAATTTAACAAATTAAGTGACATAAACTAAAGGTATAAATATATTTACTACATTTATTGTTGGTACCATGATATAAATATTCAGCATAAATCAGTACAAAAGGATAATGTGGTCATATATTTCTTGAATATGTAATCAATATACAGAAGGATATTCAGAAGCTATGCATAGATTATATTAAGAATATCTTTATAACAGAAATATCAAATATTGGTATTATAATAATACTAATTAAATACAAAATTATAATAATAATAATGGTGTAATACAAGCATATTAATATCGAATATACACATTAATAATAGTATTAATAGAAATAATAGCAGTGCGCATAATAATGATATATATTATATACCTTACCTTACCAGGTCGAGCTTGCTCGGCATTTCATAACACGTAATTTCCATTCATTTATATCATTCATTGCAGTCGGAAGTTCTTCTATCTTAAGCATTGTGTATTCTTTTAACTGATCTATATATGATTTCCTGGGCCTGCCACTGGATCTCTTACCATGTTTTGGGATCCATAGTAGTAGATCACTAGCCAGTTCATCCTTACTCCTCCAACAATGTCCTGCGAAACTTAGTCGTTGTTTTCTAATAGTGTCAGATATTTTCGGGATGTTCTTATATAGTTCTTCGTTAGTCAGGTGTAGATTCCAATGCTTGTTTTAATAGCTCTTAGCATCATCGTATATGTTCCATCAATTTTTCTCTCCATAGCTACTTTCATTGTCCAGGTTACGGATCCGTAGACTAGAACAGTTTCTACAGCAGCTCTGAAGAAGTTTATTTTTAGGTTTTCTCTAAGATTTGATTTCCATATTATATTTAGGTTGTTTAGTGCAGCCCATGCCTTCGCAATTCTAATATTTATATCATGTTCTGTAGATCCTATATAACTTCCAAGGTATTTGAAATCATCTACTTTTTTAATATTTTCTCCGTTTAAACTCTTAATAATCGACGTTGTTTTCTCATTTTGGTTACAACTCATGTATTCCGTCTTTCCTGAATTTATTTTTAGACCAATTTAGTTTGTTTTCTCTTCTATTAAAAGTAATAGAGTATTGCTTCTGATAGGTCGTTTGTTGTTAGAGAAATATCGTTCGCGTAATCTGCATCTGTGATACTTACTGCTGGATACCTACTGCTCTTCCTTTTCGAAATGGTGAAACCTAGTTCTTTATTGCAATCCAGGGAATTCTTTATAATATAGTCAAAGCATATTATGAATAAGAAAGGAGCAAGTGTATCACCTTGTAGTACACCGGTTGTAATTTCAAAGAAAGGTGTGTCACCGTCTGGTGATCTAACCATGGACCGAGTGTTTTTGTATAGAATCATTATTGCATTTACTGTTTCTGAAGGAAGACCATATTTATTTAGAACTATTTTCATCATTTCGCGGTTTATTGTGTCGAAAGCCTTAGAGAAGTCTATGAAGAGTAGTGTGAGAGGTATTATATAATATATATATATATATATATATATATATATTTATATATTAAACATGAGATATTGTGTTGCTATTGGGGCATTATTAAGGGCGTATACGAATGTTGTGAGAATTCAATGTAAAAATATATGATTTTTTTTAATTTATTTTTAAAAGTCTATTAGTCTAAAAATAATTAAGTTATTTTAATTCTGTAAACTGTATATTGTAGGGTGTAATGTTTTTATAAGAAAATATAGCATCATGTATTTACATGTATTTTCGGAAATATAAGTCATATAATAATGGTAAAAATTTATTTAATTTTATTTGTATTTAAAATCATTTGTTATATATGATATAATGAAAATAAATGAATACGCCTACAGCTTTACAATAAAAACATAATATGTAATACATACTGAAAATTCCATCTAGTTATGAGAATTATTTTCGGAGTTATAGAATATATTAGGAATACAATTTAGCAAAAATAATTATTCTAAGAAAATCAAGTTTAAAAATAGTACTACAATTATAATTTGTATTTTATGATATTTATATGTATTATATTTATATTTTTTAAAATAGGTTGAGTTTAAAATATTCTATTATAGTGTTTTATCTATGTTTTTGATCTCAAATTTTCGGATATGTTATATATAACAAACTATATTTGATATTTTTCTAATAATTTGTTTTTACATTTTAAAAAATATTTAAAATATTTCCAAAACCAGCGTACAACCCCTATATGTTAATCTCGCATGAGAGATTATTATACACGAACACATGTATATATATAATTATGATAATAGAGTATGTTAATTAGTAGGGTCATTATGTCTACGTCGTTCTGCTTTATTATAATGGGCACACTAATTACAATGGGTGATTACTAATAACCACTGGGTAACAACAAAGATGTCTCGCAGCTATCACAGCTACCACTAGTCGTAGTGATTAGTCGTAACTTGTTTACTCAGGGGGCGCTAGCGTCTACCATTGAAATGAAGCTAGAGTCACTGAATTATGAATAGAATGTAAACAATATTTAAAATCATACATTAGTTAATGGTATCAAATTATACCTGAATAATGTAATGGGATAGGTTTCCTATCTATATCATACATAAATTTAACTTAAAATAGAATATTACATCGAACCAATATGTTTAATTGAAATTGAATTGGTAACTATAATATATTTACATTTCAATTTATACTTATAATATACATTTGTGTTATACATATTAACTAATGTAGGCGACATACGAATTACACATACGAGTCACACATCCTGAGTGACATATAATAAATTCTTACATATTATGTCTTATTATGTCTTGTAATTAAAATAATTGAAGTAAATGCAATGTAAATATATTATATTCAATTAGTGTATGTAATGTATAAATACGGCTTATATACAATATATATATTTGTTGTTATTTTTATTTGGTGGAGTCCTTTCATCCTATCCAGGAACTTAGATGAAGTTTTCACTTATAACCATATATGGCTCTAATGCCCTTCGAAGCCGCTCTCATGTTAATGCATCCATGGTTTTAACGAAAGCCGATCATTTATTAATACACAATATTGTGTATAATATATTAAAATTAATTATATAAGATAACTTCTAAATAATATTATAAAATTAATTAATAGTCCGGATGAGGCTCGAACCCGTGTCCTACTGCTTGTGTGTCTGACGCCTTACAGCCACTGAGCCACACAGGCAGCTTTACAGGGTATATATAACATAATAATAATGTATATACAGTATTTAATAGCATACAAATACTAGTGAATACATAGTGTAAATATATACATGTATACTAGTACCGATTACACTATAATTATATATTAATTGTAATATAAAATAAGTATAGTGATATACCCGTTTTAAATGAAATAGTTCTTTCCATAAATCAATATTTCATTAAATCTAGACGACATATTACGTCACTACGTTACGTCATCAATTGTTTACATTACATATAGCACGTTGTACACGTAGTTATTATTAGTCTATAGAATATACGTATATATATATATATATATATATATATATATATATATATTATTAATTAATACAAATATATAATCAAAACACTACAATTATAGTTAGCGTATTATAATATATATATGCAATGATGCATATATGCGAGTAAGCAATACGATGTATTTCACTATATAATTAACTATATATTGTTGGAATATTATCACTAATATTCAGTATATATATTACACGAATACATAATTAATTATAATATTAATCATTTATATATATGTGTGTGTATGTGTGTATGTATCTGTATTATTAACTTTCTGAAAAGCGAAATGTCCCATTTTCCAAAAGTTATTGTCTTTTCTCTTTTTATATAGAACTCAATACATTATAAATTAAAATACAATAAGTCGATAATAGTATTGTATTCACAGTTAGTTATACAATTATTTATTATTTATAGAATAAGTATATGACTTAATAAGATATCTATTTGTATTAACTATAGTGATAATATAAATATATATATATATATATATATATATTAATTTATACACTATGATCAAAGCATAAGGGCTTTACTATGATGTTGATAGTGATACAATTGTGTACTGGCAATTAGTGTAAATATAGTCTTAATCCTTCGTATATATACATATAAGTATACCAATAGGTATACCCTATGATAAATAACTTAATGGTACTATAATAACAGATAAAATGCAACAATGTGAAAATAGTGTACGATCACAATATGTGTAGCGGAATAACTATTATATTAGTAGGTGACTGGGGCCTCTATCTAAACATGTTACCATATATATATATATATATATATATATATAAATAACAAAATAATACTGCTATCACCATGGTGGTTTAACATTATCACATTACATAACACACACCAACACACATACACATAATATATACATACATACACACATACACACCACACACACACCCACACACATACACACCACACATATATACACACACACGCACACACACGTCCGTATTATGATTACATCTCCAGAGACTGACACGTGATACAATCGCGTTATGACGTAACAGTAATGATCACGTGGTGCTAAGTAGGCAGTTATTACGTAACAGGGGGGGGGGTGATTATGTAACATATGAGTCACGTGATGGTCACGTTGTGGTCATTGTTATCGTAGGACACTAGTTACGATAGTCCCCTACTACTACTACGCACACATAGTCTAGTGTAGTGTGTTATATATATACATGCATGCTTTAATTCAATATTAATACAAACACACCCACACACATACATATATACACATACACATACACATACAAACATATACGCACACACACACGCACACACACACACGCACATACACATACACATAATACACACACACACACACACACACACACACACACACACACATATATATATATATATATGCGGTATATTTCATAAGATTTGTAAACTAAATACATACTCAATAACACAACATTAGAAATACAATTGTGTTAATTATATGTTATTATTAGTATATAATGTTGTATGATGTATAACCACACCAGATCAGACACGAGTACACACATACATGCATACACACATACATGCGTACATTAAGCCGGCTCGTGAGGCATGTTTTTTATATAATAGATAAGGTCCCACTACGTATATTAAGATAGAACCTATAGAAAGCAAAATCCGAAAAAAAATTTAGATTCATGCACTAGTTATTGAGCAGTTTTTCCTAGAAAATTAGCATGGGATAGATACACATTTTTACATGGGGTTAATAGGAAGTAATTTTAATTGTGAATTGATCAGTTATTTTTACATAATATTTTAATAAAAACACATATATTAAATTATAATTATATTTATAAATAAGTGTATGTCGAAAAATTTTAAAAAATATTTCCTGGATTTTGTGTGTCCAAATTCCAGGAAATATTTGAACAAATATGATTTATGTTGTTTTTTTTTGTATTTAGAAAATTATTTGTAAAAATAATAATTATATGTTATATATACATATTAATAGCGATATATATCACCTTATTTTTATTATGTATTAATTTATAATTTAAACAAAATTTATAATTAACGATTTATAAATATTTTTTTTTGAATTTTTCAATTGACTCAAAAAAATTTTTTTTGCATAGTTTATTAATTTTTTTTTTGTATTTTAAGCGTATTATTGATTTTATAAGTATCCTAATTTTTTATTAAATTCTGAAATCTAGAATATTTTTAAATTTTTTTTTTAATTCAAAATATTTTTCAAAAATTTTTTTCAAACTAATTTATTATGGTATAATTATAGTCACTAACATAAATCAATGCTAACTAATTATATAATTATCTTTTTATTATGTTAATATGGAAATGATTAAAGTTTTTTAAACCTTTTATTTATAAAAGAAAACATTATAATAAATAAAATAATAAGAATACAATATATAAAAGAAAAAAATATAAGTATAATAAATTAAATAATAAGAATACAACTTTACAAATTATATATGAACAAATATATACTAGTATAACAAATATATAAACAAAGTTAAACATTTATAACACCTGAGACAAAACACATTCAAATAACAAACGGAGTCCTGTAATGTGACAGACCAGAAATTGGGTTGAGTTTCGGTTTATAAAATTGAGATAATATAGCGACAAGGGAGTCGAAATCTAGTAATATATCAATTATTCAATTCTAAATTGGCTTTTATGGTTGAATGCAGGCATAATGCGTCGTTGCTGAATTGTAGCGAAAACCCTTGCATCTCTATCGCTAGGGCTTGAATACATTACTGATGTTTCCGATACTATTCTTATAGTTCTCTCAACCGCTTGACTATGGCATGGATAATCGTCAAAAGATACTCTTATGTGTAAGTCATTTGTTGGGATATCCATAGTCAAGCGAGGCTCGAGCCAATCTTCATTATAAGTAATTATAGTATGATATGACAAAGCATCAAAATTAACAATGGGAATTTTAAATTTCCTAATTAAAGAAATATCCTCATGTTCACGTGCCTTTATAATTCCTCATTTGCTATTTTTCTAATAGAATTGTCATCGTCATTTAGCATTGCAAATAGTATATTTTCACTATGAGCAAAGTAGGCATTACTTTTGAGTGTATGCTTAATACAACAATCAATGGTATCATTGGACAGACTACGCGAATAGAAAATCAAATTATATAAGTGTATGGCACCATATTTAAGAGTCGATTTATATTTAATGTTGAACCACATTCTCGCATAAACATTTACAATATATGATGTAATTATAAACAAATCATCTGAAGGAGAAATAAACGTTAGGACACGATTTGCCGTAGTTAGCCACCTGGCATAGCCAATTTTGCCGGGAGACCGGTTTTCAAAATTAACTAGTATTATACCAGTTGATA
Organism: Osedax fenrisi; assembly: GCA_964019155.1. Lineage (NCBI taxonomy): Eukaryota > Metazoa > Annelida > Polychaeta > Sabellida > Siboglinidae > Osedax > Osedax fenrisi. The sequence goes on along the minus strand of OZ025245.1, from coordinate 32,325,252 downwards.
TTATTATCAATATATCGCGCAGATACTTTTGATCAGAAGATAGGTCTAAACTTATGTTCAGGACATCAACGAATTCATCGTTTAAGGTGATACGAGGGAAGTTTAGCACGATCCTAATACTATTCACCGAAATCAGTAGTTCTCCAATGGGTCCCGCGTGAAGATTTGGACCACGTGTAGTTACATTAAATGCCGTCATCACACCCCGTAATGGCAGCTCATTCATGTGAAGGAGACATATCTATAAATAAATTATATTAAGTTTATATTAATATTTGTACAGTATAACTCTATCATGATATATATTGACATAACGAAATAGTTAGGAATAAGTGATTTTAAATATTATATTATATCTTATCATTATCAAAGATTTTCCGAAGGAAAGATATAACACTTACGCGAAATCGTGTAATTCGAATTTGTATACAAAATATCCTGGTGCCACCTATAGCGGGTTACTTTTAGGAACTATGCGTTGTTTATAATGTAAATTCGTATTTAACTATACACTTTTAAAATGTTAAATAATATGCTTTAAATTAATATTTATATGATGAAAACTAAGTGTTCATTACTAATATATAACAAACAAATATGATATGTATGTTTTAAATGCTATAAGTATATATTTAGTGAGTAAAAGCTAATTTATATTGCATGTAATTTAATAGAGCAATGAAAACATTGTTGTATGCAAACAGAGCCGAACCTAAATCTATTTCAGTGATTTCGATACTACTGCTAGCAGCGGTTTGGGCTATTACTAAATTACGTTGCATGCATAGGGAGTGTTATATCTTTGCTTCGCAAAATCTTTGTCATTATTGTATAATACTGACTATGAACGCATAATGTATGATACTGACTATGAATTTGTTTACTTATTATTGTTTAATTATTATTTAATTAAGTTAATATTTTTCATTAATGTATACTAACACTCCATTGAACTTTCTTGCCAATGTGTTCTTCCAGGAGTCGAATGATGCCTTTGTTCGTACCGGTATTAACTTTGGTGCCATCAGAACCAATTACCTAGGAATATATAAATATATAATATCTATATATAATATATATAATATATATAATATATCGATTTTATTACATTATTCTAAGTAAATAAATATTTATTTTTATATAAATAACCTTAACATCAGATAAATCATCATTTATTTCGATTTTATCAATGATGGCACGAGCAATATTAGCAGATGTAGATGGACCGGTAGGAGTAACGTGCGTAATAAATTCTGAGCCTGGCTCGGAAATTATTGTAATGTGATCTTCTAATCTAAAATACCCATCCGATTGCCTAGTCTTATCGATCTTGCCATCAAAGTATATACTATTGATCTTATTGGGGATTTGATTTGAAAATACATTTTGTTTCCATCTGCGAATCACATTCCTATCAATTACACGAGCACTTCTATTCGCCGTCAGCATAACTTCATCGTGCATAAATGCGGTTAGTAAAGCTGCCGCAGATCTCTCAGGCATCCCGTACCGTAGTATTATACTAGTCGACGCATGATGGTCACCATGTATCTGTCTATAAAGATATGAAGCACATATCAATAGTCAAATATAATCAATATATATAATAAATACATACATTTTTAAATAATAAATAACATATTTGAAATATTTCTACTATTCTTTACTTGTTTGTGATATACGTTACTAATTTGATCAGCATTTAAATTATAAATTATTAAATATTAAGGTAGTTTATACACATATATAATACATATTTGATAATAGAAAATAGTTATCTTTAATTAATATATATATCAAGGCTGTAAATGAACCCAAATAACGAATAACCTAATTGACTTATGTTTTGAACCAGATATGAATATTGCAAATTTAAAAAATACTTAGTTACACTATTAAATATAGACTGTTTATAATTAATTCAACATTTAAATACAGATATTACACCAAATGTTCATTATTTGAACTTCACAATAACCACATTTTAATATTTTAAATTCTTAAAAACTTAGAACATATTGAAAATTTCAATCACTAATTAATTCAATCATTTATTACAAAAATCATAGCGATATTTTCATAATTGTTTATTGTGTTATAATATATCATAAAATAATCATTTAATAAATATTTACATATTAGACAAGAATTTAACATATTCCTGATAATTCAATATTTGAGTATTACAATTATATTAGAATTATTACGAACTATACGTAATTTTTATATTTCTAATTGAATTGAACTATTGATTTATTAATTCGAATAAGAAACGTGTTTTTTAAATTTCAAACGAATCAAATCAAATTTTAATATTTCTATTCGTTTACATCACTAATATAAATATATAAATACTAAGTATAATTATACTATAATGAAAGACTATAAATATAACATATATTATATATTTACCTTGTATCGCTTTCTTGAAATGGTTCGTAATCCGAATCACCCTGATCATAGTTAGCTTCATCAGTCGACTCCATAGTCATATCATATGAAGAAGATGCTTCTATTTCCATGTTCGAACTATAATTATAATTTAATTATTATATATAAAATTATCGTGGAAATTAATATTGTATATCTGAATATTATTTATATATTATAGACTTTATAATAATTATTATAATTATAAAGTATATGACATATAATTACAGAAAATCATCTATATCCATATTCAAACTTTACTTATAATTTAATTATTATATATATAATAAATCATAGTTTATATCTAAATATTATTTATATATAAATAATATAATAATATTATATTATAATATATATATTAAAATAATATTGTATATCTGAATATTATTTATATATTATAGACTTTATAATAATTATTATAATTATAAAGTATAAGACATATAATTAGGAAATACAGAAAATCCTCCTACAGAAAATCATCTATATCCATATTCAAACTTTACTTATAATTTAATTATTATATATAAAATAAATCATATTGTATATCTAAATATAATTTATATAATAATCATAAGTGTATGACACCTTACAATACTTTACAGCGTATTTATAAATATATAACCTCGTAGAATGGATATCCGTGGTTGTCGTTAGATCTTGGTGACGACTTTGTATAGTTGTAGAGGTGCAAGCCATATCTATATTCATGTTCCTTGATCCTCTCTGATCAACCATAAACTCCCTCTCTGCAACTGGTATACGAAATTCTCGGGGACAACGGCAACGTTCTAATACATCGCATTTGCATGACGAAATGTCGAATAATATATTGAATTTAGCAAAATGAATTCTACATTTTTCAGAGAATAATACTTGATCGATAAATTTAGATAATAGATAATATGATTAATATATATTTGTAATTTTCTGAAAATTGAGTTCTTGCCACAGACAGGTAGTGATGCACTAACCCATATCTCTATTAAACTATCCATAGTATCAGATATCGCCGATTTTTTACACCGATTTAATATATTTAAGTAATGTTTCCCAACATCACTATATAATGGTAGCTTCCTAGATGAGAAGGATCTAGCACCAAACTCTTTTTTAAATTTATTACTATTCCTTAATTTCATATTCGAGTTATAAATATGAAATAGTATATAAAACGATGAATACAAATAATTAATAATAATATTTTTATTTTAATTAAATTTTGTGGCAACATAAATAATCTTTTGGTCATGCGCAGATCAGTTTTAATCAGCTATAGAAAATACAAGGATATTTTCGTTTATATATTTTTAAATCACAAACTGCTCTTAAACTACTGAATTATGTTCATTTTTATTAATGCCATCTTAATACACGTGCAATTTCCTTTAAGAAACGTCTAGTGCTTTTCTATTCTAAAAGTACGAGCCGGCTTAGCGTACATACATACTTAAATCATCCGGGAACCCACACCTGTAAACTGTTCGACAAACAGTAAAACACATTGTAAAATGTTATATTAATCTTTGTGTATAAATAAATACTATTACTACTACTACTACTACTACTACTACTACTACTACTACTACTACTACTACTACTACTACTACTACTACTACTACATACATACGTATGCTATTTTGATATTAGACTAAAAGCTTAGATGGATGAAAGATCAAAAGATTAACTGGTCATTCACCCAATAATGCTGTATATATAAATAATATAATATTTAAATTATATTAAATCCTATTAGATGGATGTGTTCAATCATCTACATTCATATAATAAGTGCATATACGTATATATATATATATATATATGTATTATTTGTAATATTTAAGTTTTATTTTCAATATTTAAGTATTATATATATATATATATATATATATATATGTATTATTTGTAATATTTAAGTTTTATTTGCAATATTTAAGTATTATATATACTGTAGTATTATAAAAAACTGTAATATATATATATATATATATATATATATTAGTTAGTTTTAATTATTAATTAGTATTATGATTATTATATAACCACCTATAAATAGCTTATCACCGGATTGATGATACCACGTGATTATGACGTAATGCCTATATGCATGACTAACGCATACCTTAGCCGACCCCAGTACATAAGAGTGAGAGAGGACTTTGTCATAAGAGATGTCGTTATATCAATATACATAAATCAAAATAATGTTATTGTTTATAAACATGCACAAATATATATATACATATATATATATATATATATATATATATATATATATATATATATATATATATATATATATATATATACATGTGTGTGAATATGATGGACCTAGTGAAAGGTGTTCAACATTTAATGACCATTATCACTTACACACACATACACACACATACACATACACACACACATGTGGTAAAAGCAAAACCCTAAGAAGAATAAACACGTATTGTTTATTTGAGAAATTATTAATAATATGAAGGTACGACTAATACATGATTCTATAACAATAGTATTCTATAATAAAAATAATAATTATAACGATATATGTACATTCTCTGATATAATAGTGCATTGTTATCTTCTAATATATTAAACTAATGTTATTGGTTATTTTAATTTCCATTTTTATTTATTATCCAATCGCATTTAAATACACACACACATATCTATATAAATATATCTTAGTCTACTGTAACACATAATCTTGAAATTAAATACAGATTATCTTAATACAGGTAACATATTTGCAATATATAAATTGTAAGCCATATTTGAATAAATATAAGTGTGGTCCAGATGAACTAAATAGGGGAAACTTAATACGGACATTTTAACAATAAATTATCTTAACATTTTATGACTCATTATTTTTATTCAAAAATTACAATATATTGGTATTATATGATTATAGATATTATTGTGATTTTAAAATTGTATTTAATCTTTTATTTACATAGATAAGGGGGTGTCCGTATTCGGTACCCATGTCCGAATACGGACACCCTGTGTTATAATACGGACACCATATATACCACTAGATAAACTATATATTATTGATGAATCAATCTGCAAAATTACAAATACATTATTTATAATTAATGTTATGTATAATTTAATATAATTTAATTAGTTAATAATATATTTTATTTTTATTTTTTAATTAGTAATACAATTCAAGTATCTAAATAATAAAGATGTTAGATTTAGCTTTATTTGTGGTATTACTATTATAACACACGCGATTTTTTATGAAAATCAGAATTGTTCATACGCTTCGCGCTAATTGGTTATACACTGTTAGAAAAAAGAGTTTTCCAGTGTTTATTAAAATATAGAAAACTCTTTTTTTATAATCTAGAAAACTCTTTATTTAAAAACAGTTTTCTATCTACTAATACGGCTAAATACTCTACAAAAGAGAATTCCATATCATAACAGATATAAAAACTACCAAAAGAGTTTTCCAGCATTTAAAATTTAGAAAACTCTTTTTTTTATAATGTAGAATACTCATTTGTTTATAATGTAGAATACTCTTTTCTGTAGAATTGATGTAAATATTACCTAAATTAAAGTTATATTAATTATTTAATATAGAACAAATAACATATTATACCTTTTATTTATTTTTTTATATTTAATATATTGTTGTTTATCAAAATTAATTATTAATTATTTTTTTAATTGTATATTTAAGTTAATATACTGTTTAATAAATAACATATTTTTTTTTTAAAACTTAAATTATTTAAGTATCCTATAGATTTTTCTAAATTATCAACTACAATTGTTATCATAATTATATTAATAATACAATATATGTTGAATAATTGATCGATATTGAATATGTAGCAATTGAATATTGATTAAATATTGTATTCAATATTACAATTTTATTATTATTGAATTTAAGTTTTAATCTAACTTAAATGAAATTATATAATATATTGTAATATACGAGTTAATACTTTCATGTTACAATACTATTTACTACACTGAGATACTAATATTTATTTTAATATTTTATTTTATATTTAAAACTACATCAACAACTTAACTTATTAATAGCTAGAATAATATTTTAGTAAATAGTTTTTATATGTATTAATAGCTAGAAAACTCTTTTAGTAAAGAGTTTTTATATTTATTAAAAGTTAGAAAACTCTTATGGTAAAGAGTTTTTATATTTATTAAAAGCTAGAATACTCTTTTGGTAAAGAGTTTTCTATTTGCTTAATGCTCGAAAAGAGTTCTAATACAGGGACACTTGGAAAACTCTTTTTCGGTGGTATAGAAAACTCTTTTTTCTAGCAGTGTAGGGTGTCCGTATTAGGGACTTATATGACCTCTAGATATATGCTTATAACTTAATGAATATTTGATAACAAATATAGAAATTAAATATATAATTTTTAAAATGCTTTATTTTTTAATAATATAGTGTTATATTTTATCGAAACATTTGTATATTCTTGAGAAGGTTTTAAGTTGAATTTTTTTTTTCATGAATTTAAAAACGTAATAAAAAAATTAGTTTATTGTATCAGCAATATTTTGAATAATTAAAAAATAAAAATTACTTTTTTAACTATTTATATAATTATGAATATTTTATTCATTAAACATTTTTTTTTGTAGGATTTATGGTTTCTGAGATACCGAGAGTGTCCATATTCGGGCACTGTCCGTATTCGGTTACGTTCCCCTAATGCAATATAATTCTTATATATAAATAAACTTTCAATTAAATTAAATCTTTCCTAGTATTACAAAACATCATAATATATTTTGTAACCCATAATTCTACTTCTACGACTACCTCGACTTATACCTCGACTTCTACCTCGACTTCTATATATACTTCTACCTTGACTTACCATTTTATAGTAGGATTCGTCATATTAGGAAATATAAATATAAAGTAGTTATTTAGAAACTTATATCGGTCTATAGACTCTACTCGATTACTTATATAGTATCTAGTATTCCCTACGTGTGTATATATATATATATATATATATATATATATATATATATATATATATATATATATATATATATACTACATAGTTTATGTTTGGGGTATTCGTAAATTAGAAGACAATAATTATTACTTTAAGTATATATATATGTATAGAAGCATTCATATATATATATATAATCATTAGTTTTGATATACGCATTCGCGGGGTATACGTGTTTTATACGGTTAGTACCGGGTGCTAATAACGAAGCTAGAGTTACGCCTAACGCCTTGAAATACTCGTATAAAGTACTTATATTATACACGTTAATAATTAATTATATATACATGCTAGAGGTTTATTGACTCTAGAATGTGACGCAATAATGTATTGCGTATACATCTCTGATTTATATTAAACAGTAATTAATGCACAAATAATTAATATTTTGAAAATTCAATAATATATATATATATATATATATATATATATATATATATACACACTGTATACCTAATAGATGGACACACTGCGTGTAACCTATACTAATGCATTGAAATAATCTAGCTTCGAGCAACTGAAAGTTAACATCATACGTCAACGGTGCTACCAGACAAAGCGAATCGCTCGATAATCAATTCTCCAGATGTTCTGATTTAAGTGATTGACAAGTGCTGGAAACAGGGCGTATCGGTTCTGAGTGACAGGCGACGATAGAGTGAACAATATAATAATTGCTTCGCTAATGATTAGTTATGGCAGGGTTGTTCTGTAATTATATCAGGGTATATATATCGTACTGTTTGTATATATGTAATATGTTTATATATGAAATATATCTACTATATATATACATTCGAATATACCGTTATAAAAATCTAGATAAGTTGTTATGTATTTTTATATACGCCCTTTTTATAATGATAAAATGGATATGAAATATATAGGTTAATAAGATTAATAATATAAATATACATTTAAAGTGTAAATACAGTTTTATATTTTATTCAATTATGATAACAGGTATATTATATAATAATAGTAAAATTAATAATATTAATTGTAATAATAATACACATATTAAGAATAATAATCTAAATAATAATAGCTATACTATAATAATTATGTTAATATAGATTATATATAAGTTTGATAAGTCAACATATTTATTAATAATATAGATATGATTATATATATAGTCGTATGCATACTGTTATCAATATATTATTAATATATCTAGAATACACCTGAAATGATGATTATAGCGAGTAATACAATTTATAAGTATGCTTTGTATTTAAGTTATGATAAATAATTAAGTGTATTCATTGTATTTTAAAATTGTTAGTATTAGTCCTTTATCGTGAAAGGTAATTGACTTCATTGCATGCATTATTAATAATATTTTTTTATTAATTATTCCATCTATATATTTTCGATTTATATTTTCTTGTTCGAAAAATCAACTAATTAGTATATTCGATGACTCACTCAAGTGATTACATCATACGTAACGATGATTAACGATGGCTACCGATATTACGCGATAGATCGACGCCCCCACCGATAGTAAATACGCCCATTACTATCGTTATGTTCCTCCCCCCAACACGCCCACTTTAGCGATATGATTAAAGCGGTGTCTAAAGTGGCGGACACCGCTGCTTTAGAGTGGTCAAGCGCGGTCGTACGGCCATTTGTAAGACCCACCGGTCATCTGGTTAGGACGGAGTGGTCACTGAGCGAAACACCAGATCGCCGCCTGCTGGTGAGTGATGTAGTAATGTGCATGTAAAGTAGTAGTCGTATGTGTTTAGAATGTAATCACATAATACCGGTATCGTCGTAGTAATAACAGAATTAGCAGTATTAGCAGTATTAGTATAACTAGTCATGTTTCTAGTAGTATTTATAGTATGCATATTATTATTATTAATAGTAGTAATAGTAGTAATAGTAGTAATAGTAGTAGTAGTAGTAGTAGTAGTAGTAGTAGTAGTAGTATTAGTAGTAGTATTAGTAGTATTGTAATAGTAATAGTAGTAGTAGTAGTAGTAGTAGTAGTAATAGTAGTAGTAGTAGTAGTAGTAGTAGTAGTAGTAGTAGTAGTAGTATGAATCTTTACTATGAATCCTACTAACTTATATATTTATTAAATTACCACCTCATAACTGACCATTACGCCATTAACTTTACTATACAATATCCTATACGAAATAAACATATAAATAAATTAATTAGCTACCGTAACATATCACGCATATCCATATATGACTTTACCAAAGATCTTCTAACTATAACAAACTATACTTATTATGATATTACTGCAACTAAACTTAACTCATATCTAACGATACTACTTGACAAACATGCTCCACCAAAAAATAAGTCCATTAGAAACACAAATAATAACAATGTATGGTTTAATGCAAATACTTTACACTATAAAAAGTTAATTCGTATTGCCGAGCGTCTTTTTACTAAGCACCCTACAGCAAACAATCTTGTATCTCTTAATGATACGAGATTAGTATTTGAGAAATCTATTAATTTTGCGAAAAAATGTTACTATAACAATGAAATTAATAAATGTGGAAAATCATCAAAGTTACTATATAAATTTACCAATGGTCTCATGCGTAAAAATAAACATAATATTCTCCCTAATACACCCTCTCAGCAGCTATCAAATTACTTCTCCTCATTTTTTATAAGTTCAAATAATTCAACAAATAGTTCATCTACCCTCTCCTCTTTTATCCCACCATTAAATCAAAAGATTATATCTCTAATACTTTCAACCAAATCTCCCTCTCCACTTGACCCTATTCCATTATCGTTAATGCAAAATATCTCTCCACTCCTAGCTATATACATTACTGAAATAATATCTAAATCAATTATAAATGGGCATGTCCCTATTGATTTAAAGCATGCATTAGTTTCCCCTATCATTAAGAAAAATAAATTCGATCATAACTCATTATCTAATCACCGCCCCATTTCCCAACTCTCTACACTTTCTAAAATAATGGAACGAGTTGTTCTCAAACAGTTATTAATATTCCTTGAGAACAATAATTTAATAGACTCGTTCCAAAGTACCTATCGACCCCTACATAATACTCAAACGTGCATTACTCATTTATTGAATGATATAATAAAATCTCTTGATAGTGAGTGTCCTACTCAATTGTTACTACTAGACTTACCAGCGGCCTTTAATACTTTAGACCACACCATAATGAAAAATAGACTAATAGAAATAGGTATACATGGAATGGCATTAGATTGGATTGTATCATATTTTAGTAATCGCACTTTAAATAATAGTAATTGCTATAAAGGCTGGTAAATACATATCTTCGATAACATCTATTAACACTGGTGTACCCCAGTGACCTGTACTCGGCCCTATATTATTTCTAATTTATATAGCTCCTCTTACAAATATTATAAAATCATTTCCATCGTTACGTTATCATATATATGCTGATGATATAATATACTCATCTAAACACACCTCTCCCGTTACTCTACCTCCAACAGATCAGATCTTTCAACGTGCGCTACAAATATTATAAAATGGCTACTCAACAATATATTACTACTGAACGCATCACAATCTGAACTACTCAATATCCCGAGTAGCTACGATCAATTCCCAATCATAACAATCGATGATATCGTTATTGTTCCCAGTAATGAGATACGATATCTAGGTGTAACCTTAGATAGAGATATTACTCTTAATTCACATATAAATAATATATCTAAAAAAGCTAATCGCCAGCTGTACCTGATAATACATGTCAGAAAATGTATCAATAAAGATCTATGTCGAATTCTTGTGAGTTCTCTCCCCTATAGACTATTGCTGTTCGGTATTACAAGGTATCCCTGTATGTCGCCTACGTCCCTTAATTCGCACTATACTTTCTTCTGTATGAACAATATTTAGAATACCTCGAAGTGATCATACAAGTATCTCTGAAAAAATGAAGTCTATTGATTTCTTAAATATAAAACAAAGATCTCTTTACGGTATATTATATATAGTCCATAAAGCAAGAATGACAAATCGACCTCGCTATATCTCTGATATGATCTCGCCTTCTAAAATATGTCGTAACCTTAGCTCAAATGCAGATACATTCCTGCTATTCACCTCCCATTGCCGACTCTCTCGAACACTGAATAGAGCATTTATGCATTCAGCTCCTAAATATTGGAATAAAATCCCTTTACAATTACGTAAAATTCCCCTACATAATACTTTCAAATCCAATTTAAAAGATTATATTTTGAATATGTATTAAATTTCATTTATATATTTATATATTCGAAATGTTCTATTTTCTATTAATATTGTTTTATATTTATATATATATCTTCGTATAGTTTATTTTAATTTAATATTTACTTGTTATATATTACATTATTAATATATTCTTATGTATATATTTATGTGTTCGTTTATTCATTCCCCTCCAACTTAATTGTTTCCCAACACTTGCCAGAGCATACACATATGCTTATTTGAGTGTATAAATAAAACGTTTGATTGATTTTTTGATAGTAGTAATAGTAGTAATAGTAGTAGTAGTAGTAGTAGTATTAGTAGTATTAGTAGTAGTATTAGTAGTAGTAGTAGTAGTAGTATTAGAAGTATTAGTAGTCGGGTAGTAGTAGTAGTAGTAGCAGTAGTAATAGTTACTGGTGAGGGATATTATAATAATAAGATAATAATAGGATAATAATAGGATAATAACAAATAATAATTGTGTAATCACGCAACAGCTTTTCTTATAATAATTAGATAATAATCATACTCTGAGGAACAAGATAAATATAATGCATATATAAATATTAAGTTGAATGATTCATAACTTATAAGAAGAGGGAAAATCGTAATATTTAATAATCATTTTATAGATCTAAAATAGTGTAAGGTTACCAGGATTTCTAAAATCTCTAGAATTTGAGGACTATTTTCATAACGAGAAGAAGGTAATATGTTACGTTTTAGAAGTAGATCAGATAAATAGTTAGGTTTTAAAGAATATATAGATTTAAGAGAGTGGACATGTAGTTTTCATCTGAGGTATAAAAGTACGAATAATATACGAGATTACAGATGAAATGTTATAATCTATAGTAAAATGGTGTTATGCAGTAATTAGTACATATTTAGGAATATATACATAGTTATATGTAATGGAGCATTAGAGTTATCAATAAATATAATCATTATGTAATACTGAGAGTCACATCGGATAATACAATAGCATTGATATCTTCGTATGGTATTTTAAGTGATCTATGTATATTTGTAATTCTAAATAGATTAAAATTGTAATATTATGTAATGGATGATATGGGTTTCGTAAAGGATAATTTGTTTTTAAAGATACATTACTATAGGTTTTTGGAAGAATGTGAAGGAGATATGATCATATTGTTTAGAGTAAAATGTGATAAATAATTATCATACGTAAATTTATTAAGTAGACTAATATTTGAGACATTATATAGCAGTTTATTAGATAGAGGTCATTAGATATAGGTCATAATCAAATATAGTTTGAAAATTCGATTACTTATGTGTTAATGATAATATATAAATTTACGAGTATATTTCTCAAAACACTAAATGTCATCAGAAAAAGTATAGTATTGGATATCCGGAACTAATTTTATTAGATTTCCAATAGGTTGAATACATATATATATATATATATATATAAATATGGATATATCTAGAACGGATTTCTGGGGACACAGGTTTGTTATCAGTAATTTAAGGTGTGTAATATAATAAATAACCATTATACTATAGTACCATAGTATACTATGCCAGATAAGCCCATCATATTAAGCCACGAGATTAATATGTTAAGGACAAGTTTGACAACTGAAGATGAGAAGTAGAGTGGGATTATCTGGAAATAGTGTTGCTATTTAAGATAGACAACACTGTCAGCAATATGGAGGAGAACATTTTAATTCGAATGGCCCTTACGAAAATATCTTTGAAACTAATAGAAAATATTATGCTAATTATATGGTCGATGATATGATTAAATATCATTCTTTAAATATTTTACTTAATAAGGATAGATGGAAAATCGATTTTATAATAGAATTTTGGTATAGGTTTTTTTTATAATAAAAGATATTGAGATATTGTATTGAGATATTGTCTAACCATCGATATTTTTTATTTGTTCATTTTAAAATGGTTTATTGACTACAAAAGTACTTGTTGGTTATGGGTGTCATGAGAAGGAAACAAAAATAAAATAAATATTGTAAAATAAAAAAGAAGGAAAATGGAGGGTATACCTATAGGTCACAATGTTAATTAATGCATGGATAGTTTACGTTTAATATTGACAGATATTTCATACACCTAGTATCATATGGTATAGCATTCCAGTATTGTTGAGCTATCACAGAGAAATCAGATTCAGAGTGAACGAGAGAGTCGAGCGTTGCACAATAATAATCATGTGTCATAAACAAAGTGGATGATAAATGTAATGTAGTGTATGACACTTTGCGATAGAGGCGCTGCATTCGAAACATAATACAAAATATAATTAGGTAAACCTACTAAATTTTAAATTAATATTATTTATTTATACATATATATTAATAATTACTACCAATTTTAATATACAATCTATACTAAAAATAAAAGTATATATTAAAAATACATCATATCAAAATTCCTCTTAATTTTGTGTTTTTAAATTGAATATATCATACTATTTTAGTGATATTTATAATCTAAATCTATTGATATAGCTATAAGTCACTTTAATCTATTTCGACGAAAAAGCTACTATTTTAATATTTTACATATATAATATGACTAATATCCAATAAAAATCACTGATGCTATTTTGTTAATGTATCGATAACAGTGCAATTCGCGTATCTATCTTTTACATGCATTGCGTGCGTCCACTTTCTTTATATCGATGGGTGTAACCCATTTAGAATTTCGTGAGTTCGGGATAATATCCAATAAATTGGAGAGGATGGTTACGTTTGAATATAAGGATATAGGCAGGGGATCAATGGTTAGGTATACTGATATTTTATGATATTATATTATTTACATGATAAACTGAAGGAATATTAAACATTCTTAGTAAGTCAGTATGATGGGAAATATATATGATGTAAATAAGCACAGATGGAGTTAAAATGCGAAGAGTATCATCATTTTTCTAAGGGTGCGTATTTTGTAAAATACAATCGACAAACTTATAAACGTACCAAGTTAGCAATACTTTTTCTTAACTTACCAACTTACCTAGGTCCCATATGTATGCTTATACATGTACATGATACGTTAGTACGTTGGCATGTTACAAAAAACGCAACATCCCAACATCCCAAAGTCCCAACATACAAACATATAATGGGATAAGCATACATATGGTACGTTGGGATGTTGGTACGTTGGTATATCTACGGAAAATATACTAACGCCACAGCTGTATGCTTATACATATATATTTAGAAGGTACGTTTGTATGTTGCTACGTTAGGAAGGGATATCAAAAAGATAGTACCAATGCATCATCTGAGTTTACATGTAAAGTACACCAGATCATAGATAGCGCATTCTCTATTCGCTCAACACAAATTATTTCTACCAATGCGGATAGAGCTGCCGCCATCTTGAAGGTCTCTAGGAAACATATATACGTACAAATATATATTATTGTTAAAGGGTACAGTGGTATGTTAGTACATTAGGATGGGATGTCGAAAAGGAGGTGTTGAATCGGTATTGTTACAATAAGTTTAGAATTAAATAACGTAATATATTCAATAATATACTTAATACATTTATTTATGTGTTCAATAATTATATGAGCAATATAATAATAATATATTATAAACATTTTAACTTTATAGCATTTAAATAAAATATTATTCAACATTTTACAAATAACGTATCAACATAAAGTGTAATATGTTAATACTATTATTTGTAAACTTTCATATCGTAATATAATACAATGCAAATAAAAAGTAATTATAAAATGTTTTAAAATATTTAATGTATTTAAAATATTTAAAGTATACTTTATAAATACAATATTTCAAAATGTTAATCATTTCTATAATATAATGTCGAAAAGGTAGTACTAATTCACCATCTGAGTTTATATGTATACGCATACAAATAGGACGTTGATACGTTTGTACGTTGGTTTGTTACAAAAAACACACTATGTGAAAGAATAGTTTGAAATTGACGGTAAATGGAGATGCTATTTTTATCGGGAGAAGAAATAATTGTATATATCCTACTCGTATAACTAATTTGCGATGATTAGATGAAAGAAATGCTATCATGTTATTATGGTAGGTGTATTTTTAACGATAGATAGAATATTGATATTTTGTATTACTAGTGATTGTTCTAATTTTATTTTTATAGAATATTTTTTTATAAAATTTATTATCTGATTTCTGAACAATCTTTTTAAAGATATACAATTTGTGAGAAAATCATAGAGAAAATCGCACCCAGTAATTAATGTGGTTTGTTAAGGTGCATGTAGTTTATAATATTTTTGAGAAGAAGTACCGGACATAGGGAAGTAAAATAATACATATTATTTGTGATGTTGCTTACACATCTTGCTAGGTAAAAATACGTACTATCTAGTTTGTAATTAATTTCATTTACTCTTCGTAAATTTGAATATATATATATATATATATATATATGTGTGTGTGTTATATTCAATGTATATTATTATTAATTTGTTATCGTATTATTATTATCTTATTATTATTTTATTCCCGCACGATCGAAGGGTACTACATGACCCTATTGTAGTACTTAATACACCGAGTATCATTATATATATACATATATATGTAATATGTATATGTATATATATATATAGATATATTTTGTAAAGTTAATTTACTGTTCAACGTTATTTACAAGTATATGGATATTATGGTATATATGACTCGGTATTGTTATAATAAGTTCCCGAATTAAATAACGTAATATATTCAGTAATATACTTAATACATTTATTTATGTTTATTCAATAGTTGTATGGGCAATATAATAACAATATATTATAAACATTTTAACTTTAAGGAATTTAATTATAATATTATTCAACATTTTACAAATAACGTACGTTATACGTTATACGTATAAACATAATTAAATTTGTTAATACTATTATTTGTAAACTCTCATATCATATTATATTACGATGTATCATACATCTATTACAAATTCTTAACATTTCGAATAATTGTAGGACTGGAGGTAGGTAATTGTAAAAAATAAAATGTAATACATAATTATGATAATACAATTAAAAACATAATTAATAATAGATTAGTTAATATATGGAATTCATTAAATAATGATATAATAAAATCTGTATCTTTTTCATCTTTTAAAAATAAAATAAACAAAATCTGTTTGACAAACAACTTTTTTTTACAGAAATTTATAATTTTACATTGATTTATGTTTTATTTTGTATCCTATTTATTGCATTAACTCTTAAGCGGGATTCACACCGAGTTTTCATCACGTTTTCATCGGCAATTTTGCCGATGAAAATTGCTCGATAATTGCTTGAGCATTCACACCAAATCAACTTGAAAACAAAGATCATTTTATTTACTATTTTCCATTATCTTTGAAAACAAAGATCATTTTATTTAATATTTACCATTATCTTTGCAAATATTATTTAATTTGAATAACATTTTAAATTTAAAAATAAAATATATTAAAAAAATACAATAAAATGGTTCATAAAAAACGTATATTACAAATATTATTGATAGTTCAAAAATATAGATATTATAAGTACATATCTAAAAGAAAAATAATTTGGAGTTATAATTGGCTCCAAAATCATAAAAATCAATATACCGGCTCGTATAATTTATTAGAAGAGTTAGCATTGGAAGATCCTTCGTTTTTAAAAACTTATTTAACGATGGATTTTGAGAATTTTACGAAATTAGCAGATTTGGTATCATCACATATATCAAAAAAAGATACCAACTATAGGAATGCAATACCAGTAAAGCACCGTCTAGCTATTACACTACGATTCTTAGCTTCAGGTTATTATAAAATAAATAAGATAATTACAAAATAATATAATATATATATATAAATATAGTTAACTATTAATATAATATTTATATATAGTGTATAAGTGACAGCTAAAATTGAATATAACTTATGTCAATTTATGATAATGATTCATTGGATAAGTAATATATTTACCATTAATATAATAAAATATTACTATTGTTATACATAGGTGTGTGTTAATGGTATATTATTTAAACTATACTTTTATAGTAGTCACATTTTATATATACAGTAGTAATAATTTTATGATAGATAATTTATACTTTTATTGTTAATAGTATATCTTAATTAGTTACTACGCTGCAGAGGCGCCAATTATCTATGACTAATAATTTATTCTATATCGGTGCGCGCGCTTTCTGAATTTAGACATCTCATATCTACACACATATATAATATATATATACTATATATATTATATTTATATATATATATATATATATAGTATCGAATTCTATTCATTGAATCAATATGTTTTTGTTTGTTTTTTATTTATAATATATGCATGTATACCTGAATATACATATATTTATTATATATAGCCTATTGTGCATATATATAAATTAATATTTTTAATTTTATTTATTCTATATCAATTGTATTTTTATAATGAATATATAAACCACTTTTAATTAAATTATAATTGTATAACGATCATCTTTAATTATAAAGAATATATGTAAATTGTAATATGTATACTATTTTTATAATTATATATTACTAATTAATTATTAATTATAAACAATAAATTATATGTATGCAATATATGCTACATTACTACATTAATTTAATTGGTTTTTAATAATATAAATTAATATTTAAATTTAATTATAATTATATAGATTTATTTTATGAGAATATTTATAATTGTTAATCATCTACAACATTTTAAACAGGAGATTCCTTCAAGAGTCTAAAAGCTCAATTTAGAGTTGGTCATTCAACAATTAGCCTGATTGTAGCAGAAACCTGCAAAGCAATTATAAAAGTTCTCCATGGTGATTATATGCAGATGCCGAATAATAAAGAAACGTGGGAGAAGATAGCCGAAGACTTCAAAACTATTTGGAATATGCCTAACTGTATAGGTACTTTAGATGGAAAGCATATTGTTATACAGGCCGTGCCAAATTCAGGTTCAACTTTTTATAACTATAAGGGTACGAATAGTATTGTTCTCATGGCACTTGTGGATGCCCACCGACGCTTTATTTATGTTGATATCGGTTGCAACGGTAAGTGAGTGATGGTGGAGTTTTTTATGAAACTACTCTATCAAAATATCTTAGCGATTCAAATAATCCCTTAAATATTCCTGCCCCAAAAGAGTTACCCGGAAGAAATCAGAAGATACCTTACTTCATTGTAGCTGATGACGCATTCCCTCTAAAGCCCTTTATAATGAAACCTTTTACTACTCGGAATTTAAGTGAAAGGAAAAGAATATATAATTACAGGCAGAGTCGTGCAATAATAAATGTTGAAAATGCATTTGGCATTTTATCATCGCGCTTTCAAATATTTCGTAAACCCTTGCACTTTAACCCACGTAAAGTAGATTTATTTGTATTAACGTGTTGTTTTTTACATAATTTGCTAGTAAAGGATGATGAGCGTGTTACAGATACAAACAAGATGCTACAATTATCACGAAATACTGTAAATACTAGTCAAAAAGTAAGCAGAAATATAAGGGATGAGCTAGCTGATTATTTTATTAACGAAGGTAGCGTATCTTGGCAATTAAATAAAATTTAATTTATATTAATTTCTTATAGTATTATTTTTCGTTATCTTTAATTATAATTTATCATTATATTTTTTTTATCATTATCTCATATTATTATTTATCATTGACTTATTCGAATAAATAAATCATTTAAAATTATTCATCATTTATTTTATCTACGAAAGTTACAATGGTTTCTGAAATAGCATTAGTTAATCTGAATGCATTTATATTACTTAAGTTAAAAGATTTGATTCTCCTAGCAAACGCAATCATCACACCTTCCACTCCAGTATCATCTGTTTCATCGTCGATTTTACTTTCTAAAGATTTGATTATTTCTACGAACTCTTCTTCTTTATTCTTCTTGGCTCCGACATTCTTTGAGAATTTGTCATCATATTTTCTAAAATATATTCAAAAATATATTATTATATATATTAAAATTATTATTATATGTTAAGTAAATGAGTAACATAAATAACCTCTTCATTAAATTGATCGACTTGAAAGGTTGTGACGACGAAGGTAGTGAAGTTGTGGGTAGTGACGACGAAAGTGGTGAAGTTGTGGGTAGTGACGACGAAGGTGATGTCAGCGTCAAAGTTGAATCCAATGAATTATATGGTGATATTGGCGAAGGTACAAAAGGAGGTAATATCGGAGACATGATTGACAATAAGTCGACCTCGTTCACTTCGGTATCAAAGTTGTCATCTAGTGAAGTATATTAAAAATTTATAAAAAATTAATATTAATTTGATATATATTTAAATATAGAGTTATTAGTTATAATTATATCTAAAAATAACTTATTTATAATTAAAAAATTAAATACTTTCCTAAATAAACAATATTTCGATTGATCATAGCTAGCTCATAACAAGTTACATAAATTACGTTATTTTATCATATACTCCAGTAGTCATACAATAATTGGTAATGGACACAAGCGAAGATTTAACTCGTAGATTAAGATGTAATTACTAACTATAGTTAGTATATGCAACGTTTTAAAGGCTTAATGCCGACATATATTTACATTATCCAAATTATATATGTAATATAGAAATATATAAACCGTTTATGTCAGTGAAATTAATATTCGCATCAGTACTAATGGTCCCCCTCTTTTCCATAACACAATCCAAAAACTGTAAACCTGAACATGAAATGAGATATGAGAGTGGAGAATGGAAATATCTAATACTGGATTATTAGTTGTCTTGGGAAGGCATAAATATTAAAAATCTAATATATATGTCAAACTTATACCATGTATATTGTTTTAGCATTGGAATAGAGTATTTTCGGTGTTATATAATGACTAGGCGGTCGGGGCCCGGCTTCGCCCGTGATCGCGCGTAACGTTCACTTGATGATGTAATGTACTTGGGAATGTTTATTAATATGTTTATATAGGTACTATAACTTAAAATATCAATGACACATACACACATTTATCAATATGCTTTTATAGGTTCACTCGGGATGTAATGCAGCTAAAAAAAACCTCCACAAATTAAAACTTAACCCAACCTAACCAAAACTGTGAAAATAACAATATAAATAAATATGCTTTTATAGGTTCATTCGGGAAGTAATGAAGCTAAAAAAAAACTACCAAAATTAAAAATTAACCCAACCTAACCACAACTTTGAAAATAACAATATAAATAAATATGCTTTTATAGGTTCACTCGGGAAGTAATGCAGCTAAAAAAAACCTACCAAAATTAAAACTTAACCCAACCTAACCACAACTGTGAAAAATTACTAATACTCTAAAAGAAATGACCACACAAAGACATATATCAATATACTTGTATAGGCTCACTTGGGAAGTGATGCAGCTAAAAAAAACACCAATATTAAAACTTAATCCAATCTAACCACAACTGTGAAAATATACTTATATAGGCTCACTCGGGAAGTAATGCAGTTAAAAAAAACCTACACAAATTAAAACTTAACCCAACCTAACCACAATAGTGAAAATATACTTTTATAGTCTCACTCGGGAAGTAATGGAGCTAAAAAAAACCTAAGAAAATTAAAACTTAACCCAATCTAATAACAACTGTGAAAATAACAATATAAATAAATATGCTTTTATAGGCTCACTCGGGAATTAATGCAGTTAAAAAAAACCACCAATATTAAAACTTAATCCAATCTAACCACAACTGTGAAAATAACAATATACATGAATATGCTTTTATAGGTTCATTCGGGAAGTAATGCAGCTAAAAAAAACCTACACAAATTAAAACTTAACCCAACCTAACCACAACTGTGAAAATAACAATATAAATAAATATGCTTTTATAGGTTCACTCGGGAAGTAATGCAGCTAAAAAAACCTACACAAATTAAAACTTAACCCAACCTAACCACAACTGTGAAAATAACAATATAAATAAATATGTTTTTATAGGTTAACTCGGGAAGTAATGCAGCTAAAAAAAACCTACCAAAATTAAAAATTAACCCAACCTAACCACAACTGTGAAAATAACAATATAAATAAATATGCTTTTATAGGTTCACTCGGGAAGTAATTCAGCTAAAAAAAACCTACCAAAATTAAAACTTAACCCAACCTAACCACAACTGTGAAAATAACAATATAAATAAATATGCTTTTATATGCTCACTCGGGAAGTAATGCAGCTAAAAAAACCTCCACAAATTAAAAAAATTAGCTAAAAAAATCACAAATATTAAAACTTAATCCAATCTAACCACAACTGTGAATATAACTATATAAATAAATATGTTTATATAGGTTCAATTGGGTAGTAATGTAGCTAAAAAAAACCTACACAAATTAAAACTTAACACAACCTAACCACAACAGTGAAAATATACTTGTATAAGCTCACTCGGGAAGTAATGCAGCTAAAAAAATCCTCCACAAATTAAAACTTAACCCAACCTAACCACAACCGTTATAATATACTTTTATAGGCTCACTCGAGAAGTAATTCAGCTAAAAAAAACCTCCACAAATTTAAACTTAACCCAACCTATCCATAACTGTAAAAATAACAATATAAATAAATATGAAGTTATAGTCTCACTCGGGAAGTAATGCAGCTACAAAAAAACCTCCAAACATTAAAACTTAACCCAACCTAACCATAACAGTGAAAATATACTTTTATAGTCTCACTCGGGAAGTAATGCAGCTAAAAAAATCTCCAAAAATTAAAACGTAACCAAACCTAACCACAACCGTGACAATATACTTTTATAGGCTCACTCGAGAAGTAATGCAGCTAAAAAAAAACTCCACAAATTAAAACTTAATCCAATCTAACCACAACTATGAAAATAACTATATAAATAAAAATGCTTTTATAGGCTCACTCGGGAGGTAATGCAGCTAAAAAAAACCACCAATATTAAAACGTAATCCAATCTAACCACAACTGTGTACATATCCTAGGGTCACTCGGGAAGTAATGCATCTAAAAAAAACATACACAAATTAAAACTTAACCCAACCTAACCACAACAGTAAAAATATACTTTTATTAGCTAACTCGGGAAGTAATGCAGCTAAAAAAAACCTACACAAATTAAAACTTAACCCAACCTAATCACAACTGTGAAAATATCCTTGTATAGGCTCACTCGGGAAGTAATGCAGCTAAAAAAAACCTACACAAATTAAAACTTAACCCAACCTGAACTAAACTGTTAAAATAATACTCAAAATATAATTTAACATACATACATATACATACATATATCATTATGCTTATATTGGTTCACTCGGGAAGTAATGCAGCTAAAAAAAACCACCAATATTAAAACTTAATACAATCTAACCACAACTGTGCAAATATCCTTGTATAGTCTTACTCGGGAAGTAATTCAGATAAAAAAAACCAACGTATCGTATCACCTATGTTTAATAATTTATGTTTACATGGCGTAGATAGGAAATAATTAATATTAACTCGATTTTACATAGTCTTGAATTTCACCTCAATAATACGGGTAAATAAATTACGATGCAACAATTTGTATTTAGATATACAAACCGGAAGTACGATTTCGTAAATCTACGTAATGTATTCTAAATTAAAGAAACTCATTTTTACGAAATTATTTACCATCAAATTATTCACGATAAAGTTTGTTATTAAAAATTTGCGTCGAATTTAAATTTTTCGATTACGTAAATCGACTAAAAAATGACACTATTTAACGATTATTGGTATCACGTGAATACATATTCAAAAAAGTAAATCATCTATTAAAACCCCGCTGCCCCACTTTATCACCTGTGGTTTTCCTTACGGAAAACGGATCTCGCGTTCGCGAGATCCTAATACTTACACACACAGACACACACACAGACAACTTCGCTCTTATAGTATAGACTAGGCGGTCGGGGCCCGGCTTCGCCCGTGATCGCGCGTAACGTTCACTTAGTGATGTAATATACTCGGGAGGTGATGTAATGTACTCGGGAAGTGATGCAGCTAAAAAAATCACCAATATTAAAACTTAACCCAACCTAACCACAACATTGAAAATATACTTTTATAGGCTCACTCGGGAAGTAATGCAGCTAAAAAAACCTACCAAAATTACAACTTAACCCAACCTAACCACAACATTGAAAATATACTTGTATATGCTCACTCTGGAAGTAATGCAGCTAAAAATACCTACCAAAATTAAAACTTAACCCAACCTAACCACAACCGTGAAAAGCTACTTGTATAGTCAAATTCAGGTAGTAATGCAGCTAAAAAATACCTACAAAAATTAAAACTTAACCCAACGTAACCAAAACTGTGAAAATAAAAATATAAATAAATATACTTTTATAGGTTGACTCGGGAAGTAATGCATCTAAAAAAACCTACACAAATTAAAACTTAACCCAACCTAACCATAGGGATCACTCGGGAAGTAATGCAGCTAAAAAAACCACCAATATTAAAACTTAATCCAATCTAACCACAACAGTGAAAGTATACTTTTATAGGCAAACTCAGGTAGTAATGCAGCTAAAAAATACCTACAAAAATGTAAACTTAACCCAACCTAACCACAACTGTGAAAATAACAATATAAATAAATATGATTTTATAGGCTCACTCGAGAAGTAATGCAGCTAAAAAAAACCTCCACAAATTAAAATCAACCCAACCTAACCACAACTGTAAAAATAACAATATAAATAAATATGCTTTATAGGCTTACTCGGGAAGTAGTGCGAGTACGATCTCTATTATTGACATTTCTAGTGACAATCATTGACAATATCAATGAACACAAACACACATATATCACTATACTTTTAAAGGTTCAATCGGTATGTAATACATATATAATTATAGAATAGATTTTAGAAAAAATATTTTTTTATAAATCTATATTTTACTTAACCCAACATATCCACAACTGTGAAAATAACAATATAAATAAATATGCTTTTATAGGTTCAATCGGGAAGTAATGCAGCTAAAAAAAACCTACACAAATTAAAACTTAACCCAACCTAACCACAACTGTGAATATATCCTTATATAGGCTCACTCGAGAAGTTATTCAGCTAAAAAAAACCTTCAAAAATTTAAACTTAACCCAACCTAACCACAACTGTAAAAATAACAATATAAATAAATATGCTTTTATAGGCTCATTCGGGAATTAATGCAGCTAAAAAAAACCTACACAAATTAAAACTTAACCTAACCTAACCACAACCGTGATAATATAATTTTATAGGCTCACTTAAGAAGTAATGCAGCTAAAAAAACCTCACAAATTAAAACTTAACCTAAACTAACCTCAACAGTGCAAGTATACTTAGTCTCTATCGGGAAGTAATGTAGCTAAAAAAAACCTTAAAAAATTTAAACTTAACCTTAACTTAATCTTAACCCAACCTAACCACTACAGTGAAAATATACTATTATAGGCTCACTCGGGAAGTAATGCAGTTAAAAAAAACCTCCAAAAATTTAAACTTAACCTAACCTAACCACAACTGTGAAAATAACTATAACTATAACTACAAATATCAATGACCACATACATATATATATATGCTTGTATAGTCTCACTCGGTATGTAATGCATATATAATTATAGAATAGATTTTATAAAAAATATTTTTTTATAAATCTATATTTTTTTATTTGACCATATAATGATAACATTTGTCGAAATATTAAAACAGAGATTGAAACCCTATTATTCATATTTTCATGATTTTTCTTATTTTATTACACGTATTTTCGTACTCCAAATCTGATGAATCCATAATTTATACGAAAATATTACCGGAAGTCGGTCAAATAGACTATTCTAACATCCTGTATTTTTCACTTTTTCAGCCGTAGCTCTAAGAATATTAAACATAAGAAGTCCCAATTTATAAAATTATATTCTATTTTAATTATCTATTTAATAAAGTTAAAATTATTGAAATCGAATAATTATTGTAGATTTTGATTTTTTACATTATCGTATCGTATCACATATGTTTAATAATTTATTTTTACATGGCGTAGATAGGAAATAATTAATATTAACTCGATATTACATATTAGTAAATTTCACCTCAATAATAAAAAGTAGTAAATAAATTCCGATTTAAAAATTTGTATTCATAAATTCAAACCGGAAGTACCATTTCGTAAATCTACGTAATGTATTCTAAATTAAAGAAACTCATTTTTACGAAATTATTTACCATCAAATTATTCACGATAAAGTTTGTTATTAAAATTTGCGTCGAATTTAAATTTTTCGATTACGTAAATCGATTAAAAAATTACCCTATTTAACGATTATTGGTATCGCGCGAATACATATCCAAAAAAGTAAATCATCTATTTCAAGCCCGCTGCCCCACTTTATCACCTGTGGTTTTCCTTACGGAAAACGGATTTCGCTTTCGCGAAATCCTTCTACTTACACACACACACACACACAGACATTTTCGCTCTTATAGTATAGATAAAATTTATAATATTTTAATATAAAATCGATATTATATTAAAATGATAAGTACTTACTATTGTAGTGACACCGGTACTAGCGGCTTCTCCAAATCACCAGCAATACCGCTAACTCTTGTACCTTTATACATCTCCTTCTCATACTCCTTCTTTAACTTGCAGTAGTATGTCCTTGCATTCTTACATTTTTTTTTTACTTCGCTACCTATTTTATTGTAAAAATAGGGTTATATAATAATATAAGTATACAATAATATAATTTTTTATTACTATACTTTAATCATACTTTATAGATAAATTATAGTAGATACTTTTATACTGTGTGAAAAATAAATCAAGTTACATCATTTCGTACAATCACGTTCCAATATATCTTGCTATCACCTTCCAGTACAATGTACTGTCACGTTACATCATTTCTCACTATCAAGTTACATCATTTCGTACAATCACGTTCCCATATATCTTAAGATTAGAAAGCAATTGCTATCACCTTCCAGTACAATGTACTGTCACGTTACATCATTTCATACAATCACATAATTATATAAATATTTAATTATATATATTAATAAAAACATAGAAATTGTAACCTACATACAAATTGTATAAATTGTGTTGTAATAGAATAATGTATTTTCATAATCAAATTATTAATAAACAAAATTCACGATCTAATTAATATTTATAAATTATATAATCTATTTATATGTATGCACATAATTATAATTATTAATATATCTAATTCATATTTATAAATTATATAATCTATTTATGTGTATGCACATAATTATATAAATATTTAATTATATATATATATTAATAAAAAAATGCATATAAATTGTGTTGTAATCAAATGTTTAATTACAAAATAATGTATTTTCATAATCATAATTATTATTATTATTATAATAACTATAATACTTATTAATAATCCTATTTTATTCTAATTATGTATATAGTATGATATAAATTATGTATCAACTATATATATATTATATTTATACTAAAGTAACAGTATATAAACTTTATTTATATAAATATTAATTTAAATATAAATAACACATTTATATAAATGTAAAATTATATTTTAAAAACGTATACAAAAGTTATAATACTAACTACTTAAGTTAAATTTCCTCGTAATATTTTCAAACTCTACCTCCCTCTTGTATATATTCTTGTAGTCGGTTAGTGTCGAATTCCAGAGTATAGGTATTTCCCTTATTAGGTTAATTATCTCACAAATTATAATATCTGACATTTTATTTTATTTTATAAATAAACAATAAAACATCAAGAAATTGCTCGCATTTTTCCTAGTGGGCGTGTCAAAAATGGAGTTTGTTCGTGCTAAAAAATTGCCGATAGGTGTGGAAAATAAATGGAACATTTTCTCTCTACGACAATTTCGCCGATGAAACTTGCTCGATAATTGCCGATGAAAACTCGGTGTAAACCCCGCTTTAGGGTTTTTTTTTAAATTTGTTTTTGTTATAGAAAATTTGGGTTTTTATATTTCAAATATATTATAATATAAAATTAATAATTCATTATTATTAAAGATAAAGTGGGAAGTATTATTTTATTTTTTGTTTGTTCTGTATTATATTTTGTTAAAAATTTATTTTTGTTATAGAAAATGCAGGCTGTTTATATCTATATTTCAAATATACTATAATATAAAATTAATAATTCATTATTATTACAGATAAAGTGGGAAGTATTATTTTATTTTGTTTGTTCGGTATTATATTTTTGTTTTATATATATTTTGTATATAAATTTCAAATGTATTATATTATTAAAATACAATATTAATAAAGTGATATTATTTCAGAGTATAGTGATAAATAGGTATGTGATCGTAATATTATTGGTATGTTTTGTTATTAACGTGTTCTGTTTTTGTATAGGTATATTGGTTTATTTATTTGTAACGTGTTATTTTTGTACATATATATATGTTTCAAATTATTATACAATTAAAATATAAAATTAATAAAGTACTACCTATTATTACAGATTTTGGTAAGTATTACATTATTTGTTTGTTTTGTTCTAGTATTGGTTTAATTGATTTTTAACATGTTCTGTTTATAATATATTTAAAATTTAACATTTAAATATTAAACTATATAACTAATAATTTATTACTAAAACAGGGTACAAAGATAAGAAGAATTATATAAAGTTAAAGTAGAAATTGAATATGTCGATGCCACTTACAAAATAATGTATTTTATTTCCATTTTCGATTATTTTTACGCTATCTTTTATTTCTATTTTGATTATTTTTCGTTTATTTTTACTATATGATGTATTTATACTTAGATTGTTTTTCGTTTATTTTTACGGTAACTGTACATGTAAATATATTTCGTATTATTCTTTGTTTATTACTAAAACGTATGTTATCGTTAGCAAATATGTATACTTTATACATTCGATTATATTTTCGACTATGTATTTGCTTAAATAAATTATCAATCAATCAATCAATGCAAATACAAAGTAATTATAAAATGTTTTAAAATATTTAATGTATTTAATATAATGAAAATTTTGAAATATTTAAGATTTTAAATATTTTAAATATTTTAAATATTTCAAAATGTAATTATTTCTAAAATATAAAAATAAATATTTATTTATATTATTAATAATATGTTTATTAAACTTAATATACTATAATCATGTATGTATATGAAATATGTTTATATATTATATTCACAAGTATATTATTGAAACAGGTTAGTTATTTATTAAAATTTATGATATTCTATATTATATTTTAAATAGGATATGTATATATAAATATACATATATATATATATATATATATATATATATATATATATATATATATATATATATATATATATATATATATATATATTCATACATACATACACTCATAAATACATATATCATCCTTCCCAACTACCCTTATTAGTAAAATATTGGAAAGAAATATTTCCAAATAACTCATCGCATATATAAATAAAAATAATCTTTTCGACCAGTTTCAAAGCGGTTTTCATAAGGATCATTCGACCGAAACAGCTCTCCTCTTTATTACTGACACAATATTATCTACCTTAAATAGCAACACATGTTACCAGCTAATCCTAATTGGTATCTCATCTGCTTTTGATACCCTGTACCATAAGATATTAATCTCGCGGCTTATTTTAATGGGTATAGCTGGATTAACATTAAAATGGTTTACTTCATATATGACTTACCGCAACATCACTATTATTATTGATATATTTTACTCGCCTCTTTCTCCACTTAACTACGGTATTCCCAAGGATCCGTCCAAGGTCCATCCCTCTTTTCTATTTATATACGCCCTATTGCTAATTAGAATTTTCCAAATTTACTCTACCATATTTTTTCTGATGATATTCAACTGTTTACCTTTTTCCCTATACATTCTCATAATACCATTAACTCTGAATTAATCAAGTGTGCTAACTCCATAATAGTATGGCTCCTCTCCAATAAACTACTAATTAATTTCTCTAATACTACTCTACTTGACATATCTATTTCTGATATTATCTTTCCAAACTTTACTCTAAATAACATGATTATTTCTCCTTCCCATTCCCCCAAAAATCTAGGAATAGTATTTGATGTCAAATTATCATATATCATCCATTACAAAATCCTCTAACTGTCATATCTTCAGAATTAAAATAATACGGACATCAATTTCCAGAAACCTTATTAAAACTAATAAATACTCTTGTACTTTCCCGACTTGACTACTGTTCTTCCCTACTGAATTTACTTCCTGCTAAAAGTACTGCTTCATTACATCGGAATATACGTTCCTCAATACGTACTACTTACTGCATAACACAACTGCATCACTACTACAACATCACATCAATCATCTCTATGTGGCTACCCTTCACCCTCAGGTATAAATTACGTATAATATCTATTATCCATAAATCAATATATTCTTTCACCCCTAGCTATATCTCTGATCTATTTAAAAAATGTACAATATTACCTTCTCTTCGTTATCTAAATGCTCCTCTACTTATTTCCCAGAACTCTTAATGAAATATGTATAATTAGTGGTAATGAGTCATGAGAAGTATAAATTATGAAATTTATAGGATATTTGATACACATGCACATTTAATTGAAGAATTATACTAATGAATGTATCTATTCTCGATTTCACCAACTATAAATCCGAGTTTAATTCGAACGAACATTGATTATGTCTGGTATCTTCATGTCATGTATCAACATACATTCTATCCGAACTAATACACAGTAGGAATTTATTTAATTTAAAACTAAACCCCTTTCAATCATTTGTATTACAGAAACTTGGAATAACCATACTGAATCTGCTATATTTCTATTATATAAATATGCTATAGCATACTTATAATTATAATCTGATATACATCTGGGCCCAATTGCTTCGATAAAATAAAATTTATTTTACGCATATTTTACGCATATTCTGCCTACGCTATATATGTCGCCTGCTATTTGGATGAACAATGAGTAGGGTATACCCTATACCGGTATGCCTATATGCATACACGTCACTATCGCACTCCCTACTGGCATCTACCGATTTGTTGTTCGGATGTCATTAAGACTAACAATGTTCAAAATCGAACACGAAAATCATCGAGTTGTTCCGATATATAATTTAAATTAAATACGTCAATTTCACTAATTTTGTAAGGGCAGTTAATAGCTATCTCTATCTAAATATTAGATAATATGAAATAAAATGTATTGATTATATCTAATTTTATTCCTTATTTAGATGTTTTTCAGTTTTTCAATATTTAAATAAACTTGTATATACTATTGTATTCAATATGAAATATATTAGACAACAAATAATATATATTTATATATATATATATATATATAACTCAGTAGTAATCTAAAATAATTTGAATTACTTGTGATTTAAATAAATATTGAAATCATATCAGTATTCTAAAAAATATGTTATTAATAAATTATTGACTATATAGATTACTATCGAGAATAAACTATTATATATTATAAATATATGTCTTATAATATATTTTCTTATATATTTCGAGTTTTCACTGTAATATATTTGAGTTTTTATTTGTAATGATTATATATAAAATATAATTTATTAAACTAAATTAATACTTATACCAATGTAATTGGTATAAGTATTAATCCAATCATATTGCTATATGAAATGGCAAAGCGGAATAGCTAAATATACATCATCAGGATGTAAAACAGGATTCATAATATGCATATTTAAATACAAGAGTAATAGGTTATTAAAAACTACTATGTATATACTTACTTACTTACTTATTTAATTATGTATTGACCGGTTGATCGTAGGAGGAATATGAATCGCTGTAATATAAGTATTTCTCCATCCGTCACAGTTCATGTAGCCTCTAGTATTTGGATCAGATCCATTTCTGACCCCGCCCATTCTATTATGTTATCCATTATGTTATTTCTGGGTCGTCCTCTTCTTATTTTACCAACAATGCAACCATGCATAACATTTTATTCAGACTACCATGGTGCATCGTGTGACCACAATATTACATCTATATTCTCTTTACTATTAATAGTAGATGCTCAACTTTATATATATATATATATATATATATACTCAAAAATTATTTGGTATACATAATCAATTATTTTTATTTCTATGTTAGTAATCCCCAGAATTCTTCTATATGCTTTATGCTCAAATGTAGTAAGTATTCCTTATATCAATATTTCTGTTAGTTTCCAAGTTTCGCAGCTATAAATCGTATATACAATATTAGTGAGTTGTACAGTGGTGTTTTTGTCTATAGTGATATGATTCTACTTTTCCATATAGTGCTTAAGCGAAGTGGTTGATGTAGCTATTCTTATGTTTATCTCTGTTTCACTTTTTCCATCTTTCGTTAGAGTCTGACCCAAGTATTATAATTTATCTACTACTGCAAGGGGTTCATCGTTCGTGGTTATCATTATCACCACAGTTATCTTATTATTCTCGAATTCGTTGACCAATATTTAAATTTTCTCGTAGATGACCTCCTTATCAACTGACGCTGAGAACATACTTAGTTTGTTTGTAAATTTTTGCAGCTCTGTATTTGATCCTGCCATCAGGTCAATGTCGTCTGAAAATCTTAGGTTACATAGTTCATATAACCCAACTGATATGGTGCTGCAGTGGTCTTCTAGCGTATCTTGTATGATATTTTCTATGAAGATGTTAAATAGTGTTGGTGATAAAAGGCATCCTTGTCGTACTTCTACCGACGTATTAAAGAATGTCCATATATTGTTGTTAAACAAAACGACAATGTTTGTTTTTATATAAAGATTTTCGATTATTGAAATATTATTTTCATCTATATTGAAGTGTCTCATTACTTTCTTAATCCTTCATAAAAGACTCGATCAAATGCCTTTTTTATGTCAACAAAGTTATGGCATAATTTTCTTCCATGTTCAATATGTTTCTCTGCCATAATTATGCAGTTTAATATCTGTTCGATTGTGCTTCTCTTCTTTCTGAAACTTGCATGCTTCTCAGCTAGGATATTTTCTGCTATTGGATTAAGTCGATTTAAAATAATGCTTAGCATGATCTTGCGTGGGTGTAATAGTTCTATAATTGTCACATATGTGATATGTTATAATTGTCACATTTCTTTGGTATCGGAATAATTAACTAATTTGTCCATGAATCTGGCCATTCTTTCTTATCCCATAGTTACTGGCAAAGTAAATGCATTGTTGTCACCATTTATGAACCGTCGTTTATAATTATCTCATTTGGAATGTCATCTAATCCTGTTTATTTTATTTTTGGCCTTCATATTTTATATTCCACTATTCCACGATTTTAAAATCAGTAAGTTATTTTCTACGCATGCACCTCGATCATCATTAAGTATATTTTCATCTAGAATTATTAGATGGTTATATAGTTCTTTACAATATGCTGTATATTTTGACTATTTCTGAGTCCTCTGTTAAAATATTGCCATTTAGACTTTCCACAACACTGGCTTTTTTCTTATTATTCGATTTAGTCAATGACTTTAGAGTTTGATATGCTTACTTTTACTTTTACTCCATTGACTCTTGAATCGTAGGGAGAATCATCAGACAAGTATGAACAACAAATTTCTTCCATTTTTTGCGATCTTCCGTCATCCGTGTTAGTTCGCTAGTACTTCTATCTGTACATTTACGTATATTGTGCATCCAATTATTTCGTGGCCGGCCTTTTTTTCTCTTGCCTTCTACTTTTCCTTGTAGAATGGTTTTGGCCAGTCCATCGTGTCGACAAATATGACCATAATACTTAAGCTTTCTTCGTTTTATAGTGCTTAAGAGTGGTTAATATTTGACTATTAGATTTATCATTTTTTCATGGATATAGTCATTTGTTTTTATTTGCAGATATGTAATACACAGTAATATTCTATGCGATTTATTTTAGAATGCTTCTATCCTTTTTTCCTCTTTTTCCATTAGGATCCAAGTTTTGTAGCCGTAGAGAAGTATTGATAATATAAGTGATTTATAGAGGTTGTATTTTACATGGAATGCAATTTTGTTGCTTTGCCATATTGTTCCAATTTTTACCATTGCTGAGGTTGCTGTTGCTAATCTTATTCGTAATTCGTTATCGGATGATCCATCTGATTTCAACGTCGATCCAAGATACTTAAATGTTTTGACATTTACGAGTATGGTTCCGTCCATCATTATTTTTGCACTTTCTTTTTTACTATTTATCATTGTCTTACTTTTCTCTTTGCTTACTTCCATCCCATAATCTTTAGAAGCTTCAGAAAGTCTATTAGTAAGCTTTTGTAATTCGGAATTGGTTCCAGCGATTATATCGATATAGCAAATCTACGGTTATTTATAATCCTACCACCAACATATATAGTTGACTGTGGTTATGGAGTGTTTCCTGCATGATTTGTTCTAAGAAAATATTGAAAAACACTGGGTATAACAGACAACCTTGTCTTACTCCAAATGTAGTGTGGAAGAAGTCTCCTTTCTTGTTATTTAGTATTACAGCACTATTATAATTTTCATATAGCGATTCAATTATTCTTATAATTTCATGAGATATGCCAAAATGGCCCATGACACTCCATAGCCCATTATGCCATACTCTATCAAAGGCTTTTTTGAAGTCAATATAGTTATTGTACACATTTTTCTCAATGTCGATGTGCTTCTCCATTATTATTCTACTGTTAAGAATTTGTTCAATAGTGCTTCTTTATTTTATGAACCCTGCTTGCTCTTCAGCTAATATTTGTTCAGCTTGCGGTATTAGTCTATTTAATATTATTCTTAACAGAATTTTGCTCGGATGTGGTATTATGCTTAGTGTTCGGTAATTTGAGCATTTCTTTATGTCACTTTTTTCGGAATAGGAATTATTAATGATTTTGCCCATTGATCTGGCCATATTTTTGTTTTCCATATATTTTGACATATCTCTGTGTATATTTTGATTATGTTTTCTCCTCCATGCTTTATTAGTTCAGCTGCAATGTTGTCATTTCCTGGGGTTTTATAATTTTTTAGCATATTAATTGAATTTTCAACTTCCGATTTTAGGATTGGCAGTGTTTCTTCGATGTCAGTGTTATTTTGATTACGATTTGTTAATTTGTTAATATTTGGTTTAATTGGATAATTATACAGATTATTGCAATATTCTGTCCATGTTTTTAATAATGATTCATTATCAGCAATACGTTTATTATTTTGGTTTTCGTCTTCTATTATCATGGTTTTCCTTTTTATTGGATTTGTTAGGGTTTTTAAAATGTGATATGCTCTTTTATTGGATCTACCTCTAGCCATATCTTCGTTAATAGCATTACATTGTTCTTGTATCCAGTTTTCTTTTGTATTTTTCATTTGTTTTCGGATTGAAATATTTATCTCTCTATATTCCTCTTTTATATCTGAATTATTCTTTTTTAATGCATTTAAAACTCTTCTTTTATCACACAAATCAAGTATATCGTTAGTGATCCATGGTTGTTTTTTTCTACGATATTTACCTATTATTGTTTCCGCAGTAAGGTGCATCGCTTTTTCAATATCAGAAACAATTTTGGTCACATTATTTTCATCCTTATTGATCTGTGATAAAACTAGTATGAGTTTTTCTTTGTATTCGTTTGCAATTTGTGGGTTTCGTAGCTTTTTACAGGTCGTATCGGATTCTATTATTTCTTTCTTTTTTCTTAAAACATAGTTTCATTTTGATATTGCATAGAACTAAATCATGGTAGCTATTTATTTTAGCTCCAGGATATGTTCTAGTACTAGTTTTAATGATACTAGATTTAAATTTTGGTGGTGTTAGAATATAATCTATCTGGTTATGAGTGTGTCCATCTGGTGAGTGCCATGTGGTTTTCCTTGACAATTTGTGGTTAAATAATGTATTTGATATAACTAACTTATGTTTTTCAGCAAACTCAAGTAGTCTTTCTCCGCTACTGTTTGTTTTACTAAGACCAAAGCGTCCTATAGCATTCTGCCATATTGGGTATTCATCTTCTCCGGCTTTAGCATTCCAGTCACCTAAGACAACAATACAATTTTTGTTAGGTGTAGTTTTTATGCTTTCATCTATTTATTCATAAAATTCCTCAATTTCATTATCTGAGTAGTCAGAAGTAGGGGCATATACCTGTATTATAGTTACATTTTTCGGCTTTGCTTCTATTCTTATAGATATGATTCTGTCTGAGACATATGAAAAATCAAGTATTGATTCTGTGATTTCTTTCCTTATTAGAAATCCAACACCATTTCTTTTTAGTCTGTTCTGTCCGCTATATAGAAATGTATGTCTATTGTCAGATACTTCTTCTCCTGTTCCTTTCCATCTTACTTCTGATAGTCCTATTATGTCCCATTTATAGTTTTCGAGTTCTCGACAGAGTTCTTCTAATTTACCACATTTTGCAAGAGACCTAACATTCCAAGTTCCAATTGTCGTAATATTAGATGCCATTTTTATTTTCTTAGATTCATTACTTATATTATCTTTGTTTGGGTATATATCTCCAGTAGCACATTTTCCACTTCTATCCTGGGAATTTCCGATTCCTTATGTTATTTTTGATGGCTGAGCATTCATTTTGTATCCACTTTTCTTTTGTATATATCATACTTTTTCTTAATCTAGAGTTTATTCTCTTATACTCATTATTTTCTGATGTTATTTTTGTAGTCTTCTTCTTTCATCGCACAATGTAATCAGTTCGTTCGTCATCCAATATTATTTTTTCATCCTTACTTTCCCCCAGAAGAAATATTGAGGTAGTTTTTAGAATAATGTCGATATCTTTGTAATTACTATTAATAGATTGTGTTTGTATGTATACTTTCGATAATTTATCACAAATTCCTTTCTTGGAATATTTCCTTGAATTGTGGGTTTAGTAGTTTGTCAATATCGTATCTAGTTCGCGTGGATTTTTTTCAACATCGTATAAAATCCGGTTTCGTTTTAGTTTTAATTTAATATTGCATAATACCATGTCATGGTCACTGTCAATAACAGATCTAGGATATGTTCTGGTTTAAGCTTTGTTGATGCTAGATGTGTTCCGTTGGGTGTTAGTATATAATCGGTTTGATTGTGTATGTTACCATTAGGTGAATGACATGTGATTTTCCTAGAAAACATATGAAGGTGAAGGGTATTTTACAGTATAAGCTTATGTTTCTTTGCAAATTCCAGAAATCGGTATTCTATAGGATTAGTATTACCAAATCCATACTTCCTATTGCATTTGATCAGGCTTCATGACCATCTCTACCTACTTTTGTTTCCAGTCGCCCTGGGTTATCAACAAATCTTTTCTAGGTATGGTAACGATTATTTCTACTATCCTTTCATACATTTCTTCTATTTCAACGTCATCGTAATCAGTAGCTGGTGCATATACTTGGATTATAATATTCATTTTAATTAGATCATTGGAATTGCTGAGATCCGTATAATAATGATTCTTATTGATACATGTGAAACACTAATAACAGAATTCACCAATTCTTTATTAATCATAAAATTGACACCATGTTGTTGTAAATATGTATTTACACTGTACCATATTACATTAACTTTATATATCATTCTGCTAGACACATAATGTGCCATCTCTATATATAACTGGTTATCGTTCAAGTTCCTTAATCTTCCCACATTTTTTCAGAGGACGGACATTCCATGTTCATATCGTCGTTAGACTCTTTACACGTTTACTCTGTTGTTGAATTTTGTTGAGGTCCTGATGTCAATGTATCACTATCATCCTGGAGATTACCAATGAAAAGCACGGACGATATTAATCCAGGCCTCGTCCTGTTCGGAATTTTTCTTGTGTTGTTGTTATCAAATTATTTCGATAAGCTTGATGAAGCTTGATGGGGCCTATCTCCTCGTCAAACCCCCTTCGTCACTTAGCCCGAAGTTAACGGTTTTCAGGGTGTGGCGGGTGGAGCCGTCAAGTAAGAGTTGGGTATCTGCTAAGAGATCCCATTTACATCCCATATATATAATATATAAACACAATTTATGAAATCGAGTCACTATAGTTGATTTTCGAGGCAACACATTTTAAAATGTATATAATATATAAATAAATTAATTACATATATTGAATTATTGCATTGATTTTGTTTGCTTTATTTAAAGAAATAATATATTTCATATAGATTTATTTATTATTAACGAAATCTTTTGACAATTAATATTATCTTTTAATAAATATGTCTATAATGTTAAAGGGTTGATTTGGATTTGAAGACTTAGAAGTTTTTTTTTTAGATTCGATTATGTCAATTATGAATATTATAAATAATAAAGGTGCGAGGACAGATTCTTTAGGGATACCAAACTTAATATTATTTATTTGGGATTCAGCATTATTGAATTTTACACATTGATTTATATTATTAAGAAAGGATATTAATAATGTTAAATCAAATCCTCTAAAATCATACATCTCATGCTTTATTATAAATTGATCATTGGAGATTAATGGATTAATAGAGTCGAATGATTTATGTAGGTATATATATACCATTATTTAGGTATTTATAGATATAATTGCACAACATTTCTTTTTATTTGAATATCTGGCTCCAATAGTTCACTCCATTCACTGTTAAAACTCCTTTTTAAAAACATTATTATGCATCATTAATTATTTTATTTTGACAATTAAATCTATAAATCTATATTTTAAGACCTTTTACATTATATTTTGAGTAAAATGATAATATATAAAGTTGTCTATAATTAGAAGGATAATCCATATTACCGGATTTATAGTTAGTTACGATTTCAGAGGATTTTAGAAAATTAGGAAATATACCTTATTATATACAGAGATTAATTAAATATGATATTATATTACTTATTGAAGAAACGATTTGAATAATTAGTTTAAATGAGAGGTTTAAGAATTATTACTATTTGTTGGTTTACTTTGTTAAACAATATTAGTTATTTCAATTGGAGTAGTGGTAATTAGAAATAATGTATAGTTATTATAGTAATGGGTAGAGTTATTGTGTATAGGAACATATATATATATATATATATATATATATATATATATATATACAGAGCTGGGCAGTATCGCCGATACAGTTTCTATTAAGGCAAAAAATCAGTATCGTAGATACATTTGTATTTGTATTTGTATCTATTATAAAAATTACAAAAGTATTTGTAATCGTATCTATTAGTCATAAATAGTATCTAGGATACGTATCTACTAAGACAATTATTTAAACAGATACATTTTATTAAATAATATATCATTTGGTCATTATATTTATTTTATATCAATATTTTATAATATCATTTATAAATTAATTTTAATATATATATACATTATATATATATATATTTTAATAAAATATCTTTTGTAAATATTGAAATTAATTCATTGTTAAGAATTATGATATATCAATTATAGTGATTTATTCTCAAAAACCATTATATACATTTATTGAAAACAAAGACATTATTTTGAAAATATATTTTATATAATAATTTATTTATAATTCAAAAGTATATATTATATAGAAAGATAAAATCATTTTAATAAATATGATAATTCTAAATAATAATAATTAATAATATATTAATAATTAATTTGTTGTATATTTGATAATGTACTATATTCATGTTTAACATTCGAAAGTAAAGGTCGCTGATTATTTTTAGTTGAAAAATAGTATATTGTAATAATGTATATTTCTCTATAGTCTGTAATGGATCATAGTATAATTTCAGATGAAATAATTATTTCGTTTAAATTAATTAGTTTAAACGCTAGTACACTAACATATTCGGATCATAACAAGAATTCGACAGCAAGGACACGAACACATACTTGCGGGAGTTATATTTATATTGCGGGAGTTGAAATATTCAAATAAATATACATACGCGTGAAAGTAGATCCGAATGAAAGTAGATCCTAGCATATAGTAATTAATAATTACTAATTATATATATATATGTATATATGTGTGTGATAAAAATAAAACTAGCTCCAGCTAGATTCGACTCGGGACCTTCTGCTTAGAACGCATCCTTTATAGCACTGAGCCACAACCCATGTTATATATTATGCTATTCATTTTCCTATTTAAAAAACATTTATATATATATTATAAATAAATAATTTTTTTAAAACTAAATTTGAATTATTACTATCAGAAATTACTCGATTATAATTCGAATATGTTACGTACGAATGAGATCGATATAATTTTAGAATGTCCATTTAATTTCAAGTAGAATCAATATATTATATATGTATAATACTATACGTCATAAATATGCTATCCGTTATAGTAACTGTACAATGAAGTATTAGTTAATACATTTGATTTTTAATTAAATTTAAATTATTACTATCAGAAATTACTCGATTATAATTCGAATATGTTACGTGCGAATGAGATCGATATAGTTTTAGAATGTCCATTTAATAATTTAAATTTAATTAAAAATCAAATTTATTAACAAATACTTCATTGTACAGTTACTATAACGGATAGCATATTTATGACGTATAGTATTATACATATATAATATATTGATTCTACTTGAAATTAAATGGACATTCTAAAACTATATCGATCTCATTCGTACGTAACATATTCGAATTATAATCGAGTAATTTCTGATAGTAATAATTTAAATTTAATTAAAAATCAAATTTATTAACTAATACTTCATTGTACAGCTACTATAACGGATAGCATATTTATGACGTATAGTATTATACATATATAATATATTGATTCTACTTGAAATTAAATGGACATTCTAAAACTATATCGATCTCATTCGTACGTAACATATTCGAATTATAATCGAGTAATTTCTGATAGTAATAATTTAAATTTAGTTTTAAAAAAATTATTTATTTATAATATATATATTATATATTATATTTATATATACACAGCATATATATATATATATATATATATATATATATATATATATATATTATATATATATTATATACATGCATGTATACATGTATGCGTATTATATCTGAATAATCGCGTATGAATATAAATTATATTGCAAATCATTTAAATGCATAACACATCACTGAATGTAACGAGCCTATAGCAAACTATTTTGCGCGCGCGCGCAGTATATTTAAAGTTCATGTCCTTGCATTGCAGTGTTGCTGTTGGATTCTTGTGATCATCCACATATTCATTGTGGGTATCATTAAATGTCAATAAATATCAACAAATATATTCTATATCATCTATTGAAGAATACGTTATAAGGTGTAAATATGTAATATATCATTTTAAAGGAAGTATCCTATTAGCAGTATTTCCAGAAATAATGTCCTAAAATATTTTGCGAAAGTTATTTTCTAGCAAGTTAACTACAATTTTAGTGGGTTACCCTCTTACTTTCCGGCAACTTTCCTGAAAAATAGTAAGTTTAAAGGGGGTATCCCACTACAAATTACTAGAAAATCACTTTCTATAAAACATTTCCGGACATTATTTCCGTATAAAGGGGGTATCCCACTACAAGATTTTCCGGCAACTTACCGGAAATATTGTAACTTTAAAACCATTTTCTATCAAGTTGTAATGGGATACCCTATAAAGTTATTATATTTCAGGCAAGTTGCCGGAAATTAAGTGGGTTTCCCAGTAAAATTATAGTTAACTTTATAGAAAATAGTTTTAAAGTTAAAATACTTGTGGTGGGATACCCCCTTAATGTTCCTTGATATGTACTTTAAAATCGACATCGATGAATATATATATATAAATATATATATATAAAAATATATATATATATATATATATATATATATATATATATATATATATATATATACTATATACATTGTATATAATTATAATATATTTGTATCTACTAAGATGTATCTACTAAGAAAATTATGTATTTGTAATTGTATCTACTATGATTTTTTTTAAAGTAATTGTAGTAGTATCTATTATAAGAAAAAAATGTGTAATTGTAATTGTATATATTATACATTTTTCGAGTATCGTGCCCAGCTCTGTATATATATATATATATATATATATATATATATATCTCCTATATGTATTCATATTTTTTTCCGATTTAGAAGTAGCTTCTCACATATGTTAAAAAATAATTCATCATATTGTATACACCGTTTATTATCTACAATTACATTAATAACTATATTATAATTGTTTGTATTATGTATAATAGTATTTATTTTATTCCATATCTGTTTAGGGTTATTTCAGTTAATGATACAAAATAACTATAGTAATATCATTACGTTTTATTTATGATTTTCAAGAGAACATTTTTGTATTATTTATAAATAGGTTCATTAAATACAGAGTTGTTTTTTTAAACTTGTGGTAAAGTTTACTTTTTTAAATTTTGTTGGCCATCTTGTAGCAAAGGTTATATATATATATATATATATATATATTATTATTATCAGATTTAGGCAATGCCAAGGTAATTGTAGAAGCAGTGTTGCTTATCGAGAAAATTACCCCTTTATTAACATGATAAGTTTAATTATAGATAATAGTTATAAATAAATAATAATTTTATAATATTATAAGATAAGATAAGATATATTTTATTATTGCAATCATTGTAAGAGAGAAAAAAAAATAAACGATAATAAACGGTGTATACAATGTGATGAATTATTTTTTAACATATGTGAGAAGCTACTTCTAAATCGGAAAAAATATGAATACATATAGGATATATATATATATATATATATATATATATAATTATATATATATATATATATATATATATATTAAACGTATACTAAGGTTATCTAAGTTATCAAATAGTTACAGTAAATGCACCAATATAGACAATCAAAATTCTAGTATGGTGTTGTTTTGTATTCTAGCATACTCATATATGGGTCTTTGCATTTCTCTAATAGCATTTTTTACTGTTTGAATTGCACGTTCAGCTATTCCATTTCATCTAGGGTATCGCTGAGATGACGTCACATGCTTACATTTATACACTTTTGTAAATTATTTAAATTATAAGGACGCATATTGAGGACCATTGTCAGATACAACCTTATCTGGTATCCCATGAATAGAGAATATTAATTTCAGTTTCTCTATAATTTTACCAGAATTTTCTCCTTTTTCCACGCTATCTCAATGTACTTAGAATAATAATCTACTACTAACAGATATTGATTTCCTTTTATTTGAAATCCTCCCACGGTCCTTTTGGTATTGGAATAATTTATAGAGCTTCTACTTTTTTATTTTCATGAATTTTGCATTTAATTCAATGGTCATGTATTAATACATGATAGTACATGTGTTTTTATCTTCTGTGACTAACATTTTCTATAATTCAAAACCACCACACGATTTATTTAGCTCTTGCAATAATTCTTATTACTCATTTATTTGCGTTATATATTTCCTTCAACACATTTTGTCTTTCTATCTCTGGAATAATTTTTTACTGTTGAAACACACGTTGTACTAACGAAATGTATTGTCGAGTTTGATATAATCGATATTATCGATTTTGATATATCGACTGGAATCTTTTATATTCCACTTCGTCTCCATCTTTCCTTTCTTATCTAAATTATTCTATCTTCAATTATGACTTCACCAGGTAGCTTTATATTTATAAGTCTTTATAGTTTCTCGTGTGTTACTCCACAAATTTCTCTGTTTCAAGTTATAATATGCTTTCAACATTTGTTTCTGCTGGGTATCTAGATAAAACACCCGCACCTTCATTATTCTTTCCGGAAATGTGTATTATGTTGACGCTATAATACTCAGTAGACTTAATCTAAATCTTTATATAATTATTGGAATTTTTTCAATTTCCTTACTTTGAGTGCTGCGAATATATATATATATATATATATATATGTGTAATTTAAATATAATTTGTATTTATATTTCATGTTATAATGTAAATAATACGATATTTTAATTTTCAATAAAACATACCAACAAATTAAATACCAACAAGAAATATACTCCAATTATTATTGAGAATATATGTGGAAATCTAACATAGGTGAATAATAATTATATATCATTAAATCTATTTATT
Organism: Osedax fenrisi; assembly: GCA_964019155.1. NCBI lineage: Eukaryota > Metazoa > Annelida > Polychaeta > Sabellida > Siboglinidae > Osedax > Osedax fenrisi. Next base: position 32,281,253 of record OZ025245.1, on the reverse strand, counting down.
TAATGATTACTATCAATATTAAATAATTTATATTTTAATATAGGGGTAATATTAGTGACTGTGATATATATAATACTAGCTCCAAGTATAAGACATCAAATAGCTTTGCAAACTTCCCCGCGGATATGAACACAACATTCATTTTTAATATAAATGAATACACGGTTACATTCATAATTCTTTTAATATATTCATAAATGTATTAAATATGTTTATAAATATAGTGTAATTAAAATAATATATATATATATATATATATATATACATAAATATATATATAAATAATATTATAATAATTGTATATATTAGCTGGAGAATAAACGCGACATTTGTTGAATTGAAACACGCGTTTAATACTCGAATTGTTCATATATGACCACGGAAACTATCTGATAATTTTAATAAAAATAATGTATCTGATGACATTACGTAAAAGTAAATAATGTCATATGAGATGTTTTCGCTCATAGAAAGTAGCCATTAAGTGTATACTGATATTATTATGATCTCAAAATGTGGCTTGTTCTCTCCCAATTCCTAGCAGAGTAAAATAATAATACAAGTCAACATCTACATCGAACATCTAAAAATAGATATATGATTCGCAGATGTGGAGACAAGTACAAAAGTGCTATAGGACTATGAATTAATGAGGAAAGTTACTTAGAAGAATCCATAACAAAGGAAAAATAGTAAATAAATGGTGAATCTGAATACAAAATGAATGTTTATTTTTTTTTAAATATAAAAATAATAAAATATACAAAAAGAATATAAATCAGATGAAAATAAAATGTTATGAATTAATACTTACTTTTTACTTACTTTTAATCCCGTGACGCATGCATCGTAGGGTAATCATCTCGAGTACAACAACAACAAATCTTCTCCAGCAGTTTCTATCCTTAACCTTCTCCAACATTCACCAACCGTTTTATCAGTCCACTGTATTATATTAGCCATCCAGTCTTTCTTTGGTCTGCCTCTAACCCTTGTACCTTCAACCCTACCTTGCATAATAGTTTTACTCAAACTATCATGTCGGCATAAGTGTCCATAGTATGACAGTTTCCTTCTTTTTATAGTAGTTAGCAGTGGTTCATATTTACCTACCAATATTGTAATGGTTTCTTTGACATATGCAGTAGTTTTCATCTGGCGGTAGTTTATTTCTAGTAATCTTCTATGCGATTTATTTTCAAATGCTGATATCTTCTTTTCCTCATTCAACATTAGCGTCCAAGTTTCACACCCGTAATGCAGTATGGATATAACTAGGTATCTATAGACGATGAATTTGATCTTGAAACTTATACTTTTGCTAGTCCATATGACATTCAGTCTTAACAGTGCAGAAGTAGCAGTTGATAATGTAATTCGCAATTCGATATCTGATGATCCACCTGATTGTAAGGTCGCTCCTAGATATTTAAAGGTTTTTACATCTTCTAGTAACATTCCGTACATGTACATGTTTGCGTTCTTATCATAATTTTTTGAATTTACCATTGTTTTGCTCTTTTCTTGGCTTATTTCCATTCCGTGAGCTTTTGAAGATTCTACTAATTGGTTTGTTAGCTCTTGTAGTTATCTATTGCTTCCTGATATTAAATCGATATCATCATCAAATCTAAAGTTACTAATATGTCTGCCGCCAATCGAAATTGTAGAAGTATGTTCGTGAAGAGTATTTAGCATGATTTTTTCTAGGAAGATGTTGAACAATACCGGAGAAATTAATCAGCCCTGTTTAACTCCAACAGTTGTAATAAAGAAGCTTCCAGTCATATTATTGATGAGAACTGCACTACTTGAATTATTATATAATGATTTTATTATATCGATAATCTCCTGATATATCCCAACATTTTCCATGCTTTGCCATAAACCCTTGTGCCATACTCGATCGAATGCCTTAATCAATAAAGTTGTAGTATACATATTTACGGGTTTCTATGTGCTTTTCCATGAGTATTCTGCAATTGAGTATTTGTTCGATTGTACTTCGTGATTTTCGAAAACCTGCCTGTTCTTCTGCTAGGATTGTTTCTGCTTGCGGGTTTAGTCGATTTAGAATTATTCGTAGGAGTATTTTGCTCGAATTTGCTATGAGGCTTAGCGTTCGGTAATTAGAACATTTTCGTGAGTAAGCTTTTTTCGGGATAATTATAATAAGTGATTTAGTCAATTGGTCTGGTAACTTTTTTGTTTTCCATATTTGCTGACAGATTGTTGTAAATATTTTTATAATGCTTTCTCCTCCGAGTTTATTACTACATTAAATTTAAATAATACATTTAATTAAATTAAGAATAATTTAATATAAACCTAAGTTCTTTATGGAATAGAAAATACATTCCATAGATTATATGAAGCTACACTGAATTTTAATATTTACCATATATTGATATATATATATATATATATATATATATATATATATATATATATATATATATATATATATATATATAGTTTAATTATAATATAAGTATAGTTAATTATATAATTTATATAATTTGAAGTATTATACATTATTATAAACTACTCTTTATATTATTTACATCAAATATTTGTTAAAAAGTTTTAAATTTGTCATTCTATTTTGATATTATATGTATAATATTCTCCTAATATATTTGTTATATGTTATATTAAACCATTAGGATGTATTTTAATAAACGCTCAAATATTGCCTAATATATTAGAATGGTAATAATATTATTATAATATTATAATTAATCAATGTTCACACAGAAATTATTAATTTATAAATTGGTACATTAAAAATGCATAGTTTCATATTATTTGTTATATAATTAAATAAATTGCATGTAATAAAAATATATTTATTGTGAAAATATAACAGGATTAGGATACTATTAAGTAATAAGTATTAATATAAATTTAATATATTATAATAAATAACATATTTTATTATTTTAAATATATAAATATATATGATGATGATGATGATTAGTAAATAAGTTTTATTAGACACCGTTACAAAGTAGTGAAACTCCTAATAAGTGTACGCAAAATAAATAATAATAAAAATATAACCCAACAACCAAAAAAAAAAACAAAAAAAAAACTAATAGAACAAATGTCAGTTAATTACAACATAATATAAAAGTTAATAATAATAAAATGAAATTAGATATAGGATTTATATATATATATTTAAGACTTGATATATGTATTGAAGGAGTTGCGATTGAAAGGATCCTATAGATAAAGGGTGTGCATTATATAGAGATGGAATAATAAGGAGAATGATCTGGAAGTTATAGGAGTAGGATGTGTTATAACGAGATGTATACTGGAATTGTAACGTATATCGTGGGGGGTGGATCGAATTAAGAATAAGTCAAATATGTATGAAGGAATGGAGGAATATATAGATGTGTGTGTAATAGAAAGGAGTCGAATTATGTATAGTTTGTATAGGTGAACACGTTTATATATATATATATATATATATATATATATATATATGATATATTTAATTATATATCTATAGTCAGTATAACGTATACCCCATATGTATATAAAGAATATGTTTAATTAATAAGTATTTATTATAGTATCTACATATATATATATATATATATATATATATATATATATATATATATATATATATATATATATATATATATATATATATATATATATAGATAGATATATGTGCACAATATTTAATCTTATTTATCATACATTGTTATTATTACATAATAATTTAAATAAATTACTACTAATTTAGATATTTTACATTTGCATTGATGTATACCACGAGGAATCATTGTATAACAATATAACATATAAACGAATTGAAACGTTTTGCATTACTTATTCTTTGACAAATAACACACATATGCTCTATATAAAAGTTAATGAGAAGAATAATACAAAGTTATTACATTATTTAAATTATGTAAACATAATTATATATTTATATGTATCTGTCATAATATATTATTTTATTATTTGAATATCCTATATACTTTTGTGGAAGTAAAAAACACAAAAACTAATACATATAAAGAGTATGCATATTTTGCAATTCTATTTTGTTCATTCGTGTTCTGTCTCATAAAAAATCATTACAATAAAATTTAATATACATCTCAATACCAAGAAATCATCATACATGTATATAACAATTCAATAATCGTGTCAACATTTTTTCAAAATTGCGATGTTAATGATATTGGCCTATGATTCGAACAATCATTTTTTTTTCTTTTTTTATATACAATTATAACATTATACATTTAGATGTTTTAAGTACATCAGGGTTAAAACCATTTTCAATGCATTTATTAAAGAAAATTGATAACATATTACTAATGGATAAAATAATGTTACGTATTAAAAAAAAGTAATAATCATTGGAATCAAAACTATATTTTAAATCACAATTATAAACAATATTTATATTCTATTGATGAAAAATGCTTTATTAAAATTGAACTCTGATTACTAGTAATATTTTCGTATATATTTTGATTAGAGTATTGTATATATTTATTTAATTCAACAGCTATATTTGAAAAAAATAAATTGAGCATATTATAAATTTGTAAATCTGGTAATTTATTTTCAATAATAGTTCCTGATTTTTTATTATTTCCTATAACTTTATTTAAAGTACGCAAAGTATTTTTAATATTTTATTTTTTATTTTATTTTCATAATATATTTTCTCATAATAACTTTTTTTTAATGGAGTACATATATTATATGTATTAGTTAATGTAGAAATACAATTTTTAAAAGATATATGAATACCAGATTAAGTTAAAATGGAAGACCCATTTATATTAGTCAGATTATTATTAAAATTAAAAATATTTTGATCTGAATGATCTCTAACGATATATAAGAGTTTTTCGTTTTTTTTTAAATATTAAAAAAAAAAAATAATATCGGTAAATGATCATTGATATTAGTCAAGAGAACGCCATTAAAAAGTGGGAAAGATAAAAATGTGTGTAAATAATATTACAATAATCATAAAGTTTATTTTTAAATATAAAAGGTAATCAGTAATAGAATCGACATTTTGTGGAAAACTCCGTGCATTACAATTAATAATAGATAGGTAATTTACCTAATTTACGACATATGTTTAAATTTGATAAAATATCATAATATGTACACTGTAAATAAGTGTTATTCATATTATCGAATATATTAGAATCGCTTTTTAGTTTGTCAGGTATGTAATTATAAGTTAAGACTTTATTAATTGATGGTGAACTAAATTGCATTATTAATATATAAATAGAGATGACAAAATATATATAAAATGACAATGAAAGCTAAAACAATAAATAAAATTAAAATAAAACTAAAAGATATATAAAAATGATAAACAAAATTCAATACCAAATAAGCCTGAAAAGTATACAAAATAAACCTGATTAAAAAAAAATAAAAACTATAACATTTACTATATACTTTTAAATTTAAATAAACTTGTAAATGCAATAAAATGTAAATGTATTATATAATATTGATAAAAATGTAATACTGAATAAACCTGAAATGAGTGAAAAATAAAAAAAACTATACCAATTGTATAAACTTTTAATACTTGTGTATGTAATTAATGTTATGTATTATTATATAATATTGTTAATAATGTAATACCGAATGCATCTGAAATAAGTTTAAAATTATGTTTAAGAATATAAATTTTATAAATTAAATATAAAGTATAAATACAATATAATTACAATTATTGAAAAATAAAAAATATAGACAATATATTTTAATTGATTAATATTTATCCAATTGATTAATATTATTAATTGCGATTATTGATTTTAAATCTTCTTTATTAGTATTAATATATATAGTATCTTTATAAATCCAAGTTTTTTTTATTTTTTCACATAACACGCAATTTGGCAATTTAGTGTATATATATACAGTATATACTATATATAGGAAAAAAATAGGTCCACTAATAAAAATAGAACTAATATTCTTTTCAATTGACGTATTTTGTGTACTGTATTAATAACATATACATGCATAATAAAATACAAATTTATTTTTAATATTATTATTAATATATTATATATATATTTTTGACCTTTTACCTATCCCATAGCATTTGGATGCCGTAGGGGCGCAGTTGACTTCAATACAATACGTTTCCATCGGTCTCTATCCCGTGTCGCTCGCATCGCTTCTTCTATTCCAATACTAGTCCATAAAACGATATTATCTTGCCATTGTATCCTTGACCGTCCTCTTCTTCTTTTACCTTCAATGGATCCTTGCAACATAGTATTACACATAGAGTTTGATCGTGATACATTACCAAACCACCTCAACTTCTTTTCAATGACCATCGCCAACAATTCCGAGTATTTGCCAATTTCTTTAACAACTCGACTCCGTACCTCAATATTGGTTATCTTGTCTCGGTATGCTATGTTCATTAGCTTTCTTAAACATCTCATTTCCAATGCTCTAATACGTCCTTATAACTCCTTTGTTAGCGTCCACGTTTCGAACGCATATAGGAATATTGAGTTTACTAGCGATTGCATACGTCGAATTTTTATATCAGTTGAAGTGATTTATCGTACCATATTACATTTAGTTTTGATAATGCAGTTATTGTCTGATCTGTTCTAGCTATTATTTCAGATTTGGAACCTTTATCGTCTATAATTGCACCTAAGTATTTAAATTTTTCAACTATTTTGAGTGTATCGTTGTTTATCTTTATTTCGGATGTGAAATTACCTTCAGAATTAGTCATAATTTGAGTTTTCGTAGCATTAATCTCCATTCCATATTTACGCGATGTATTGTCAATCTTTTCTATTAGATTGGATAGCTCGGATTCATTACCTGCTAGTCCGTCTATGTCATCCGCAAATCTTAGATTTGTAATTATTTTACCTCCGATATTTACTGTACCTATATGATTTTCTAATGCATCATTCATTATTTGTTCCAGCATGATGTTGAAGAGTGTGGGTGACAGTAAACAAACTTGTCTCACTCCAGTTGTTGTGTGGAACCATTCACCAATTTTTCCGTCAGAGAAAACAGCACTTTCAGCTTTACTATATAGACTTTGTATAGCTTCTATTAATTTTAAGTTGATATTAAATCTTTTCATAGATGACCACAATGCTTCATGCCAGACTCTATCAAATGCTTTTTTGAAGTCTATAAATACATGATATAGCGGTTTGTTATGTTGGGCATATTTTTCCGATATGATTCTAAGGTTGAATATTTGTTCACTTGTACTTCGGTCTTTTCGAAAACCAGCTTGTTCTTCGGAGATAAATTCTTCAGTAATGTACTGTAGCCTGTGTAGAATTATATTTAGCATAATTTTACTCGCGTGTGATATAAGGCTTATTGTTCTTTAGTTTTCACATTTCTGTTTGCTTCCTTTCTTATGTAGACTTATTATCAGTTACTTTGTCCATTCAGATGGCCATATTCCGGTTTCCCATATTTTATTACAGATATCCGTAAGCAACTTTTTTAGTATGTCACCGCCTGATTTAAGAAGTTCAGCCGGTATGTTGTCAATACCAGGTGATTTACCAATATTTAGTGTACGTATAGCATCTTCCACTTCACTTTCCAAAATATGGAAGCTATATTGGTATTTAGGTTCGTTCACGTCGAGCACTGCATCATCTCCTTCAGCATTATGTGAATACAGTTCTGAACAGTATTCTGTCCATCTTTTCCTAACATCCATTTTATCAGTGATAAATTTGCTTACATGTTTATCCTGTATATTTACAGCGGCATTATCCTTTGGTTTAGTTAGGTCGTTGACAATTTGGTAGGCTCTCTTGGTGTTATTCCTGGTTAAACAGTCACCAATGTATATACATTTCTGGTTAATCCAATTTTTCTTAGCTTTCTTCATCTCTCTTTTTATTTGAGTGTATATATATATATATATATATATATATATATATATATATATATATATATATATATATATATATATATATCTAAATTAAAAAGTAGCAATAATACAATTATGGTATTTCTATAGAAATTATCATTTTATACAATGACTACTATATATTTTATTAATTATCTCCCTATTTTACTATTCACATACTTAAATTCTATATAAAGCAAAAAAAAGTAATATTATAATTATAATATTTGTTAAGGTCTATTTGTTTGAATGCACATACCTAACGCGAAATAATTATTCTGAAAAAACAGCGTTTGAAGTTTGACAGCATACAAATGTAATATTAAATAATATATAATAGCATCATCTAACGTCATAAAAATACATTTGTATGCAATTTCAAGACAGAATCCATTTCTATTTTTTTTTACAAATAATGAAAAAATATAATGAAAAAAAATATTAAAATAAATAAATTAGCATCACTTTAAATGTGCGGGATCCCCTTTGTCTTATTTATAACATATTGTATGTGTATTGACAGTTAATTGCTGGATTATATACACTTTAGTATCAAATAGTTTATTTTTATTTTTAAATATTTGTAATTCTATCTCTAAACTATCTGACTTAATTATATATTTAGTACACGTATCTATAGTATATTATTCATCACCAGTTTCATATTTGTTATTGTTATTAGTATTTAATTTATTTATATTTAAAAATAGGGGTACTGAAATTAAATAAAATACTATCAAAAATATAATACTGATAGTATGTACTCGATATATACACAAGTACTAACATTAATTATAGTACATTCACATTAAGTATAGTATTATCAACATAGTTCAGTAAACTCATTTTAATTTTATGAATATTTCTCAACTAATAATTACTGAACTATTTCATTTTGTAATATAAATTATTGATATGTACAGTATATTTAGCTAACCCTATATGCATAGATATATTATGTTATCATTATATATTCACATCTAAAAAATACATATATTTAAGTGTATTTAAATATATGTATATTTAAATAAATTGTTATATATATATATATATAAATATATATATATATATATATATATATATGTTATATTGATACAAAATGATATTATTTTTATTTAATTTATTTATATATATTTTATTGACTACATAAACACTGTGTGGTCATAGGCTTCGTTAGATAATAAAAAATAAAAACAAAATTTAAATAGAAAACGAATACAAAAATACAGGACATACAGTTTACGTTTAAACAATTCAATTGATGTAACACAACGAATATCATAAGGAAGTGAATTCCAGCTTTTCGGAGCAATAACCGAGAAAGCAGATTCAGAGAATGCCAACGATGTAGATCGTTGCACCAACCTCATGATGTGGTACTTCCGACTGGATCTGTTCGAGCTCTGAATATTAATGGATTGACCTACATATTAAGATAATCCACGGTGTATAGCCTTATGTGTAATACACAATAGCCTATGTATACAAATATACCTAAACTTAAGTCAGCCTAATGATATCATTAAATCAGATATATATCTATATAGAAACTATTGAGGCAAAGTTTAGTTTATATAATACACGTATAGCACGACGTTGAATACGCTCAAGTTTATACATAAGGTTAACAGGTAAATTACATAATAATGAACAGCAATATATAAGTCTGCTGAATACTAGAGAGTGAATTAAACATTTTGTCATTGCGAAGGTAAGCTTGTAACGAGATGTTCTAATATTATATAGAAAATAGTTGGCAGTGCGAATTATGTTATTAATATGTGGAGAGTAGTCTAGGTGAGAGGTTAGAGTAAAACCGAGGGTAGTTATAGATTCAGAAGTTGATAAAGATAGTACAAATGGATGAGTGATTGATAGAGGAGAACTGGATCTCGAAAATATGATAGTATCAGTTTTAGTCATATTTAAGGAAAGAGAGAGTTATGAGAGAACCATTCAGTGATATCAGTAATACAAATAAACATAGATATTTGAATCAGATTTGAATCACTAGAACTAGGAAATTACGTATATATCTGTAGATCATAAGCATAAAGATGATAGTGAATATTGGGATATTTGTAAAAAAAATGATGTAATAGGAAGAATATAAATGATATGATAATATCATTAATAATTTAAGTAAGAGCAGTTTCAGTACTACGATGAGGAATATATGCACTATGATATTTTTCAACAATAGCATTTGATGTAATGTAATTAATATGTTGAGTGAACACAACTCTTTCTAAGGTCTTAGATATTGATGATAACTGAGATATTGGACGATAACTTGATAAATTAGATTGGTCAAGAGTAGTTTTTTTTTAAATCAGAATAATATATGAATATTTCATGGAGTATGGAACAATAGATGATATAATAGATCTAATAATGATTTCAATGATAAGTCCAATAAAATATGGTATAAGTGATTGGTCGATATATTTATAATTAATATAATATATATATATATATATATATATATATATATATATATATATATATATATATATATCGATTATGTTTATAGAGTCCTACCGAGTTGATGTTTGGAAGTACATTGATAATACTAGAACTTTTTTGTTGGAAGAAATTAGCAAACAAGGAATAAAGAACTGAATCAGGTCGGTCAGGAAGATGTTTGGTATGGGTTTTACCTACTAAGGTGAAAGATAATACCGAGCATATCAGTCAAGTATGATGAATTGGTAGAGAGAAGTTTATTCTTGTAAAGCGATCGACAAACTTTAAATGCAATAAGACCAGAGTCAAGTTTATGGGATGCATATTTACGTTATAGTCTACGAAGTAGTTGTCTTAGTTTAATAAGCTCAGTATTAAACCAGGGAGACTCAGAATAAGTTCGGTAGATAAGATTCAAAAATATCAAGGAGGGTTCAAAAATATCAAGCGAATGAAATAATGCTAAATTAAGAGAATCAAAAAGTGTAGAAAAATCAGAAGATATACTGTTGTTAAGTTGATGGAATACAGAGTTATAAAATATTGGTTTATCAATAGAGGAGATTTTCCGATACGATCTAGAAGGTCGATTAATTTGTGACACCGACAAGTTCAAATAAAATGGCAAAGTGATCAGATATTAGAGAACTTTGAGTGGGATATGAAATTAAATTAGAATCAGCTAAAGATAAAAATAAGTCAATAGTATTACCATTGGTGTTAATAGGAAAACTAATATGTTGCGTCAAGGAATAATAAAATATAAGTTCATTCAGAGATAAGGAAGCATAATTATAATTATTAATTTGAATATTAAAATCACCAAGAATAACAGTGTTAACTGAAGTGATAGATTCTAAGATAGAGGAGAGGTCAGTTAAGAAACTCCGTAAGCTAGATGAATGTGGACGTTAGATACGTATAATTACAATGGTAAATAAGGAAGTAAACTGAATATTACAGACCAGCATTTCACACGAAGAGAAACATGGGGTAGATGATGAAATTAGCTTAAGTTCCGATGAGAATAATATAGCTAGGCCGCCACAACGATGTGATTTTGACCTTACCTTACCTTACCGGGTCGGGATAGTTTCCCGAGCACTTTCAACACTTTTATTCCATGTTGTATTGTCTTTCGTAGCTTAATTCAGTTCTTCAGTCGTCAGTCCCGTATCACCACATAGCTGTTTTACATAGGTTTTGCTGGGTCGTCCAAACTTTTTTATTCCATGGTTCGGTGTCCACAACAAAACATCTTTTACGAATTCTTACTCACTTCGATACCAATGGCCTACGAAACGTATTCTTCGTATACGTATTATACTTGTTAGTGGTGGAATATTTCCGTAAAGGCGAATCTTCGTTAGCTGTTCTTTCCATGATATATTTAATATGGCTCTCAACATTCTTGTGTAAGTGCCATCGAGCTTTTTCTCATGTTGTTTAGTTAGGGTCCAAGCTTCAGAGCCGTATAATAAAATAGATTCTACCACGGCTCTGAAGAAGTTCCTATTTAAAGTTGTGCTGAGTGGTGATTTCCATATGGAACTTAACTTGTCTAGAACTGCCCAGGATTTGGCTATTCTTATTTTTATTTCTTTATCGGTCGATTCTATTTCGCTTCCAAGATAAATGAAATTATCGACATTTTTCAAGACTTCCCCATCTATAGATTTTACCATTTTATTTGAGTTTATGTTCATATGTTGCGTTTTTGTAATATTTACTTGATGTAGACCTATTAGTAAGCAATAATTTAAAATCATCAAGGTTAGCCAAGTCTCAGTAATAGCAGATATAGAACAATTATAATCAATAATTGATTGAGTAATAAAATAAACTTTATTACGTACTGATCTAGCATTAAGGAGTTGAAAAGAATACTTTCTGGGATAGTGCACAGGTAGTCATTCAACAGTTCTATCTAATTCACGCATTCACATAAGGAATTATATGATTGGGACCATGTCTCGAACTCGTCAGTTCTATTATTATAAATATCAGCTTTCCAGTCAATATGAACATCATCGATGTTAGAACGAAGTTGGTAGGTTAACCTCCTTCTATTATAGACATCATTTAAATTTGTGATACATACTTTGGAGGCATGAAAGAGAATACGACCAGTCTTAATAGTTTCAGGATCAATATATGGTCGTATAAATATGGACTTAAATGCTGATGAATAAAGAGACGACCTTGAATGTAATAACCTATCAATCGTACAAGAAGATGATAGTTCAAGATTAGCAAAGTGAACTCTAAAAGAGTAGTCCGTAATAGTGTTGGGATCGAGACGAAGATAAACAAATAGTGATTTGATATATGTTAAGTTTATATTGACAAGTAAAACATGTTCGATTACAATAGAAGGTTTGGATAAGCAATAATAGATAGTTGTGGGAGGCTTATAAGCCTCCTCCTATAGGAGGAGTCGTTATAGTATTTCGTTTAGAATTACTTGTTCTTGTAATTCGTTATTTTTTCTTTTAGGCGGCATTATTATTTAGTATAAGTTAATACTATATATACATATGAATACCATATATATATATATATATTTTAGTGTATAATTATTCAGGAATGATGTATATATATTATATATAAATACAAATATATATATATATATATATATATATATATATATTGAATTGAATTGAATTGAATTGAATTGTTTATTTAAACACCAATATAGCGGGTGCCCTCTCTGGTGTATAATAATAACGAAAAATAATAAAAACAAACGAATAGAAAATACAAAATAACAAAAAATTAAATTAAATAGATTTAGATAGGATATAAAGATTAAATAACGCGTATACAAAAATAAATTAAGAAGTGTTTAAATAATGTTTTAGTTTCTTTCTAAAACAATATAAGGATTGGACCTTCCGTAAGTCATACGGTAGGACGTTCCATATGCGAGGAACAGCGGAGGAGAATGCCCGATTACTAAATCCATTGAATAAAGTATTGCTCTCCAACAGTATTGCATCAGATGTTCGAATCTTCTTCAGTATGCGACGAAGTTTCAGTTGAGTATGCAGATAGTCAGGCTTACCTAAGAATACAGATTTATGAGCTAGACAGAGTAAACGATATTTGCATCGCTTTCTAAATAATAGCCATTTAAGATTATGTTGGTGTTCATCTGTTTTCAAATGTTCACTACGATTGATATTATAAATAAGGCGTATAGAAGCGCGAATAATTCTATCAATCTTTTTAACCTCTATATTCTTTAAGTCACTAAATAATGATCCGCAATAATCAATTCTGGATAATACTAGAGCATTAATAAGTAGTTTAGTAATACGCTTAGAGCAATACTTTCTAATATGTCTAATCCTACGTAGATGAAAGTTAGCTGATTTTGATATAGAATTAATGTGAGCATCAAAAGATAAAGTACTATCGAAGATAACTCCAAGATTACGAACTGAAGCAGAAGGATGTATAACCCTACCATCAATATGGTAGGGTTATATATATATATATATATATATATATATATATATATATATATATATCAAGGTATACATATACAATTCATATATACTTTAATGCAAAAAATAATTATTAGAATTAAATTAAATATATACAGTATATATTAATTAAATATACAATAATTTAATTTCCAAAATAAAAAATAAAAAATAAATATAAATATATGAATAGAATTAATTTACCAAATAATTCAATATATTAATTTATAGAAAAATATGTAACACATGTACAATAATTAAATATAAATTAATTCCATATAAAATATGTATGTATAATATATTGATAATTAGATAGCGGTAAAGATATAATTTTATAAATAAATTAGCACATATATATGGAAGCATATATATATATATATATATATATATATATATATATATATATATATTAAATATAATAAAATTTAGGTGAACAAATATGAATAAATTAAATTGAATTAGGAAAATCACTAAATACAGTAACTATAGTTTTATAAACTGAGCAAAATACGTATGTACTGTAGGAAGTATAAAGCCAGACTGATTATCATATAATGTGTTATTAATATATATGAGAATACAATATGTATAAACATTTAAAGTAGAAAATAAGTTATTTTGTAATGATTATATGATGGAGGCCCATCAAGGATATATATATATATATATATATATATATATATATATATATATATATATTTAAAACTCTATTCTATATATTAATTCAATTAAATGAGTTAATAATTTTATATTAATTAAGTTGAATTACATAATGATTAAAAAAAATGATAAAATATATAGAATAATATTCTGATATTTTAGTTATGCATTTTATACATAACTAAAATAGCGGCATTTTATGCTGTTATTATAGTTATGTATTTTATACCTATGTAAAAGTACAGAATAAAATTCCGATATTTTAGTTATGCATTTTATGCATGATAAAAATATCGGCATTTTATGCTGTTATTTTAGTTATGTATTTTATACCTATACATATATATATAAAATTATAGAATGAAATGCTGATATTTTAGTTATGTATTTTATGCATTTATATATAAAAATATCTGCATTTTATTCAAAAAAAACCATGTAACACATTATATATGCATAATAATGTATTCCATTTATTGTATATATAATATGTAAATTAATTTGTAAATACAATATTTAATTAGGAATAGGTTTATTTTAATTAAATTTAAAATGTCAAAAGAGTTTGAAATTGTGCATTCTGAAATAGGAGTTCTAATTTATGTTTAAAAAAATATCTCATTTAATATACTATCTTTAATTTCTAATAAATTGTTGATAGTATTATTATTGAATTATTATTAAATAATAATAAAAAAATTATTTTTAGTTCTATATATATAGAACTCCAAACATCGATAATGTTTCATTTAATATGTTTTTCAATTTATTATTTCCAACTTTATTTGAATATGTTGATACCAAAATGATAATTTGTGGTAATTTCAATATTGATTTAAAAAATGTATAATAAAATATTTATGAAAATGCAGAAATATTTTTAGAAAAATGTCATGAGTTATGATGTTCTCCTATGATTAATAAGCCAAATAGTGTTGATTTAAATAAAAATTCTTTTACTATAATTGATAATTTTTTTACAAATCTTTATTGTGCAATATTTTCTGACATTATTATATCTATATTATTTATATCTACCAATTATATTATCATTATATATAAATAAAAGTAGTCGATTAAATATTGTTAATAAATATAATACTAAACATAATTTAATTAATGATGATACTGTTTATAATTTTTCAAATTTAAAAAAAACTGTCAACTGGAAAACTGATAATTCAGAAACTTCATGGAATTTATTTATTGATTTGTATTCATCAATTTAATATGTATTGCCCAATATATGATAATAGAAAATATAAAAAAAAATTATTCCATGGAATACAAAATAAATTAAAAAAAAATAGAGGATTAAATAAAAACTTTATAATAAATATATTTATATATAAATTAACTAATAATGAAAATGACTTATACAAGTACAAGTTGTTTAAAAATTCTTTAACTACTTTAAGCCGTAATACTGAAAGAGCATGTTATTCAGATCAACTTAAAAATTGCTCTGACAGTAAACATACTTTACATATTTTGAATAATGTGATTAATAAAAAAAAGTCTAACTCAATCCCTGATATATTTAAATCATATGGAATTGAAATTACAGATCCATCTAAAATATCTAATACATTTAATATATTTTTTAGTGATATTGGTATTGAATTAGATGACAATATCAGTAAGAATAATGTCGATCATTACAAATATTTCTTAAAATCACCTAATATCATTAGTTTCTATTACTCCAGGTAATGAAAATAGCTATATTAAAAATTAAAATTAAAAATTATATTACATTTTAAATCTAAAACATCTATAGATGATGTTGCTGTATTTCAATGAAGTTATTAAAATGTATTACAATAAAACTCCTTTATCTTAATTAATTTATTTATTTTTTGAAACTGGTATTGTACCTACTAACTATATTGAAAATTTCTGGAATAATTCATTTATTTAAAAAGTGTGATACAACATTATTTAGTAATTACCGCTCAATTTCACTTACAAGTCAATTCTCAAAAATTGTAGAAAATGTATTTTATGTTCGTTTTTATTCATTTTTAAATCACTTTAGTATATTATCTAATAGTCATTTCGGTTTTAGAACAAATTTAAATTCTAATCACCCAATTTTTAATCTTCAAACTCAAATATGTATAGCTTTAGAAATAATAAAATAGGTGCAGCTATTTTTATTGATCTTAAAAATGCATTTGACACTGTTAATCATGCAATTTTATTTAATAAACTATAAAATATAGGTATATTGGAATGTTCTTAAAATAGATTAAAAGTTATTTTACAAATATATATATCAGACTAAAAACTTTAAAAACTATTTATCTGATAAAATTAGAGTTAAAACTTGTGTTCAACAAGGAACAATTTTAGGTCCTAGTTTTTTTTCTTATTTATATTAATGATTTACTATGTTGGGGACGTGAGGGGGTTTTGGGCGATACAATTTAGCCCTCGCCATAGTAGTCAGTATAGTACTCCGTGAATATTAAATATTAGTATTTAGATTTTAGATTATGTATTAAAAAGATGTTAATATACTAGATAGCTATCTCGGATATGTATTTCATTATATCAAATTTATGTATTATTATCAATTCTAATAATACTAGTAAATATCAGTCAAATATGATACGTGAGGGGGTTTTGGGCGATAGTTCCGAATGTGTTAATAGGTGTCGCCCTATGTACTCAAACATTAAATTTGGCATTTTAATAAACTTTTTCGGATATTCGTCATAATTCGATGACAAATATACAACACACGCAATATATAAAATATTATAATGATTTTATAATACTTTATATTACTTTGTATTACGTTTTTGATATAGTTACGCGTTTATATATTTACCAATCAAATAAATTACGAAATATAATAAATTAAATAAAGAATATTATGACTTGTATTTATGACATAGCTTTATGAAGAGATATAAATGAATATATCAGAAATCTAGAACTCCGGTAAGAAATTAAATATATATATTTTTATATATTATATATCATATATCATATATTATATTATATAATTTATATGTAATGTATATATAATATATATATATATATATATATATATATGAACATACCAGATTTGGTTGACATTTCTTGCATAATATTAATCATTTGGTAGACATGATTATTTGGAGGACAATTTCGTGTCCACCAAATAGTTTAGGGCAATAATGTATCACTTTTGGTATAAATTTGACTTATAATAAAATTATATAATTAATATATAGGAAATAAAGTTGTATATTATTTATTAATAATTTAAAAATCAATAGAATGGGTAAGTTTAAATAATGATTGAATTTTCACTCTATATATATTGGATCCATAAAAATAACTGTTTAGTAGACACACCATTTTCAATGAAATACGTAGTATTGTTGGATATATGTCTATAGGGAATTGATGGATTTAGACTTTATATTACATATGGATCATATATATAAAATAAAAAAATAAAATATTATATTGATAAAAAATATACATTTTAATTAATTTATTATTTATTTTTATTATATTTTGAAATAATAAATGGAATGATTCATAAATACTAAGGTAATACAAGTATTTTTATTAATTTAAAATTTAATATTTAAAATTTAATAATCTTAAAATATATATTAAGATTATTATTAAATATATACTTAACATTTAAATAGAATAATGTTTAATTGTGTATTCAATATATAATTATATATATCCATAATCATGTGGATCATGTGTATTAAAATATAAATATTTATAAATACTAAGGTAATACAAGTATTTTTATCAATTTAATATTTAAAATTTAATAATTTTAAAATATATATTAAGATTGTTAAATATATACTTACTATTTAAATATATAGAATAATTTGTAATTGTGAATTAAATATATAATTATATACATTCATAATCATGTGTATTAAGTAATTTATCGTGTAAGAAAAAAAATGTAAGATTTTAAATTTTACCAGGTAACATTTTTAAATATTCTATTAATAATTTATTTAATTGAATTGGGTTTTACCAATAGTAGTTTCTAATAGTACACATACTATTAGTTGTTATTGTAAACTTTATATGGATAGTTATATTCAATATACTAATTAAATATAACATTGCATAATAGGATTATTATAATTATTATTATAATCATTATTATATTATAATGATTATAGTCAAAATATAGTTTAAAAATAATCAACACACTAAAAGCCCACATACTTCATTATACGAATTAGTAATTACATAAATATATAGTATTCATGTCATTATATAATTAATATAATATTATAAGAATACTCGTGTAATTTAAATAATTCGAATAAACATGTTACGGACATAGACTCTATCAGTGATATAGTCTATCATATAGTCTGATACGTTAATATCAAAGAAGGCCGCCGATTATTATTATTATATTGTTAGAGTTCAATTTTTATTTTGGGGTTGTTTAATTTATTTGGTTTTGTTTTATTTTTCTGTATTTTTTAGCTGCATTATAATGAACTCTGACATTATTATAATAACAATCGGCGGCCTGCTTTAAGATAATTCCTATAATAGACTATATCATAGAGTATTAAAAAAATCACGATATTTAACCTAGTACCAGGTATATTATATAATATATATTATATTATAAATTATAATTTATAATATATAATAACTTATTAAATAAGATATACAAAATTGTCATAATTTTTTTTAATTTGTATACAACCTTATATTTATTTACATTTTTAATATAATTACTACTATATACTTCCACTATATATATATTATATACATGGGAATACGGACGTTAGGCAAACATTAAATAACTATAAATATCAAATGTCACAAATGTGGCCAAGGTGTATGTCAATCTAATTCATTATACGCTCTAAGAGCGTATAATGTACCACTAAAACTGAAAATAAAATCTTTATGAGAAACATGTATATATGGAATAATTCCTTTTGAAAAATATATTTATAAACCATTCGTATTAATATATATATATGATATTTACACATACGAGTAACATCCTATTTGCGTATTGATATTTGTGGGTTGTTTGATTTATTTTGTTTAGTTTTATTCTTCCGTTTTTTTAACAAGCACGCCTTGTGCTATTATAATATATAATATAAATAATAGCGCCACGTAATGTTGCCATTTAATTTTTACCTACCATCCGTATCATCCTATATATATATTAACCTTTATATGTAATAACATATATATTAACAACATTTTTAGATTATTATATTATTGAATGTATTAAATATTAACAGGTAATGCCTTGTACTTATTGTTATATATTGTATTTATTTATATGCGACGATATTGTACATCTACGTGATATCAGCGAATATACGCATAGTGCCTGGTATCATAATGCACGTACATTCCTACCATCTCGCATGACCCCCCCCCCCCACGCGCAGACGGCTGTGTATATATAGCGGACCGCCGCTATGTATAATCACTTGAAGAATAAGTATAACCAATAAACATACATAAGCCTTGACGTAACATCAATAAGCGTCCAACCTCACGTCCAATGAATATCATCCTGCCACGTCAACCAGTGAGAGCACGTTAGGAAACATCTACCCCCACGCCCAATGACTATAAACAATCATGAACCCTACACCAACTCCTTCCTTCGATTGGCACAATGAAGATCGGCTAGACGAGCTGAAAATGTTGTTTAACATTTTATTTACGTCCTCGCCATTGCCCACTACATCCGGTATGATATCCTGTACACCCTCGCCGTCACTCATGACCTCCGTGACACCCCAGCCACTACCCACGACATCCGGTACGCTTTCGCCCTTGCCCACTATATCAGGTACATATTCGCTACGCCCCCGCTGTCACCCACGACATCTGTGACGCATCCGACATCACACATAATACCCGATATGTTCTCAACGTCACCCGTGACCCTCTCGATCTCACCCACAATATCCGTGACCCCCTCATCATCACCCCCACCATCCGTGATGCCATACAGCACCATACACAATGCATGTATTGCCATCCCCATGGCCACCTCCAACATGATATCCTTCTTCCATACGTGAGAAGAGGGAATGACCCCAACCCCTCTTCGATAACCAATAGGGAGAAGAGGGGATGTTATATATTTTATTTATATATATGCGTCGATATTGTACATCTACGTAATATCAGCGCATATACACCTAGTGCCTGGTATCACGACGCACGTACAATGTACGTTTCTGCCGTCTCGCATTACTGCCCCACGCTCAGACATCTGCGGTGGTCCGCTATATATAATCTCTTGAAGAATAAGTCTAACCAATTAACGTAAATAAGCCTTGACATTTTACTCCCATATATACACACAACTTAACAGTGTAATATATTAGTATTACACAACTTAGACAGTGATTAATACATAACAACAATTTATATATATATATAATAATTTTATATATATATGACTAATGATCTCCTCTTCAACAATGATGGCGTACATACCGACCCCAAGTGTGATAAGTTAATTCAACAGATAACCTCACAAGATTCTCCGCAAGCCATTGATAATTATCATTATCATAATTATTACGCGATACCTATGAATTATAATTCATAGTTATCGCGAACTACATGTGGCCCTTTAATAAAGAACTGTCACACCTTACGATACTTCTATGTTAACTTCTTAAAAAAGATGTCTAATACCTAATATATTCAATAACATGGAAGAATAAATATACTACTCTATCATATTATGCGACAAAGAAGAAGATAACAATTCAAGTAGACGCTTCATACAATTACTTTGACGCCATCCTCCTACATCCATCCAACAAGACGAAATCCCCATCACCTTCGCATCTAAGATATTCAGCCCCGCTGAGACTCGTTATGTATATATCGAAAAATAAATGTAAGCCGTAATATTCGGAATCGAATGGTTTCACATTATTAAGTCTGACCACAAGTGCAGATGATCACCAGGGTTGGGGTCAAATACACTTTATCAAATACAAATATAAATACAAATATTTATTACATTTTTATACAAATATATATCAAATACAAATACAAAATACAAATATTAACACATTAAATATTAAATCATTTGATTTAATCATATTTTAAATCATATGATTATATTTTATATAAAATAATAATCCTTATCCCTAGATTATATATATATATAGACATTGCATAGTTAGTGATTGATATGTATTGGATATATGATATTAATAGGTTAATTAAAGCAATGTAGATAGGTGGTATAATTTTTAAATATTAAGGAGAAGACGTAGAATTAGAGTAATGAATGGATAAATAATATATGAGTTCTAGAGAGAGAATCTAATATAAATATAAAATACAAATATTAAATCATAAAATAATAATTCCTATCTCTATACCAGATTGCATAATAATTAATTGAAATCTATTTTAATATATTTAATTCCTAAAGAAAATCAATAAAATAAAAAACTGTAAACAATAGACTGATTGCTTGGGATATTATAAGTTATAATTTATAACACATACATATTCTATATAGAATATTAATTTATTTATATAGTATTCATAAAATTATTGTTCTATTATATTATTTGTATTATTTAATAAATGTATTCTTTAATATAAATGGTAAATATTTTGTTAATTTTTTTACATTCATAAATTAATTGTTTAAATTCTACATTCTATTAAATTATTAAATTAAAATATTTTTTAAAAGT
Organism: Osedax fenrisi; assembly: GCA_964019155.1. NCBI lineage: Eukaryota > Metazoa > Annelida > Polychaeta > Sabellida > Siboglinidae > Osedax > Osedax fenrisi. Next base: position 32,258,988 of record OZ025245.1, on the reverse strand, counting down.
GTATTTGAAACTATATTTGATCAAATACACGAAATACGACACTCAAATACAAATACATCACTGAATAATTATTCAAATCAAAATATAAATACGTATTTGACCCCATCCCTGATGATCACCCAGAAATATTTCTTCACAGCACCAACCCGAGTCCAAAAAATGCTACTACGAGTGCAGCAGTAAGATTTCACGCTAATATTTTTAAAGCCAGGAATAGAGCTACGGATAGATTTTCACCTACAGATGCCAGTGAACACATAGACCTTGATGTCCAGATAAGCCATTGACGTTTGGGACACAGAAGATAGAATATTTAAAATTAGAAACGGGAGACGAAACCCTTCAAGCCTTAATTTCTTCTGTATAAGTAACCTCTATTGCCATATGACACACTGACGCACTCATGGCAATACCTAAGTATACATTTTGTCCACTATAACAATATCACGTACCTCATTATATTTGATTTTTATACTCAATTCCCATTCATATACACTATGAGTGCACCAGCGCAACCATTGTAGATCATCTAAAACATGGTATCCTAGACCGGTTACTTAGCGACAACGGAGGACTATATTCGTCACAAGCGTTCCGAATATTTGCATCCGAATGGGGATTCAACCACAGGACAAGCAGGCATACCACTTCCTAAGTAACGGCCTAGCCGAGGAACCATGCAGAGCTTGAAGATCTCTGAGAACTTCCAGATGTCGAAACTTCTACTATGATCTAAACCAGTAATTATCGACACAAAGCCCCACCGAACTGCTCTACAGCCACAAGTTAGCAAACCCTTTACCTAGCACCTACCCCGTAGACTTGTCGAATGAGAATAAATTATCATCCAATATGTCAACCACACGACACTAGTAAAAAACAAGACTCATTGTACCTGTCCAACATAACACCCCTCACAAACATTCACCAGCGTGACCACATATCAAAGACATGGAAGCCAGCTATGAAACTTCAGAGTTACAACATCCGCAGTATGGATTGTTCTACCTTCGGGAGAAATCTATGAGATATCCGCCTTACTTCCCCGTCGACGCCCTGTCAGGAGGTAGTACCAACACACCGAGATGCATCAGATAATCACTCAAGACCTCTTGCCCTACCCTCTACTCCACCGATACTCGGTTCAGATGTAGTTATTCCTCTCCGTAGTGTGTCATTACATTCTCATCCCAGGGATATCGCACTCACAACTAGTCCGTTGACACCCGGTCCTGATCTAGATAATCAAACCTCGTCAACCGTAGCGCTGCGTTGATCTAACAATAATGTACGATCCCCACTTTTATTATTGACTTGTAGATATAAATGTATAAAGGGGGTGTTATATGCTTACATATATATATAACTACTTATTATTATAATCTATATTTATATATATATATCCATGTGCCTTCTACACATGTATTCCTACCAAAGATATATATATAATGTTAGCGCTCTAAATATAGATACCAAGCTATTATTTAATAGGAATTTATATTCGCCAAACTTATTATTGTAGCCTATAGACTGTGACACAGTCCGATACAGAATTATCTGTACATCTTATACACATCCCTAATTATTATATATATATATATAATGTCACATATTTCGACATGGCTATTGTTCACAATAAATCTCAGCATTATTATCCTCTCCTTCTTTCAAATATAATATTGTGTATAAACTAATGGATTTATTATACTTAATAATCAGGAGCCGGTTACTCTGGAAATAAAATATTTCCTATCACTATCCAGAGACAATCTCTGGATAATTCTCAGTAAATCGGGTTGTTCTGGACAAAAATACATATATTACAGCAAAAAAAATAGCCTAGGTTAGATAGAGGATGGGTTGAAAATAATATATATTATAAAATAAAAAATATACCACCTGAGGGCATCGTAGCCAGACCTTCTGCATTGCATACAGCAATCTAACCATGGTTGCACTATACTACCTATAGGATTTTATTAATTATGTATAATTACTAATAGTAGTATTAGTTTTGGTTTAATTATAAATATAATTAGAATAGAATTATTTTTCATATAAAATTGTACTTATTTTGTTATCATATCATACAAATAGTATTTATTATATCTAGAAACTATATAGATATCCTGTATAATTGTAATATTATAATTAATAGTATGCAACTGAATAACATAAATTGTATTAATATTTACTTTAAGTAATAGTATTACTTAGTAATAGTATTACTTAGTAATACTTATTATAATTATTATAATTATATAAACTTAGTTTAAAACTATTATAATTATATAAAATATTCAACAAATATTATTTCGATATTGAATTGATTATATAATTGTACTTATATTATAAACTATATGATAGTATAATTAATTAACCCAGGTAACAATTATAGCCTCATAATAATTTAATTATGTGATAATTATTATCATAATAGCATATATATAATAGCCTCGAATGTTTACATTGTGTTGTAAATGTATATTTATTAAATAATATAATATTACATATTTAATAATATTATATTATGCTGCTATTCATTTGTCATGCTATTATAATAATGATGGTGCTATTAAAAGTCTATTATGCAATTATTATGCTGCTATTAATTGCATAATAGACTTATAAGAGCATGACAAATTAATATAAGCATAATTATTATGCTGCTATTATGATAATTTGTCATGCTATTATAATAATTATGGTGCTATTAAAAGTCTATTATGCAATTATTATGCTGCTATTAATTGCTTAATAGACTTATAAGAGCATGACAAATTAATATAAGCATAATTATTATGCTGCTATTATGATAATAGACATTTAATTATCTATTGATTATACTTGAAATTAAATGGGCTTTCCGAAACTATATAGAATTCTTATGTACATCCTTTAATAATCGAATTATAATTAAGTAATATTTAACTTAGGTACATAATTATATTTTGAATATTTTTAAACATTCAAAAATGAAATAAGGATTAGGAATATAGAAATATTGCTGAGCTTGATCTCGGATAAGATATGTTTACAAAATCCCAGAGTAACCCAATAATATCTATAAATAAGGTTTGTCCTTGTTGGGATTGTCTCTGGCCAATCTCAGAGCAACCAGCCCCTGGACCAGTTAATATGTGCCAACTTTCAACATAGCTTATTTTGAAAAGCTTTTCAAAATATTTTTGTAGGGTTATTTTGAGCATTTAAAAAAATTCAAATAAGTTGTTATTATTCATCATAATTTTCGATTTATATTATATAATTAATAACTATCATATTATATACTTAGTATAATACTATATATATAATAATAATCATACTATTATTTTGTATTCTTAGAATAATTCTATAATTTATCAATACTTTATTAAATTTGTGAAATATAATTATATTCTAATTCTATTTATAATTAAATCAAATCTAATACTACTATAAGTAATTATATATAATTAATAAAACTGGTTTGGTAGTATAGTGGTTAGATTGTTGTATGCAACACAGAAGGTCTGGTTACGATGCACTCAGGAGGTATATTTTTTAATATAAATAATAATAATAATTTTACTATTTACTAGAAATTATTGTAAAGCATATTCATTATATACTTAGCATACATATCATATATATAAAACAAATAAAATTCTATTAACTATTAATATTTTATATATGTAGGTGCAGATGTACCATAATGGAAGCTATTCTATCAATTCTTTTAATTAATTATATTTCCATAAATCTTCACAATTCGTACTTATAAAGTGAATCTGATTTTCTTCAATTATAATTATTTATTAATTAATTAATATTATATATATCTTGTTTCGAAAACAACTGTGTTCTTACTTTATGTGTAATAAACTAATATAAAACCATTTTCATTTCAGGTTAACAATGTTTTGATGATCAATTAATTATTTATTTTGTATTAAATTCTCACTAAATCTGCATACAGATTCAATTTATTTTTTAATAATATTTCGTAACACTATACAAGACCATATTTTATACAATGCTACTTTTAAATATTTGTGGAATATACATATTTTTCTCATTTTCAACATGTATATATTTTATTTAAATTAATAAACTTATATATTTCAATAAGTAATACTATATAGAAAATGTTTATTGATATGTGTTTAAAGGTACTATTCATTAGTTACATGTAAAATAACATCTTTTCAAAATGTATCCACTTATAATATTAAAGTTTTTGTAATAATTATTTAACAATCTTATTATAAATATTTATTTTAAATAATGATTAACAAATAAAATAAAAATGTATCACTAATTTACTACATATATATAGAAATAATAATTTATACTGTTCATTTATTATTATTGTGAAATTTAAAGAAAAAATATTCAATATGTAGTTACTGAGATATACAAAATAATTATTCTGACTAAATCAAGTTTAAAGTTTTTTTTAAATTAATTGTTACACTATATATAGTTACTAATGTATATATTATATTTATAAATGATATTAAAAATATAATTATACATATACAATTTATTTTAATTATATGTTTGCACATCCTGCAGCATATGAATTTTCTTGATGTTTCATCTTCTTCTTCACCTTTGTAGCATCCAAGCATCGTAATCTGTCTTGTTGTACTGCATATTCTGCAACCGATTATAATGAATATCCTAGCAACCCATCAAATGCAGCTAAATAGGCCTGCATTCCAAAGTTAAATGTTCATACTGCCATTGTTACAGCAAATTGTTCTAGAATATTAAAATATAATTAATAAAATATAATACAAATTAATTCAACTTTTATACCTTTGAACATCGAGACTAAATCATATTATGAAAACTTTTCAACTTTTTTTACATATGGGGCTATATGGGGCTATACTTGTTCAATAAAAAAATCTTTATTTTAATCCTGTATAATTATTTTTATATATTATAAATTTATATACCCAGATTTAATATATATATATATATAATATATGAACCTTCATATTTTGCTTTCTTGTAAACACAATAATCTCCACATAATTTCAAAGTCAATAACGTAGCCGGTGTAGTCAATAACTGTAGCAAATAAATAAATTAAATTCAATTGAATTCATATAATATATTCACTAAAGTATTTGAGCAAAAGTTATTTAAAAAATAAATATAAAAAATAATCCATTGAATATGAAATTAATTATATTTATTATAATTTACTGATATTAAAAATAAAATACATGAAATTGGATTACGTAATAGAAATTGTAGACTTTAAATAGATATATAAAGTATGTAGTAGAAATTGTAAGTAAATAAAATAAAATATAGAGTATATACAAAAATTTTGCGAAGCAAAGATATAACACTCCCTATGCATGCAACGTAATTTAGTAATATCCCCTGCCGCTGCTAGCAGTAGTATCGAAATCACTGAAATAGATTTATGTTCGGCTCTATTTGCATACAACAATGTTTTCATTGTTCTATTAAATTACATGCAATATAAATTAGCTTTTACTTACTAAATATATACTTATAGAATTTAAAACATACATATCATATTTGTTTGTTATATGTTAGTAATGAACACTTAGTTTTCATCATATAAATATTAATTTAAAGCATATTATTTAACATTTTAAAATTGTATAAACAACACATAGTTCCTAAAAGTAACCCGCTATAAGTGGCACTGGGGTATTTTGTATACAAATTCGAATAACACGATTTCGCGTAAGTGTTATATCTTTCCTTTGGAAAATCTTTGGTATATATATAAAGATATTACATGGTTAGTGATTGATATATATTGAATATATCAGATTTATAGGTTAATTAAAGCAATGTAGATAGGTGGGTGTATACGGTAAGGGAAGATTAGTTGTTTAAATAATTAAAATAATAGGTATATAAAATCCTGTAGGAGCAAGATTTATCATGGATAAAATTGAAGAAGTATAATGTAGATAGCGAGGAGTGGATTGGGAAAGCCGAAGAGTGAGTTAATTAAATACAAATATTATACACATTTTTCTTAAAGAATCAAATATAAATACAAATATTAACACATTAAATATTAAATCATAAAATAATAATCCCTATCTCTATACCAGATTGCATAATAATTAATTGAAATCTATTAATTAAAATTTATTTGATATCTAAAGAAAATCGATATGATAAAAAACTGTAAACAATATACTGGTTGCTTGGGATATAATAAGTTATAATTTATAACACTTATACATAAAATATAAATTAAATTCATATATATAGTTTTTATCAAATACGAAAATCAAATACAAATACATGCAATTACTGGAATGGAGGCTTATAGATTGTGAACGGAGATTAAGTGAGGTAGGTAATAGTTGGTGTAGAAATGAGATAGGATATCAACAATTAAATGTTACAGGTTACATGGAATATGTCATATGGCGATTTGAATATCATATGTATATAAATTTGAATTTTTTAATAGATATTAAATAAATTGAACAATTTTTAATCAAAGCAAAATTTTATAAATATTAATCATTAATTTGATATTTTGAAATCGATAATATATAAATGTTACAAACTTTATCATATAGTCGATTTCTAGAATAGAATCCTGATCATTACTTTTATATATCAAAATATATTATTTGATAAATCAAGCTTTAATAATAAATTTCCTAAATCAATTCTATAAAGATTATATATTATTATAATAAAAAATAATGAATATATATTAAATAAAATTAATAAAGAAATAATACAGAATAATAAATAGAATAATACATTTGATTAGATATATAATTGAATATGATATTTTAATAACAAATAATGAATATACATATATTTAAAACAAATATATAAATAAACTTTTATTTTATATAAATACTAATAATGAATTACTAACATGTTTAAATAAAGGATCTTTTTTAATAATGTCTTGACCATCATGGATTTTAGTTATAATATTATTGAATTCTGGATCTTCATGATCTTTAGTGATTTAACTGGCATAGCTTTAGAGTAATTTCTCTTTAATTTGATTATAAAAATTCTTAAAATAAATTTACAACATTCTGTATTAATTTAATTGATTAAATAGGTAATTTATATAATTTAAAATACAAACCATTGCATAAGTTTGCTATCCTACATGTTCAATTAGTATGCCTTGAATACCGGCAGCAATCAAATTTGTATTATATTCCAACATCACTTTTGTTTTGACTCCAAAAAGACTTTTCTTAAATGTAATTATTCATCACCTGCAATTAATTATATATTTTTATCTTATATATTATATTCCATATTATTAAACATATTTAATATTTGTATGTACATGTTTGTACATAAAAATATGTATTGGATACTACTGATTACAAAATAAATAAAGTAATATTAAATTATTGAAAATAAATTAATAAATTTATAATAATACAAAAATACACCAATACCAATAAAATAAATACCATGTAAATAATTATTAATTAAAATATTATTATTTTCAATTACAAAATGTTAATAAATAAATATTATTGACATGTCTAAAATATAATATAATTTAAAAGATATTAACAAAGATTTGGCGAATCAAAGATATAACACTCGCTACCTACGCAACATGATTAGTATTCATACATCCCGCTTCTAGCAGCAGTATCGAAATCGATTTAGATTTGCCGCAATTTGCATACTACAATGTTTTCATTACTCTTATTAAATGACTTGCAATATAAATTAGCTTTTACTTGCCACATAGATATTTATAGGATTTAAAACCAACATATCCTAGTTCTATATATTAGCAATAAACACTTAATAAAATAATAATTAAAAGCATATTATTTTTCATTTTAAAAGTGCATAGTTTGATACAAATTTATATTATAAACAACACATAGTTCCAAAAAATGACCTATATATGTGGTGATGTTGGTTTTTGTATACAAAATTTAATTACACGATTGAGTGTTCTATCTTTCATTAGAAAAATCTTTGATATTAATATGAAAAATTTTATTATCTAAAATTTGAATATTGGATGTTAAATAATTATATACAATTAGTTTATTAATTATATATTATTATTTGGTAACCAGTGTTCTCGTGCGAAGTGATTTCATGGGGAATGATATTATACGGATTGGTGATTTCGTGTGTAGTTTAAATTCTACTATTTATAAATAATTATTTATATATATTATCATTTCACACGAGATCATTCGCCACAAAATTACTTAACACGATATTATTGGTATTCTATTATTTAACTAATTATTTTGTATTATATTACACATATCATTGATTATATAATTAAATAAAAACCATTCGATAACTCCTGTTCTGTTTTGCACTTGATTCTAAAAGATTATTATCATAAAGTTAATTATATATTATATTATAGATTAAATATATATATTACGATATTTATAAGTTTTAATTTTAGCGTTATACTACTCTAAACAGTGAAATTAACAGATATAATTAAGAAGAAATTTACAAATGATAAAGAATACATATGTAATTGTAAATGTGGAATTATAAACTACTAAATACCAATACAGTATTAATATAAACTGCGAGATAATAATACCAAAGATTTTGCGAAGCAAAGATATAATACTCCCTATGCATGCAACGTAATTTAGTAATATCCCCAACCGCTGCTAGCAGTAGTATCGAAATCACTGAAATAGATTTAGGTTCGGCTCTGTTTGCATACAACAATGTTTTCATTGCTCTATTAAATTACATGCAATATAAATTAGCTTTTACTCACTAAATATATACTTATAGTATTTAAAACATACATATCATATTTGTTTGTTATATATTAGTAATGAACACTTAGTTTTCATCATATAAATATTAATTTAAAGCATATTATTTAACATTTTAAAAGTGTATAGTTAAATACGAATTTACATTATAAACAACACATAGTTCCTAGGTGGCACTGGGGTATTTTGTATACAAATTCGAATTACAGGATTTCGCGTAAGTGTTATATCTTTCCTTCGGAAAATCTTTGATAATACCGTACAAATGTAAAATAATTATACAATATGCATTATCAGTGAATTATTATTTAAATATTACATATATATGTATTATATAATAGTGTTTAACATCATATATATTATGTAGTGATGTAAACAATTTGAATATTTAGATTAGAATATTAAAAAAGTATTCATGGGATTAAAGTAGTAGTATTAATATTTTTGTGTACGGTATTAGTATAGCAGTTATTTCATAATTGGAATTTTCAGTTTTCTATAAGCAATAAATATAGTATATTAAGTAATTATAGTATTATTTAATACTTTAAAATATTAATAATTTATTACTATAATATTAATAAATATATGAATTATAATATCATATTATAAATATACATAAGTATGTTAAAATGGTTTTCGCCGAAGATTACAAATAAACTACCCTGTTTGGTTAGAACGGACAAACGGCAATTTTATTTAAAACTATATTTATTAAATTACTTTTATTTCTATATTAACTAATGCTGATTGTATATTTTTCATAATGTATAACTATTATATTGTTAACAATATTTAATATGATATGGTATTATAATAATCATATAATATATATGGATACAGGAGAAGCAGACCACCGATATATTTAAGAGCCGCCCATCGATGTAAATATATGTTACGCTTTCACACGCTAAAATATTCCATATGAGTAACATACATACGTTGTTTATGTGTATTATCATATTAACACAAATATATATTATAATTATATACATATATATTATACATGTATAATAATATTAATAGTAACTGTACGGATTATGGTCAAAAGCTTCGCGATTGATGAGCAATTTGAATACCAACTGTACAATTAAATATTTTATTTTTTATTAAATTTCAATTTGTACTATTAGAAATTATAAGGTACTATAATGGATAACATATTGATGGATTATATTATACATATATAATATATTGGTTCTACTTGAAATTAAACAGACATTCTAAAACTATATCGATCTCATGTGTACGTAACACATTCGAATAATAATCGAATGATTTCTAATAGTTAAATAAATTAAAATATAATAAAAAATCAAATTTATTAACAAATATTTAATTGTACAATTACTATAACGGATAACTATAGATATATATATATATATATGGATTATATTATTATACATATAATTATAAGATATATTTGTGGATTTGTTTAATATGATATAATACACAAAAGCAGTTTATGTATGTTACTCGTATGGAATATTTTAGCGTGTGAAATCAAGCGTAACATATTTACTTTAGTGACATATATTTATTAATTGGGCGGCTCTTATATATTAGTAAGACCGCCCAAATTGAACTCTTAATTATATCGGCGGCCTGAATATATATATATATATATATATATTCGGTACCTGGTCAAAAGCTTCGCGATTGATGCGCGATTTGAACGCCCGCAAAATTGTTTATTCGAATTACTGAATTTACAATAGCGTATGATTGTTTGTTGAAACATTAATATTTATAGTTTTAGTTATTTTCACTTGTTTGGTTTGATTTGGTTGGGTTAATTTTAATATTGTTTAGGTTTTTTTAGCTGCATTACTGTAAATGATTACATCCCGAGTGAGCTTATAAAACACACATATATAAATATATGGTAATTATAAGCCGTTGCATGTATGATAGTCTATAAATAAACATACGCTAATTATAATGACCAATCATAAGCTATTGTAGAACCACTAATTTAATACGCGAAGCTTTTGACCATAATCCATATATTCAATTAATAATATTGATCAATAATTATACTTATTTCAATAGTTTCATTTTAATATAAAATGCATGTTAAAATGTATATTTTAATAAATAAACACAAGAATATAATAATCTATTGATACTTGATAATTAAAGTTAACTTATGCTATCATAATACCAACTATATGATACATTTTCATAATTAAAATTTCATATTTTTATTTTGAAATAAAATTTACATTAGTTCGTATAGATTCTATAATAGAGCCCGTTTTTATATCTAAGTAATTTATCTAATATATATTATAATTATGCTTACATATTATTTAATAATAATAATTATAATATAACTATTAAAAGGTGACATGTGCTTTTTAAATTATCCGAAAAATTCTTATATAAACATAATATAAAAATAAAAGACATATTTATTTTATATAATGAAGATATTATATGATATAAATAATATATAGTTATTTTTAAATATAACTAACCATATATAATATGTTCGTGATTGATAGAAAAGGTAAAATAGTTTAAATTATCCAATATTATATTGAATATACGAATTTAATTTAATATGTATAAATATAAAAAGGTCATGACATTTGTCATTAATTATAGAACATATATATCAGAAAATAATAAAGTTGGAGCGAAACCTTTAAAATTCAGATTGTCCACAAAATAATTATTTTATGCATACCTTAATATTGTCAACAAAAGAGTTAGCTTATACATAATTTTTATTTGGTAGACAATATTTTTATATATATTTTATTATTCATTATTTTGAAAAAATAATTAGATATATTCAAAGAGTATATCATAATTAATTAGTATGTAAATTTTCACCTTCATGGCTATCTTATAAAAAATGGTTACCAAATGATTATATTTTGCATTGTCCACCAACTGGTTATATTACGACTATATATATATATATATATATATATCATTTATTAAATCACATTAATATGAAAGTTACATATCATTATGATATTAGTAGCAATTTATATTGTATTTATGTAAGTATATTGCATATACATATCATATAAATATTAAATATATTATTATCAAAGTTATCATATTTAGGTAATCGCAGCGTATATATATACTTAGCGTATACGCTATTATCATTATAGAAGCAATGTTGCTTATTAATTACACCGTTATTAACATGATAAGTATCATTATAGATAATAGTAATACATAAATAATAATGTTATACAATCAATTATACAATTAAAAAAATAAAATATATAATAAATATTTTATTATATATTTTATTTTTTTATATTATATATGTAACCAGTAAGTCATAATAGTATTACATAAATACATTATTAAATTATAATTAAAATCTAAGAAATACATCAAGAATTAATATAACATAAACTAAAATATAATATAGAGGAAATAAATAGGAGATAACCAACATTTAAAACTAAGAAACAAGAGAACAAATAAATAAATATATTCAATACAATATAGGTTAACAATTTCGAATGTACATACATACAAATATACACACTAGCACACACATATACATATACACATACACATATACATATAACTATATACATATACATATACATACATACACATATATATATACATACTTATATTTAAATTAATTTGATAATTCACATTTTACTAAAGTAATTTATTTAATGTAAACAAATGTACAAATAAAATAAAAGCTAACAAAATCATAAAATTATATACAATAATTTGTATAATGTCAGTTTGTTATAGTGTCATAATTTAATCTAAGGACAGTATTTTTTATAATGTCAAATAAATATAATAAAAATTTAAATAATATATTATTTTATAAATATAATATTTAATTTAAGATTTAAAAAAAATAATGATAAGGAATGGGACTTTCTTATATCTATACTTAAAGCATTCCAAAGTTGTTGTCCGAGTGTAAGTAATTACTTAAGGTATTATTCATATAATTATATTTAAAATAAGGTTGAATAAAATCACATTAACTCCTGTTATTAAATATTTTTTAGTCGTCAATTTAAAATAATAGCATCATCCTAAGGATGGCACAATTTATACATGTAAATGCTAGTCTTGTACTTATAAATATCATAAAGATAATGTTATATTTTCCATTATTTTCCCATTTTAAATAGAGAAACAAAATCATTTGGTTATTATATAAAAATTATGTTTAAAATCATTGTTTGAATAAAATAAATTATATTTAAGTTTGATACATAACGATGCCCCCATATTTCTATACAGTAAATTAAATATGGATAAAATAAAGCATAGTATAGTTTGATCATGGCAGATGTATTTACAAAGTATGAAACATTTTTTATAATCAATACAATTTTCAATAATTTATTTTTAAGATAACCTAAATGACATTTCCAATTTAAACAAGTATCCAGATTTATTCCAAGAAAATATGTAGAAGTTAGCTGAAATAAAAGTGTATAATCTATACATATATTAAATAGTATATCATTTTTAAATACATACGATGCGTTTTATCTATATTTATGGATAATTTATTAAGTTTATACCATAGAAAAATGTCATCACATGCTGATTATAATTTATAATTGTTAAATTATTAAGTAATTTATATGTAATAATTATATTAGTATCATCAATAAATAATATGTATTTATTTTTTGGAGAACATAATATCATATAATTAATAAATATATAAAAAAGTAATTGTCCTAGAATAGAATATTGGGGTACACCATAAAAACTATTATATATATATATATATATATATATATATATATATATATATATATATTATATATTATATATATATATATATATATATATATATATATATATATATATATATATATATTTGTATACAAATATTAATTTATGATAATATATTGTGCATATTTATATAATAATAATAATTTAATTTCCTATAGTTAACTCAGCTCAGCTCAGAGAACATTATTAAGGAGGACAATTTGAGTCGTTCCAGTAGAAATGGTTTTTATTTATTACACATCCATTATTGATTACTATTATATATATATATATATATATATATATATATATATATTAATTTCATTATGTATACAAATATGTATTCTGATATTAAAATTCATTGAATATAGATTTAATTATACATACTTTTTTTAGAATACCATTTTTATATAAATAACTGATTTATAAAGAATGTGACATGTATTAATTTGATACATTTAACATGAATAGAAATAATTAAATTATATATATTTATATTTTATAACAAATATATTTAACATTTATTCAACAGTTTCTTAAAATATACAATATATATTTGTATATATTTATATATTTGAAATTAATAATTTGTATTAAATTATTATTCTATGATAAAATGTCCTATAGTTATAATCAAGTCTTATCAAATCGATTCAGAAAACATCAACCTGGGCTAATCTATGAGATTCTCATAAAAATGGTTTGAATTTAAAATATTAAAATATTAAATTCATTAAATATGCATATATATTATATACAATGTATATTATACATATATTAGGATATTAAAATACATTTAATTATAATTTAATTATATGTATTTTTTTTATAAATAATTAATTGATAAATAATGTAAATACTTTGATGAATTTAACATGAATAGAAATAATTAAATTATATATTTACTAGCATAAATTATATATTATAATATACATGTAGTTTAATTAATAACAATTTAATTATAATATATAAATGCATTTATTTATATAAAAAAATATATTTGATAACATTATTTCTCAAAATATAAAATATATATATATATATAAATTTGAATTACATTATTATTCTATGTCTATATAATGTGTGCATATATACATATATGTTATATGTAACCATAGATTTATAGTTTACATTATTATTGTAAACTATAAATCTATGGTTACATATAACATATATGTATATATGCACACATTATATAGACATAGAATAATAATGTAATTCAAATTTATATATATATATATTTTTTATATTTTGAGAAATAATGTTATCAAATATATTTTTTTATATAAATAAATGCATTTATATATTATAATTAAATTGTTATTAATTAAACTACATGTATATTATAATATATAATTTATGCTAGTAAATATATAATTTAATTATTTCTATTCATGTTAAATTCATCAAAGTATTTACATTATTTATCAATTAATTATTTATAAAAAAAATACATATAATTAAATTATAATTAAAATTTAAATCTATGTATGTAACTATAGTTATATACTAATAATGAATTAATTGTCTACAGTTAGCTCGGTTCAGAGATCATCAACCTGCATTGCAGATCCTGCAGGTGGGCTAATTCATGTTCCTTTTGTTAACATGGTTTTTACTTACTTATGCAATATTAAGATTAAAATATATTATATTTATTTAAAATATAAATATGTAATCTGATATACATTTAATTTAAATGTATATATTTAAATACTTTAATAATTAATTATAAATAAATTACTTATAATGTGAAATATAGGTACATTTTATAAATTTTAAAATTTTTACATTAATAGAAATAATCAAATTATCAAAATATAGGTAAATAAATATATTTTAACAAATAATTTCTAAAAATGTATTATGAATATATTAAAAATTAATATTTTTACTAAATAATTATTATATTATAATAATGTTTATATAATGTTTAAACATTTATATAATAATAAATTTAATTTCCTATAGTTAATTCAAACCGATTCAGAGAAGATCAATCTGGGCTAGTCTATGAGATTCTCATAAAAATGGTTTTACTTCACATATTTCACTTTCAATATTAAAATATGTTAAATTTATTAAATATACAAATATATATTATTTATTTATTAGTATAAATCATATTATGTATATATATATATATATATATATATATATATATATATATATATATATACAGTCAAAGCTCGATAACTCAACATTGACGGGACGGAGTTTTCATGTTGAGTTAGCGAGTATGTTGAGCTATCGGATGTATAAATTAATGACTTAATTAATGTTTTGTTCACATAAATACATTCAAAATAGTACTCGTATGATAATATAATAATTGTAATTGTATTTTTACGTTTATATATTTATATCCATATATTATTAAATAAAACCATGTTGAATAATGTATATTGAATTATATTTGTTGAGCAATGTAATTGTATTACATGTAAAAGATACGAATCCAACAACATATGTTTGTGATATTTTGATTTTTCATAAATGTTGAGTTATCGGATGTATATTTACATGTAATGTATAGGCTAGGATTATAAAAGCGATGTTGAGTTATATGTATGTTGAGTTATATTTTTTGAGTAATAGGGTTTTTTTTAACATGTAAAAGATACGAATCCAACCAAATATTTGTTGGATGTTGAGTTATCGGCAATGTTGAGTTATCGACATGTTGAGTTACCGCGCTTCTACTGTATATATATATATATAAATAATATGAATATAATTTAACTACATTTATATAAATATATATAATAGGTATGTAATAAAATATGTGTAATCAAATTAATTCTCAAAATGTAAAAAAAATATTTTTAAAATTATTATAGAATAAGTATATGTTAATTTAATATTATCACATAATATATATTCATATTATTAAAATTAAATTCATATTAATATATACATTTATTGATATTTTAATATAACTATTATATTATAACTAATTAATTCTCCATTAGGTAAAAGAAAGGATTATACAGCTGTTATCAAGGATCTCAGTATAAGCTAAATGTGGAAGATAAATAAATACTATGTCTAAAAAATATATATATATAACAATTAAAAATAAAATAAAATTTTATATAATTTAATCTTACTATGAAATCATATCTTACTATGAAGTCATCTGTTTAATTTAAACTATGATCAATATAGTTACTATATATAGTACCATGCATTATGCATGATACACATTAAATTAAATTTGTGAATTTAAATAAATTTATAAAAAAAATTACATTTATTTTATTAATTGTATATATGAACATATGATAATCAATATAATTATATCTGAATAAATCACTCATGTATATTTTATTATATTATATATATATGAACACAGGATAATCATTATAATTATATTTTAATAAATAATTCATATTTATGTATATTTTATGTATATATTTATAAAGTATTTATGAAATATTTATAAATCAATTCATTTTATATATGTGGCTGTATTTTTTATTACATACAAATAATTGTTTTTTTTTTAATTCACTGTTAATATTGAAAGAATATATTAATTTATAATTAACTAGTTTACATAAAAAATTAATTATTAATTATATAAATTGTATGTAGACTATAGTTTACATATAGTCTAGAATATATTGTAATACTATTTAATAAATTATATATGAAATTACTATTTAATAAATAAAATTATATCTTAATAAATCACTTGTATTATTATTATATTTCAAAATCAATTAATTATATACTATTCCAGTATATATTAATGTATTAAATAAATAATAGACAAATAGTTAATATATTAATTTATAATTTAAGAACAATTTATAAAGCTATTTTTGTAATCTTATTGTTAAATTAAAAAATTATATTTTAATTTAATGTATTATGAAATAACTGTATATAAATAGTTAATATATTAATTTATAACTATATGATAACTATAAAAATAAAATTACTATTAATAAATAATATATGTTATATATATATATATATACATAAATAATTACAAATCATTAATCCTGTGATTAATCATCTGGTAAACAGTGTAAAATATAACATTATTATACTTTTCCATTATAAATATATTTATATAATGTGGGCTAATCTATGTATAATATACAGATTCACTAAATTCAACATAATGACTAGATTATGAGTAATTTATTATAATTTTGTTAGAATAATAATTATATTTATTATGTATTTTAATTTAATGTATATTATGTATAATATACAAACCTATCAGTTGCATTTAGATTGATTTGTATAGTTATAATTATAGTTACATGTATTTTTAAATAAAATAATAATAATTAAATATATATAATTAATAATATCTATAGAATATTTTATTATTTATAATTTCACAAATTAATT
The DNA here is from genome assembly GCA_964019155.1 of Osedax fenrisi. Lineage (NCBI taxonomy): Eukaryota > Metazoa > Annelida > Polychaeta > Sabellida > Siboglinidae > Osedax > Osedax fenrisi. Next base: position 32,241,124 of record OZ025245.1, on the reverse strand, counting down.
ATATTTTATGAAAATAAATAATTATCTTGTATATTCATGCAGTCCTATATATTACTGAATAATCATATATATATATATATATATATATATATATATATATATATATATATATGATAAAAAGATTTAATATTTAGATAATTCCGATTACTAAATAATCAATTATATATATATATATATATATATATATATATATATTATGATAAAAAGATTTAATATTCAGATAATTCCGATTACTAAATAATCAATTATATATATATATATATATATATATATATATATATATATATATATACAGTCAAGTCATGCTTAATCAGACCAACAAGGAACAAAAAAGTTTATGAGACATCTAATTATTCTTTAATCTATTTACATAGAATTAAACTAGAATCTATAAATAATTCCGAGTTAGCGGTAATTTATGTGTTTAATGTTTTAACATTAGGTTATTTAAAATAGGGACATTAATATGTTCATGATATCATATAGGTTATATACAAAACCAATAACCTATTAGATAATATTTATTATATATTTTTTACAAATGTATCTCAAAGACATAATTATTAAACACATTTACATATATAAATATACCTAATGTAATTATAAGTATACCATAAATATATATATATATATATATATATATATATATATATATATATATATATATATATATATATATATATATAAAACATACAAATAAGTATATATAAATAAGATATATATATTATTATTTTATATTATATATATATATATTTTTATATTATATTATATTTATATATATATATAAGATATACATTATAATTGTATCTAATATTTGCACAATCTATATAGTATAATTAATACAATGTATTAATTGTATAGTATGCAATGTATATCATATTACATCATTCAATGGAACGACCGCAATTTGTATATTATTTAGAGAATTTAATTATGCAAATTTTTGATCGTTGATTGGTCGATTCATCGCCCAAAACCCCCTCATGATATCGACCAAAATACCCTCATAGCATATAGTATTGTTATGTTATCTATATTCAATTATATAATTAATATTTTTAATTAATTTTTAATTCATTTTATGTAGAATATTGAGTAGTTTAATATTATAAAAAAATTATCATAAAAATGTTATTAATTGTGTTGTAATTTACAATTAACTCTCCGCTATTTATTACAATAATATAGCAGAAAATGCACTTTTTACATAATCGATAATATTATTCAATATATTTAATTTTTCTTCAAATTTTCTTAAAATATTAGGTAACATTAATATTATACACAGTTCGTTAATGTAAAATATTTTCATATCTATTACCGTTGTGGTTATATTGCCATCGACCAAAACCCCCGTATCGCCCAAAACCCCCTCACGTCCCCTTCATCTTCAATATGCAATTTTACTATGTTTGCCGATGATACTACTTTGTATTTTTATGATTGTAATATAAATTTAAGTAGAGTTAAATCTAGAGAATTTTTAGGTATAATAATTGATCAGAATTTAGATTAGAAACTACACATATTATATCTAACATATTAATTTTGATAACTAATATAATTTTGAAATTTGTAAACCAAAAGGTATTACTTCATGTATTTAATTCAATTTTTTTACAACATATTAATTATATATATTTATTAATTATATATATTAATATTATGTAATACTTGTGAGACTAACACATTATGCATCAATATTTTACAAAAAAAAGAATTATTCGTATTATATTTAATAAACCTTATCTTTATCATACTAATGATTTATTTAAATTCAACATTATATTACCTTTCAATGACCTAGTATACTATATACTATATTGTATACAATATAATACTTGTGAATTCATGTTTAAAGTATATAATAATGTTCACCGTGAAATAATAAGCAATCATGTTAGTAAAAAATCTAATATTTATCCAATACGTGACATAAATAACTTTAATATTCCTTAATCAAAATTAAATATATGTTCACATTGCCTTATAATTATTGGTCCCTATTTATTAAATTAACTATATAATTATTTAAAAAAAAATTCACATTTAAATAAATTCAAAAAAAAAATTAAAATGATCTCTTATTATATTAAAGATTGATTCAAATAATTTCAAATTTTATTTTTCCGACTTAAATAAAATGAGTTTATTATTTTTATATTAAATACTTTCTGACATAATATAAAATTACAAAAACATATATTATGAATTAAAAAATATCAGTATTAAAAAACAAATTATATACAAATTATCAGTATTATCGGGAAGGGGAGTGTGTTTCGCTATTTTATAGTTGATATCGAGTAGCGCCACCTATAGCCTCAGTGGGGTCATTTATAAAAATTTTAATTTTTCAATATTTACTTAAATTTCAAAATATATAGTTTTGTAAATTATTGATATAGTTTCGTATATAACTGTAGAAATAGCGATCATAATATTGAATTATTATTTGTAGATTGTAACTTGATATTTAAATATAATATGTAATATAACCGACAGATATAACCTATAACATTGTAAATATCATATTTACAATATTTACATATTTAATATGTTATTAAATACAATTAATTTACAATTTAAAATAAAATCTAAGTTATTATTATAGTATCCAATAATTCATTGTACACTGTATACGTTACTTAATTTAATATAGTTATAGAATATAATTAAGTAATAATAATATATTTAATAATTAAATTAATATAGTTTAAATTTAATTACACTAGATATAGTAAATTAATTCATTTTCATAATTTATATTGAATATAGTATTCTGAATATATGTTTAATTATTTTAAATATAAATTCTATAGTATATTAAATTGTGTTATACTCGATATTATTTATAATTATATATTTATATAAAAGTTATAATTATATTTATAATTTCATAATCATTATATGTATAGAAAATAAGTTCATATTATGAATAGTATTCAAATATGGAAAAAAATAATTATGAGTATCATATGTGTTTTAATCTGGCATATATTATTTAAACTCTTAATTAGTGCACTATACAATACTAGTAGGTATATACCTATATATTAGTAGATAATAATAATGAATACGATAATAATAATACATAATTTCATATTAATATACTTTATACTTGTTATACATATTTTATATACATATACTATATTTATACACATATATTTATTATCAAATTTAAGATATATTGATTTTATTATTATAAACTATAAAGCTGGTAATATAATTTGCAATATTAATAACATTATATGTGTAAATTCTATACATTTTATATCAGAAGACTATATTTTTATTTTACCTTATGATTAGTCATATATTTGCACCTCATATTGATGTATTGTAGAATATATTTATATAATAAAATATTTAAAAGATATCAGGAAATAAATATATATAACAAAATATTGATATACAAACCGACAAGATCAACCGTATAAGAAAAACCATGGAATATATAAACCGTATAAGAAAAACAGTGAAATACAAACCGACAATATCAACCTTGTTAGAAAAACCATGGAATATACAAACCGTGAAATACAAACCGACCAGAAAAATAATGCAATATACAAACCTACAAGATGAACCGTATAAGAAAAACCATGGAATATACAAACCATGATATACAAACCGACAAGATGAACCGTATAAGAAAAACCATGAAATATACAAACTGTATCAGAACAATAGTGAAATGCAAACCGATAAGATCAACTGTGTAAGAAAAACCATGGAATATACAAACTGTAAAATACAAACTGACAAGAACAACCGTATAAGAAAAACCATGGAATATACAAACCGTATAAGAACAACAGTGATATACAAACCGACAAGATCAACCGTATAAGAAAAACCATGGAATATACAAACTGAAAAGAACAACCATAAAAGAAAAACCATGGAATATACAAACCGTATAAGAAAAACAGTGAAATACAAACAGACAAGATCAACCCTATAAGAAAAACCATGGAATATACAAACCGTATAAGAACAACAGTGATATACAAACCGACAAGATCAACCGTATAAGAAAAACCATGGAATATACAAACTGAAAAGAACAACCATATAAGAAAAACCATGGAATATACAAACCGTATAAAAAAAACAGTGAAATACAAACAGACAAGATGAACCAGTATAAGAATAACCATGGAATATACAAACCGTGAAATACAAACCGAGAATAAAAACATAAAATATAAAAACTGTATTAGAACAATAGTGAAATACAAACCGACAAGAATGACCGTATAAGAAAAACCATGCAATATATAAACCGACAAGATGTATAATTAATATGTGGTAAAAAAAAATTGAATTTAATACATGCAGCAAGGCCTTTTGGTTTACAAATTTAGAAATTATATTAGTTATCCACATTATTTTTTTTAATTTATTTTTTAGATATAATATGTGTAGTTTCCAATCTAAATTCTGATAAATTATTATACCTAAAAATTCTGTAGTTAGTTTTCTCTTGTTAAATTTATATTATTTATTGAGATATTAATATGGGATAATTTATTATTGAATAATATATAACAGGTTTTATTAATATTTAATGTAATTCTATTTGAAATAAACCATTTATTTATACTTAATAATTCTTCTTTATTAGTGTATCTAGAAATACTTGATTACTATCAGCAAAATACAAAGTGGTATCATCGGCAAACATAGTAATACATTATTTTAGGAGACTTTAATATCCCTACTAACTTACTCTCTCAATATTCTATTACCCAAGCAACCAGAAACTAGTCGCCGAAACGTAACATTATAGGTCAAATAATATATTCCAGTAGGTGGTAAAATTATAGGTAGTTTGTGAGCAAATAAACGGTTTCCTTTTACATATAATTTTACCAATAAATAAACACCTTAGTGGAACTTATATTTTTACCCATAAATAACACCTAGTGGAACGTATATTTTTACTCATAAATAAACACCTAGTGGAACGTATATTTTTACCTATAAAAATATACAAACAGTAAAAAAGAAACGTAAAACAATTCATTCATTTATTACAGAAACACTATACAAAATATAATGTAACACGTGAATAATATATATAATAATACACTGGGAATGCAATGGTATATTTTTAATGGTAATAATATAAGTATGTATACATATATGATCATATATGATTATAATCTACACATATAGTATATAGTATGCGAATATAGAAGTTTATGTTCATTAAAGATCACAGTGTATAATGCCATATATATATACGAAATTCATGAAGACGATACCGGATCCTAGAGATGATATTTAACATATTCATGGATATATTCACCATAGCCAAGCAGGAAGATAACAACTGATCATCTTGTTTATTCTGAAATTATAAATTGTATATTAATATAAATCAATTATGATAACACATATGTATGTGTATACTGTTAACTAGTTGTGTATAATGAATAATAGACTAGCTGGACCATACGAGTACAAAACAGATGCACGGTATCGCATAGTCCAGTTATCTCTTATCCAATCAGGGAGGGCTGCATTCCATAGGCACACACGCAGTTCGTGCGTCAAACTGATTGCTGAAGCAGTAAGTATGTTACATAATGGCACGTCCGATATATAGTTCGTTGTAGATATGATACGTTCCATTATGCTAAGCTATACGGAATGGTCCATTACGTATATCAATATGAGAGATATATATATATATATATATATATATATATATACATATAGCTATACATGACGGGCGGCAAACTTTGTAAATGAACACTCGTGTGTAGGAGGTAATTAACAGTTTAATATAGGTGTATGTTGAATATAGTAATCAATGATGAACCATGGTTTAGGTAGAGGTGTTACTATCACAGGAATCATGGGTGAGATGAGTTCATCATTGGTAATGGCAAGGTCGTCATTTTATACTATAATTTACATATATGCGAATTTATATACACTTAGTTATATCATGTGTACACTATTTACTAAATATATACTAATGTAATTATAGAATCATAACAATATTGAATATCTGTACTATATTGAATCGTAGTATATATTAATCTAGGTCATCAAGGGATTAAAATTAGACAAAGATCGTTACTAGTTTATATATAGATTTTACATAATTACACACACATACACACACATAATTCTATATACAGGTGTAATGTATGTGATAGTATGTATAGTTATATAAGTATATATATATATATATATATATATATATATATATATATATATATATATATATGGAGATACATTATATACTAACTTATGTATCTATTATGTATCTATTTCATGACTATTAAATGTGTCGGACTAGACGCTGGCTTACAAATGTAGATACTTGGCATTCACGAAGACGATACCGGAGGTGATCCCGGATAACATATGGAAGACGTCTAGGGCGATAACGGAGATGATCTTTAACATATTCATGAAGATATTCATCTAGCCAAGCATGAAGAAAACTACTGATGATCTTAATTATCCTGAAATTATAAATTGTATATTAATGAATCAATTATCATGACACAATAATATTTATATGTGTATACATAACTTTTAATCTTGCATCTTGACTATTCAATTTGTCGGACTAGAAGCTGGCTTACAAGTGTAGATACATGGCATTCACGAAGACGATACCGGAGGCGATACCGGATAACATACGGAAGGTGATAACGAAGAATTATAAAGAATTATAATTCAAGAACTATTATATTATAAATAACTATCATACATATTTTTCTTTTATATTTGAATTTACATCATTGTTTTAATTTTCATATTGAAATTTATATAATAATTAACTTTTTAGTTTAAAAAAATATATTATTCTTACTTAATAAATTGTTCTTTAAAAAAAATTAATAAAAAAAATATATTAATAACAAATTATATATAAATTTTTACCATATTTCTGAATGTAATTTGTGTTCTTTTTTATTTCATTTAGACTATTTTATCTATATTTTTATTTAAATAATTATTTTATGATACTTATTATTTATAATTATAAATAATTATATGATGATTTCATAATTTTATGCCAAGTTCAAACAGTTTATGTATTGTAATGTATATGTAAACAGGAAGTCAATTAATATTTTATTATCTTTTATTAATATAATTTATTTAGACTTATTTTATATTTGTATATATATATATATATATATATATATATATATTAAAATAAATCTAACAAGTATAATAAAGTTTATTTAGATATTTTTATTTTAGTTTTTCAAATTAAATATAATTTCTCTTTTTAATATATTGTAAAGTAACGACTCTACGAAAGTTAATATAAATAATAATTGGTATACTATATATATTTGGAAACGGGAAATCAGGTGCATCAAAAGTACGAACGATTTTCGACAATAAATTAATTTCGACTAGGGTGATGATTTGTTGGCTGACGGAAGACTATATTTTAAAAAATAGTGGAATAAAATGCTATCTTTTGTGTGCTTATTTTTATGCATGCATAATAAAAACGCTTTTAACATATAATATTAATATTTGATAATAATATTTAAAACTCTATTCTATATATTAATTCAATTAAATGAGTTAATAATTTTATATTAATTAAGTTGAATTACATAATGATTACAAAAAATGATAAAATATATAGAATAATATTCTGATATTTTAGTTATGCATTTTATACATAACTAAAATAGCGGCATTTTATGATGTTATTATAGTTATGTATTTTATACCTATGTAAAAGTACAGAATAAAATTCCGATATTTTAGTTATGCATTTTATGCATGATAAAAATATCGGCATTTTATGCTGTTATTTTAGTTATGTATTTTATACCTATACATATATATAAAATTATAGAATAAAATGATGATATTTTAGTTATGTATTTTATGCATTTATATATAAAAATAACTGCATTTTATTCAAAAAAAAACCATGTAACACATTATATATGCATAATAATTTATTCCATTTATTGTATATATAATATGTAAATTAATTTGTAAATACAATATTTAATTAGGAATAGGTTTGTTTTAATTAAATTTAAAATGTCAAAAGATTTTGAAATTGTGCCAATCAGATGGACAGGAAAAAATGATAGTAATGTTAGTAAATTATTACTATAATATATACTTTAAATCCAAGAACCTATCGTATGTTGGCCACCTATCAAAAACAAGTCCGATTTATTAAGATGGTTAAAGATTGCAAATCTAAGGATATTCACTGGATATAATATCAAAATAGTACAATTTTGAGTTAGTAAATATATATATATATATATATATATATATATAATTATATATATACCTTTTTTATCATTCTTTAATAACTTTCCAATAATAATTGTAATAGTAATATCTAATATTTTAAAACAATCTATATATATATATATATCTTTTAATTTATAAAAGTATACCTTTTTCATTTATTATAAATAATATATATATAAAGTATATACATATGTACATATAATGTATATTTTACATTTAAATAGCTACCAAAGTGTCATAATAGTAAAATAACTAGGTGACTCATTTCGCCAACGGCAGCAGACGGCCCTTGTGTTAGGGGCAACGTTACTCAAGAATATGTGTGTATGTTACGCGAGCACGTGATGAAATGATACTTATTATAGATAATGGATTTATATATAAAGGTGTTAATAAAACGTTAAATATAAATATAATTGTTTGCGATGCGCCAGCTAAAGCATTCATTAAAAATATTATCCAATATAATGGTAAATATGGCTGTGATCGATATGATCAAAAAACAGTTATAATTAAACGAGACAACGAAAGGCGTGGTCGGCCTACTTATCCTTCAACAATTTTAACTGATAGAACTGATCACTCTTTTCGCAATAAATTACAAATAGAACATCACAAAGGTTATACACCATTTGAAAAATTGAATATTAATATGATAACTTCTTTTTCTGCTGACTATATGCATTGTTACTTATTAGGTGTGATGCGGAAATTGTTAAATTTATGGATTTGCAGATCACCATCAAGATATAAATTATCTAATAGACAGGTAGCAGAAATTGATAGTAGAATGTACGATATTGCAAAAAGTATACCTTCTATGTTTTCTATAAAACCTCGTTTAAAACCTAGTTTAAAAGAAGTTGATAGATGGAAAGTGACAGAATTTAGGTTATTTTTATTATATATAGGCAAAATAGTTTTGAAAAAAATACGCGAAAAAAAATATTATAAACATTGTTTTAATATTTAATCATGCAATAGCACTGTTAGTTTCTAATGATCATTCTAGTAATATAGTGAAAATAAATTTTTCTAAAAGATTGTTAGTGTATTTTGTTGAAAAAGTAATTACTTTATATGGAGATTCTTTCCCAGTATATAATGTCCATGCACTATTACATTTACCTGAAGATGCAATATTAAATGGTTCATTAGAAAACTGCAATGCATTTAGGTTTGAAAACTCTTTGCATATATTAAAAAATAAAGTAAAAAACACAAAAATGCCAATTTTAGACTAGTATACAAAATGTACCAATATTTAACATTACAAAATGATATAAAAATTAAAAAATATAAACTTAAATATCTTAATAATTGATTTTTCTATACAAATAAAGTATACAAAGTTATTGAAAATGATAATTGTATTAATGTAGATTACACAATTTTTTCAAGGTGTCGTGTTTATCATAAATTATATCCATTGAATAGTTATACATTTAAATCTGATACTATAAATCTAAATGATATAGGGTGATTTAAATTTTATGGGGTTGATAGTAAAATTGAACTAATTAGAACTTCAGAATTAAATAATCAATGTATATTTATAAAAAATAATACTAATTTAATAATTTTATCAATTTTACATATGTAATATTTATACATATATATATTCACTTTTCTATTTATTATATAATATTAATAGGATTTCTTATTATTTTATTATATTATTATTTGTTATTTGTTATTCCTATCTTTTATCTAATATCATTAAGTGTAATTAAAAATACCTAATTATTTTGACAATCATTAATACTTCTAATATTAAGTTACTATAGTTTTATAGATGTATAACCTAATTAATAAATACAATATTTATAATAATAATAATTTATCATTACATAATACTAAATATATATTTACTATATTTTAATTATTTAGACCATATTTCAAATATGTATTCTTAAAAATACATTATTAAGATAAATATGTTTATGATTGTAAAATTCTCTGTGGATTGGTCCTATGAAATTGTCCCTAAATCTTGGATGGAGGGATCTAAAAAAACTTACTGGCCAGAAAATGGCAGTAAAAATGCTAAAGATAATGAATTTGTTGACAGAGAATGGAAAAAGTATAAATGCATCATCATAAAAGAATATTGTAAGTATATATATATATATATATATATATATTTGAAATTATAGGTAAATCTGGTTAATGCAGATACATCAAATTAGAGTATCTATATACAGATTTTAAAATTTGTTATTTTACCGTATTTGACCACATCCATTATGGTTTCAGTAATTAAATAATTGTCGCACATTTTTAAAGTAAGTCCATATTACATAAAAATGAATTAACATTTTTGTATATATGTAATATAATATATTTCATAGCTTAGCATTAATATTTTATTTTTAGTTGAGTATGCTAAGGCAAGTGACAAGCTAAAGAAAATAATTCGGAAAAATACGATATATTCATCAGAAGGTTATTATAATACAATATTACATGTTACGTAAACACTGGAAAAATAATCATATTGGCTAATATTAACTATTATATATATATATGATTATTAAATTTATTTTATTCTAATCGTAACAGATATAGTTATTTTAATATTTAACCTATGTATATCATTACTACATATAGATAATGTTTTCCATTAGTATTCTATAACATATGATATTTGACTATTCATATTATATTATGATATATATATATATATATATATATATATATATATATATATATATATATATATATATAGAATTATAAATATATCAACGATTTGTAAGATTTATATGTATATAGTATATATAGGTGTTCCTATATCTATGATACTTTATATGAAGTACACATTGATATCACTTGTGTATTAGGATTCAAAGCGATGGGACGTGTTTTTGATTTTATAGAATTATTCAATAGACCGTGAACAATACAGACAGATAAGTGATTTTATTTTATTTGTGTGTATCTATACGTATAAATTAATAGTTGTAAAACAAATTAATATCATATATAATTATTATGAATGTATATTTATATATTAGATTATTTATTATGCAATGATATATGTTGATATATAAATAAACTATTGAGTGTATAAATATACTGTATACAGATACTCTGTTGTTATTGAATATTTAATATAAAATGACAAATATATGCATATAAATTAATAGTAGTAAAACAAATTAATATCAGCTATAACTATAATGTAAATATATTTAGATATTACATTATTTATTATGTAATAATATACTTTTACATATAAATACACTATTGAATATATAAATATACTAGATACCTTTTATTTTGATTATGTCATCTAGAATGACAAATTTAGAATTGTCAACATCAATTAAGGATTATATAAAGGAATTATTTGAAGGTAATATTAAACAGAAATAATTAGAATAATTAGAAAATAATACTGAAACAATATTTAAACTTAATGAAAAAATCGATGAATTAATCATAAAAATAGATAATATAGATAACAAAAATAATAATAACAATACCACATATGCAGGTATTACATCTAAACAATTACTTAATATTGAAAGTACTATTAAAAAGACAATAAATAAAAATATTTCAGAAATTAATGGTGATAATTTAAAAAACAAATCAATAATAATATATAATGCTAATGAAAGTGACTGCTCAGATAATAAAAGTAAATATGATACTGAATTAAAACTTGTAAATAATATAATTAAGACTGTTACAGATGATTCTATATGTAATAATGTAATTAAGTTCCATAGATTAGGAAAACGAAATGATGTAAAGATACAAAATAATAAAAGTAGACCTATAAAAGTAATTTTTAAAAATGAAACTGATAAAATTAATATAATCAAACATGCATTTAAATTAAAAGATTCTGAATTTAATAAAGTTGGTATAACACATGAATGTTCTAAAGATCAACTTATTATTCAATCAGACCTTATAAAAAATGCAAAAAGTAATTCAACTGATGATGATTAAATATAAAGTAATATTTATAAATAATTCCTTTAAAACAATATCTATTGTATCTGAATCACAATAGTATGATGAATAATACAATTCAAAAACAGCTTATTATACTATTAAGGAATATAATAATATACATAATACGTTAAATATAACTATATTGATGCTAAACATTAGAAGTTTCAATAAAAATATCAATACATTTAATATATTTTTGGATACATTAGTCAGTAAACCAGATATAATATTACTAACTGAAACATGGTTAACTGATACTGATGATCCTTCAATATATCTAACATATTACAAAATGTTTAAAACAAATCGTATACTAAAAATTAAAAAAAAAGGTGGAGGAGTTGCAATTTTTGCTCACAAAATTGTAGATTGTTTATATATATAGAAGACTTATCAACAGCAATTGATGATGACTTAGAAATAATCAGTATACAATTAAATTTAAAATTTAAATATAAACCTATAGTAACCACAAGGTTGTATAAAGCACCAAATATTAATAGAACTATCTTTAATGATTTCTTTTATAATTTGTTTTTAAAATATATTAATTCTGAAATTTTTATTTGTGGTGATTTTAATATTGATTTTTTAGATGTTTTTAATCCATTCACAATTGATTTTAATAATACCATTTCACAATTAGGCCTAAATAATTTAATAAAAATACCAACTAGATTATCAACTTATAAGAATTCATTAATAGATAACATATTAACAAATAGTAATTAAATTGTATTGAATGGTGTTATTAATACAGATATATCTGATCATTCTGTTGTATTTACTACTTTGAATATAAAAAATAACTATACTAAAAGTTGTGACTATGTATATATCAGAAATATGCATAATATTAATGCATTAGTAAATACATTATCGATTTACAAATGGGACTATTTTTACACAATTACAGATCCTTCTATATGTTATGATGAATTAGTAATAAAATTAAATGAAATGTTTAATAAATGTTGTCCCATATCTAGAAAAAAAATAAATAAAAATAGCATTAACAATCCATGGCTTACAAGTAAATTGAAAAATGCAATAAGAAAATAAATAAATTATTTAACACATATAAAACTAAAAACTGCCCTATCACATTTATTAAATATAAAAAACTAAAAAATAAAATTAATAAAAATATAAAATATGAAAAAAATAAAGATTACTCAAATATTTTTTCAAATTGTAATCAAAAAGAAAATTGGACACATTTGAACACTATCATTAATCAAAATGTTGATGAATTACCCAACATACTTAAATATGAAGGAAAAGAAATTATAAATATAAAAGATCAATGTGAACATTTTGATAATTATTTTTCAAATGTGGGTTTTAAAATAAATGAAAGTTTTTTAAATAAAAATATGACTAATGATAATTTGATTAATGATAATATGACTAGTGATAATATGACTAATGATAATATAACTAATGATAATGATTTTAGATATTTTTTAAACTCTATTGAGAACAGTTTTTATTTTGTACCTATTACTGATAAGGAAATAATTAATATTACACTTAATATGAAATCTAAATCATCCAAAGATATAAATAACTGGGACATGAAATTAATCAAGCTTTTAATAAATTCTATTGCTAAAACATTAGAATATTTATTTAATTTATGCTTGGCTAATTCTGAATTTCCTGATAAAATGAAAATTGCTATCATTAAACCAGTATTTAAAACAAATGATAAAAAACAGATAATCAACTATATTTCATTACGCAAATTAGTAAAATCTTCGAAAAAATAATTTATAATAGAATGATGGACTTTATATATAAAAATAAAATAATTAATGATAACCAATATGGATTTGTAGAAAAATCCAATACTACCCTTTCACATTTTAACTTACAACATTTTTTATTTACTAAACATAGTTTAAATAAAAAAATTGCTACGCTATTTTTAGACCTTAAAAAAGCGTTCGATGTTGTAGACCACGACATTTTATTAAAAAAATTAGAATAGTGTGTTTTTAAAAAATTATTTATTAGATAGAAAAGTTAAAACTCGAATAAATAATACTGTATCATCTGTTAGAAATGTACGTTTTGATGTTCCTCAGGGATCAGTATTAGGTCCATTATTTTTTATTATATTTATTAATGACATATCAAATATATTTAATAATGATGATAATATAAATTTAAATATATATTCAGATGACACATCACTCTCTATATTTGCAAATTCAAATGAAGAATTGAGTAGTAATATACAATTATATTTAGATAGATTATGTCATTGGTTTAATATAAATAAATTAAAATTGAATATTGAAAAAACTAAAATACTTCCTTATTTTAATACAAAAATTATAAATAATATAAATTTAAATAATGTGAACATAGAAATAGTAGATAGACATACGTTTTTAGGTATTATATTAGATAGTTATTTAACATATTCGTTTCATATTATAAATTTGTGTAATAAATTATCAAAAATTGTATATCTTATATATAGCTAAAATTTCTTAACATACGCAATTTAATTATATTATATAATTCACTATTTTTATCAAATATGTCATATGGAATAGAAATATGGGGTAATTTTTATGAAGATAGATTAAAAAAACTAGTATTAATACAAAAAAAAACAATTCGAATTATCAATAAAAATATGATAGACAAGTCTCAATTACCTTTGATTCGTTTATCACACATTAATAATATGTTTAAATATAATTCTATTTTAAAATTGAATGAAATCATAACTTTTAGAATAATATTATTTTTATATAACCTTTTACATAATAACTATAACATTAATCTAGATACATTTTTTATTTATAATAAAGACAAAACAAGATTTATTGTACCATTAATGAAAACAACGAAATTTCAAAACACAATTTTTTTTAAAGGCCCAAAATACTATAATAATATAATGAGTAATAATATATTAAAATCTGAAAATATAAATAATATACACAAATTAAAAAAAGTATTAAAGAATTACTTTTTAAATAAATATTAGTTTTTATATTTTAGCATATGCTAAATATTTTAATAATTTTAATATCTTTTATTAAAATAACATCATTATGTATTTAATTTATTTAATATAGGTTAAATCTATTAAAGAATTTAAATTTTCATACATATATGATATTCAAAGATCGAAGAAGAACTTGACATGAAGAAAATAAGTCGTATGTTTCAGAAGTTTACTGAAGTATTTGATGACAAAGTTGGCTTATTAAAAGGAACATACCACATGAAAATCAATAAGGAAATTGATCCTTTTAAACATGCACAGCGCACAGTATCCGTCCCACTAAGGGAAAAAGTGAAGGACAAACTTCAAGAATTAGATGAGCAAGGAATAATCACGAAAGTAACATAACCTACAGAATGGATTTCATCTATGGTGGTGAAAGTAAAGAAATCTGGGGACATTAGGATCTGTTTGGATCCAAAGGATTTAAAGCCATACACAGATAACATTACCCGTTACCGGTTATCGAATATATTGCTACAAGAATGAACAACACGAAAATATTCTCCATATTTGACGTAAAAAATGGATTTTGGCACATAGAAATGGATAAGAAATCATCTATGTTAACCACTTTCAATACGCCATATGGAAGGTACCGATAGAAAATATTACCGTTCGGTATATCCTCAGCTCCTGAAATATTCCAAAGGTGAATGAAATCATCGAAGGTCTTGAAAGAGTTGAAGTCGTAGCAGATGACTTAAATAATTACTTATGTATATAATATTTTCCATTAATATATCTTCAACATTCATTGTTATTCATATTACTATAAATATATTTAGCCAGTCAGTCGCCATCTATTAATATGGATACACTCGCATCACACCAAAAAAGAAAAAGTGATTATACAGGTTATTTATAAATAATAGTGTAATTGTATTATCTAAAAGTTTGGCATAATGTATACATTATATATATATAACATCTATATATAGATCCTTGATTAATTAAAACTTTTAATATTACCAAAAAATCTATCGTATACCATAAACTATGATACGCACTATATGTGTAGATTATATGAAAAAACAAAATCGTATTACAAAATTTGTTATTCAGATTATATTTTTAAATCATCTTCTATAGATTGTTTTATTTCTAAAAAATCTAATAGCATTATAGTAGCCATAGCAAAAAATAAAATAATATCTAAAGGATTTATTATTGAGTTAGATGATTCTGTTATTTTTATGAATTTGCTTCATATGTAAATTAGTTATATAAATGTACATGCTTCATATATAATATTATTTCATTCACAACTAATTAATTTATGGTATTATTTTATTTTATATATTTATTATAAGTTATTATAAGTTATATAAGTTACCGATATGATAGTTATACTTATAATTATTTAGTTTATGAATTTAAACAAACAAATCAAACCCAATATAGTTTATATTTTATTTCATTTTATTTTATTCGATACTTTATTTTCTTTAATATTTTATTTTATATATTTATATATTCTGTTGTTCTGATATATATTCTAGGTTAGTATATATTATATTTTTTATAAATAAGTATATATTATAATTCTACTATATAATTATAGATGAACTATAGTTCTAAGTATACTTAATGCGATTTGTACAGACAACTGTTGGATTTACAGTATCACGATATATTTCAATAATAGCTAAACGATTTCTCTGGGCAACTATGACTAAATCGTTATTGTTTACCAAATATCACAAGTGTGCCCATTTGATTGTGCGTTAGTATTTATTTTGTATTCGCTTATATTATCTCCACACATACACACACATACATAGACCTACATACATACATACATCATACACATACATACATACAAACACATATACATACATACATAAAACATAGACACACACAAACACATCTATTAGTTATTATATTTTATTTATCATGCAATTTTATTAATTTTTTATATTATTTATAATGTTTTTTTTTATTTATTGTTATTAATTGTTTTATTTAATTTTTTACAATTTTTTTCTATTTTATATTATTAAAATAAAATCTATTAATTATAAAATTAATTATAAAAATCTATTCTATATTCGTAATAGTAAGAGGCGCTCTGGTAATTTTAGCTATATTGTAAGTATGACAATATATTTAGTAGTACATATATTTTATATAATAACTTTTTTAACAGAAAGAATCGAAAATATGAAAACACGAACATGGAGTAATGCATTTATTATTTATATATATATATATATATATATATATATATTATTATTTTGTTACTTAACTTTAACTATATTTAACTATATGTATAAAAAAATAATTATTAAATATATTTATATATATATATAATTATATTTATATTTAATATTTCATATTTAATAAATGTATATATAGATAAATCATATGGTTAATTAAATTGTAATGATATACTCTTATATGATTAAATAATGTAATACAATTAATTGTAATTATAATTAGAAATTTGAAATCCAAGATATTACTTGTAATGAATAAATTAAAGTTATTTCATAATTTAATACAATTAAAAATGATCTAATATATTATTTGTAATGATAAAATTAAATAATTATTTTATAATATAATTAAATTAAAAGTTTGTAAAAGATAATATTTGTAATGATAAATAGGTTTACTAATTAATCTATAATAAATAAGTATATTATAATAAATATATATATATATATATACATAATAAGAAATGTAAATTAATATGGCCCATATGTTGTTAATAAAATGTAGTAAGATAGGTGACACTGAACATAGTCAGGTCATAAAAAGGTTATACGATTGGTGAAACTGACCATATCTGTGTCACAAGGTGTTAAGATATGTGTCGATAACTATATTCTGGTCACGAAATATAGATATATATATATGCGTGACATTTGATATATTCTGTTCCCAATATGAAGTTTAAATACATGCCATTGACTATATTCTGGTCACAAAAGGGTGACCATTTATGTTTCATTGACCATGTGAATGTATACAAAAAAAGATAGCCAAAAAAACAACTTCTGTCACAATGTCATCGACACCTATGTTGTCACTGAACGTAATCTGTCACGGTGTATGTCACCGTGTTGTTCACCTAATCCAACACCAATCAATGAAACATTTGTTTACTGGGTACGTAATATTAAGGCATCACCATCAACAATAACCAGGATGACGTTCAGTGATAATGTGTTAGCACAAATAAAAAAACATCAATCGTATCCCGACAATGCTATAACAATTGATATAAAAGGACTACCTAGAATTAATCTTAGCGGAAATGGTATGCTTCCTATGATAATATGAAACCCATTTAATTAGGTAAATTAATCTGTGTTTAAAATGATTCTATTATGTGCTACTTAAAGGTTGGTTTCTTATGATAGCACTTCTAAGTAGTATATAACGTACAACTAACAAAAACGTTATGTAACGTAATTTTTATTGTGTAATTGACTAGGGCTTAATTCTGAATAGACTCACTAATAAAGACGGGTCTAATTATGAAAAGACTCGCTAATAAAGACTAGGCCTTATTTCTGAAGACTAGCTCATACCGAGTCAATTTAAAAAATACTCTCTTATTTGTTGGAGTGTATATTGCATTCTCTATAGTAATAACATTTATTTAATTAATATAAATTAAATAGATTTCACTTCACTATAAATTGAATAATACATTATTGAATATATCTTTTTAGAAATCATATACATTTTGGCCTAACACAAAAAATCAGCTCAAAATGCAATATTCTATCAAAAATCAACATGTGCCAGATTCAATATGGCATCAATATGCTATAGATATAAAGCACAATAATGGTACATTTCTAGTAATCGATAAATATATATATATATATATATATATATATATATATATATATAACTATATAACTATATAACTATAATTATTGTGTTCGGTATAACTATTTAACAAATTTAATATTATATACATTTTAGTAATATGTAAATAATATGTATAATTTAATATTTAAAAATGTTATATAACATAATTATGAATATGCAAAGAGATGGATGGTACGATACAAATTTGAACAAGTATCCACCGATTGTTCTATAATAGATGCTTTAGGTATTATAATATATTCATGTATGCATTATTATTGCCGACATTTCACTATATTATTAATATATTAAATATATATTTAAGGTAACTATACTGTTCCCGGAGGAACTTCACAACATGTTCAATATATTCCCGAATCTTCTAAAGATACTCATCAAGCAGAAAGTGAGTAGTATACATACTTATTTAGTTTAAACAGCTATATATATATAAATAAGCTAGAGATAGGATATATTTTTTATAATATTAATTTTAAAAAAGCATCTGCAAACTTTGCCTTTTTTAAAAGGTAAAATATACTTAGTATTCCATGAACTTTAAATGAACCATGAATTGTCACATGAACCTTCATTTGAAATCGGTATTATTATATAATGTGATGTTATAATAATGCTGATTTTCACAGTTTACGCATCGATAACATCACAGTCTAAAATTATCAAATTATTATTTCAGAGTCAAATACTTTAACCTCAAATATAGTAATGGACAGTCATAAAAAGGTACAAAGCAAAAAGAATTAGCAATGTCGACACTATAGCAGTCGATACGATTCCTTCAAATTTGATTATTGAAACAAGAAAAAAATGTTTCGACTTAGCTTCTAATAATTTAACAAAAAGCCATAATTTAACATAAGTTAACCTCGAATATAGTAATCTACAGTCACCAAGATAACTCTGATGAGATAAATAAGAGAATCAACACAAATTCCAAATCTCGACATTCTCGAGGTTATACAAATAATTCTATTGAAACGTACAATTTATAGATCTCTATTATGTTTAGTATTCGACTGTAAAAGTTATTGAATCAGACTGCGAACTATCTGTTGTATTGTTAGTTATTGTCATTGATCATGACCTACGACCCAAACAAAGCGTGTACGAAATTTTAAAAACAAATTAAAAAAAATTATGGACAGAATCAGGACCCCGATAATGGTATGGTCAGGATACCCACGCCACGAACTAATGATATTCAAACAATATGTGACACTAATATTCAAAGGTCCATTATCCAAATTGAAAACAGAAGATAGGATGACGTACGGACTTCAGGGCTATTAATAGTAATTATAAATATTAAATTACTTGATTCTTAATAACATAAGTTCCTAGTTTGGAATGAAGTGAAGTCATCAATTATATACAATATATAATAATATACATTATATATATATATATATATATATATATATATATATATATATATATATATATATATATATATTATAATTAGAGAGTAATATATTATGTATTTTTTGATTCCAATAATAATCTAAATATTAATTTATCTACAGCCTCAACACCATTATAAATTGATACTAATATTGATACATTTACAATGAAGTCTTTAAGTTTGTATTTGACATTAACATATAATTATAATATATTTTATTACATTTATTAATTTTATTAATTTTATGTAAAAATAATCTCATTAATAATATTCTATATAAGTGAATGGATTGATAATATCAAGAGTACGATACTAGACAAATTTGAGGCTCTTGAAAAACAGGCAAAAATTACAAATAGTTAGTATTAATATTCATATATGACTAATACTTACAAAATATATATATTATAGGCATTTTATTGAAAATTCAAATGGATCTCTTAAATAAAAATGAGAAACCACCTGTTGAATATTTTGAATTAAAAATAATAAATTAAAAAATAAATATGAGCTTGAAATTTTAAATGAGAAATTGATAATGGAGGCGGAATATAAAAAATATGTAAGTACATAATAATATTTTGTATTATTTTATAATTTAAATTATTATTTTTTTAAATAATACTGAAATAAAATGATCAAATAAGAATATATTTTTATCAAGAAGTTATTTTTTAAAATGTATTACCCTTATCATTATAATAGATCAATAATGGTAATAATAAATGGAATTGATTCGATAAGTTTTCACAATTACTTTTAATGTAAATGAATAGTAAAATAGTCAATTAATTTGTTAGCCAATTTAAAAATTTGTTTTGAATATGTGTTTCGAATATATATTTGTATACTTATTATATATTCCATTATATAGTATTTATAGATAATTTCAATATTATATAATAATAATAAGTATGAATTTATTGTAAGGTATAAACTTCCTAATCTATTTAAATTTACGCGGCGCTCCTTACCTTGATCTTCAATTCATTATTCGGATTCATTTACATTACTAATAATTATAAAAAAGTCAATTGTTTATTATTGTTGTTAAAGCATATGATAATAATAAATATATACTATATTGGTAAATAATTATTTGTTCATACTGACTAATTTGTCATATTTTACAGTATACACAATTGCGATCGATATGTTCAATACAAAATGGACAGTTTAACATACAATAAACTATCAGAGATATGATGAGACAGATAGCAGAAGATACGGTATGGTGCTACTATACCTATGAACGCCGTAGTTTGATCGATGGTATATCTGCTTTACTAGACCAAAAACAGATAATCAAACTTCTAAATGATTAGCCTTTTATTAATATATTAGTAAATACAGATTTGTACACATATATAGGTGTAACCCATATGAATTCATTATAGAATTAATATTTTATAAAAACAAATATCTTTATATTATTATAAAATTTCAACTAACACTATTTCAACTATGTCGTCTTACATTATTCAGGAAAAATATATTTTAATATAAAATATTAAAAAGTATAAAATATAATTTTTTTAGAATGCATACTATCTCATAAAGTTAAAGTATCAAGTAAAGATATTGGCCAAACAATCGGTGATTGATCTTGCTTGATCTTGCGGCATAGATCTAAGAAAATACCAAAAACACAATAAATAAATGTTTAAATGTTTTATTTATATTTTCATATAATATATACACTAAAATATATGTACACTTTGGATATACTAGCAACATAATATAAATGTAGAATCTAGGTATATACTTACCCCTACCTTACCAGATCCAGCTTGCTCGACAGGTCATAATACGTGTCCTTCATTCATCTCTATCACATTGATATCGTTAGTTCCTCACTTTAGTTGGTCTAATTAGACCAACTAAGAGATGCCACTATACTTAAGTATGTATGCACTGTCCTCAAGACTCACTGTCCTCAAGACCGTCGTCTGTGTAGTGGGTTTCAATTTAATACTTCAATCACTACTTTGCTTCTGTTTCTCCAGCAGTGACCGGAGTACCTCAGTCGTTGTTCGCGTATTGTATCGGTTATTCTTGGAATGCTGCCGTAGAACTCATTATTTGTTATGTGGTCTCTCCATGATTTGATAGTGATTAGTTAAATTTTATATATAATATGAATGTGGAATTTACTAGTACAAGCTATTTAGAATCTATATCGAAATCGTGTAATCAGCAGCATAATATGAATGTAGATGCTATGTAGAATCTATGTCTAAATCGTGTAACCAGCAACATAATACGAGTGTAGAAGCTATGTAGAATATATGTCGAAATCATGTAACCAGCAACATAATATGAGTGTAGTAACCATGTAGAAATTATGTAGACAGTTATGTTGATACATTTTCAGCTTTTTCTACATAAAATGTTGATGGAACTACATAGATTCTACAGAGTATCTACATGTATTATGTTGTAGCCGTATGTACCATCTTCATTGAATCCAAGTACTTTTAACATAAATTGTTTGTAGGGTAGGAGTGATGGTAACATTTTCAATAAGTTAGTATAGGTATATAATTTAAATTATATGTTTAAAATAAATATTAAAAAAAAATTGTTTTGGAGCAATATTCAGCCGTCAGAGCCTAAAACAAAATTATAAAATATTCATAAAATTTTCTTGAAAAAAAAATTTAATCTCGAAAATGTGCATAAATTTGCGTAAATTTTAATATGACGCATTCGCAATGAATTGTTTACAATTCAAATTTCATATCTATTTACTATTATAATTTTATAAATTAAGCACTATATATCATGAATCTACGTGATAAAGATAAATATATGTTGTTCAGTCCCAAAGAAATGAGTAGGTTGAGACTACCATCTTATTTTGATACTTATCGCCATTACTCAACATTACATATAAAAATATCTACCGCAATTCAAGAAACGGTAAATTTAATAAGTGACATTTGGAATGCTGAATCAGTGCCATGTTACTCTACTCTATCAATATCTAAAAAGCTAAGAAAGTATTTTGATGTTGTAAATATTTAAAAAAAGTAAAAAACTACAAAGTATTTAAAAAAATCATATGAACACCACGAAGAATTATATAACAATAAGTTATTTGATGTGTGCACCTGTCATTGTCCGGATTTAAAAAAATTGTTCATGTCAAGGGAGAAATACTAGAATACCGCCGGCTGAGCATGACTTTATTATAGATCAACGGACAATCCGAAACAAAGTTCTTGAAAGTTGGAGGACTGTTCCAACAGCATATCAAAGCCGCATTAAGCAGAGTACTACAGATTCAGCTTCATCAACTACTCCTGAGGCCACAACATCATCTTCTACAATGTTAGTCACTAACTTAGTAATATATTTGTATTGAAAATATACTTAATAGTATTATTAGGTTCTGTATTATATGTATATAATATTATAAATATATATATATATATATTACTATGGAAAATGGTGGATAAATTTATGAGATTTTTATAAAATAAACATGACACATTAAACAATAATAATAATTAATTTGACAAGATTACAATTAATTATTTAAATTTCCTAATTTTTCAAACTATTGTGATATTTAGAATTTTAAATTATTTTGAAAAATTAATAATTAACATTAACTTTATATAAAAAGGTACAAAGCAAAAAGAATTAGCAATGTCGACACTATAGCAGTCGATACGATTCCTTCAAATTTGATTATTGAAACAAGAAAAAAATGTGTCGACTTAGCTTCTAATAATTTAACCGAAAGCCATAATTTAACATAAGTTAACCTCGAATATAGTAATCGACAGTCACCAAGATAACTCTGATGAGATGAATGAGAGAATCAACAAAAATTCCAAATCTTTACAGGTTTTAAAGAAATAATTATATTGAAACTTACAATTTATAGATTTCTATAATTTATAGTTTTCTATGGTACAAGTGATAATTCGGATAAGGTGAATAAGATGAATAACATTCCAAAAACAATCTCGACAATCTCGGTTATAAAAAGGTTATAAAAAATAATTCTATTGAAACGTACAATTTATAGATTTCTATAATATATAGTATTCGACTGTAAAAGTGAAGTAACTAAGGATCACAATATATTGCAAGGTTTGTATATTAAATATATTACATATAATAGATCAATATAATATATATATAAATATATATATATATATATATATATATATATTTATATATATAATATATATAAATATATATATATATATATATATATATATAATTTATTATATATATAATATTTATTTTCAGAAATCTATAAGCAAAACCAGAAACTCATACTCCATAATAACTATCGAATTAGTAGAAACCTTAGAAGAAATTCCAATATTAAGAATATTCTAATTGGAAAAGTGACTACAGGTATATGTGTAATATATGAGCTTTCAATAATAATAAATAATTATAAAAAAGTTGTTTAAGTGTTAACATTGATGTTATAGTATATTTATAAGTATTATACGAACATTTTCATTTATATGTAAATTATATAAATATAATAGATAATTTATAATTTAGTTTATGTGTTTAATTATGAGATAACAGGATAAGTTATACTATATGCCTATTGATACTATTTTCAAAAGCTGCGGGATACACACACATACCTAACCATATTACATTACACAGGTATAATATAACAGTAGTAGTAGTAGTGAGTATGCGTCATCGTGTGATGAATCCGATCTATATTTAATAAATCCAAATCCTAATTTAAATCTAGCTAGTATTAGTAATAGTAATAATACATACTCTGAATCAATTCAATTTGAATCAGCTAGTAATAGTAGTACTAGTTCAATATTGGAATCTTCAATTACTGATATAGATTCTAGTATTGATAGTTTATATTTATTTAAAAACTTAATAATATATCTAATACTATTACTAGTAATACTAACATAACTTCTTCATTAATTTATTTTAAAGAACAATTAATGAACATGTTCATCTTATTTGTGATGATCTTTTGAAATTGTTACGTTTGAATGGATTTAAAGATCTTCCTTTAACAACTAGAACTCTATTAAACAAAAAATACAATAGATCGATAATAATAAAATCTGGTACTCAATATCATAATTTTGGCTTTATTAAAATGTTAATACAAGCATTAAATAAATATGATTCCATAAATACTGATATTATATATTTGAACCTTAATATTGATGGATTACTAATATATAAAAGCAGAAATATATCTGTATAGCCTATTCTATTTTCCATCAATATAAAACCATATATAATATTTCCCTCAGCTATTACAATAGGATCAAAACCAAATAGTTTATATTTTATGAAAGACACATTAAATGAATAAAAATCCTTACTTGAAAATGGATTATTATATAAAGGTATTCAACTACGTATAGTTTTATCATGGATAGTGTGTGATGCTCATGCGAGAGCCATGGTTAAAAACGTATTACAATATAATGGTAAATATGGGTGCGATCGTTGTGATCAATCATCGGTAAATGTTAAGCTTGATGGTGAGAAAAAAGGTAGACCAACATATCCATCCGTAGAATTACATTTACGCACTGATTTAGAATTTGAAATAAAATCCAATTGGCGCACCATAAAGGTGATACTCCATTTAGTGATTTATATACTATTAATATGGTAACTTCATTTTCTACCGATTACATGCACTGTGTATTGCTAGGTGTTATGCGGAAATTGCTTAACCTATGGATGTGTAGAAAAAACAGTCGATATAAACTATCTATACGAGATATTGAATCTATTAATAATCGGATGATGTATATTAAATACATACCTTCTCAGTTTGCTCGTAAACCTCGCACATTATATGAACTCGACAGATGGAAAGCCACTGAATTCAGATTATTTGTATTGTATATAGGTAAAATTGTTGTGAAAGGAATATTAAAAACAAAATATTACAAACATTTTATAATGCTTAACCATGCTATTGCAATTTTAATATCGGTTGATAAATCTACAAAAATCGAAGAATTAAAATTAGCTAAACTGATTTTAATATATTTTGTAAAACATGGCATAACATTGTATGGAAAAATATTTCCTGTATATAAGTACATACATTATTACATTTATATGAAGATTCAATTAGAACAGGTTCTCTAGATAATTGTAGTGCTTTTCGTTTTGAAAACCATTTACAAATTCTAAAAAAAAGTATACGAGGAACTAAAAGTAAATTTGTAGAATTAATAAATAGAATATATGAAAAAAATAAAATATCTCTGGATAGAAAAGAAAAACTTATAAATAAATATAACGATCCAAATAATTATTACTTTAATAACAATACAATTATAGAAGTATTACTTGATGATTTATCATTAAATATAGACTACACAACTTTGTGTAAATTAGAGTATATCAAAATATAAAACATTATACATCTTTTAGTATCAAGATAAATAAAACTAAAAATAAGATAAATATTTTTGAAACATATTTACTTAATAAAGATAAAAGCTCTATTAATGTTATTAGTAGAGATACATTAAATATTCCATGCATATATATATATATATATATATATATATTATGAATATAATAATATAATATGTATGCCATTATTGCATTATTTGTAAGACTAATAATATATAATTAGTGTAGTCTAGCTTATATTTAGTAGTAAGAGTTATATTTATTAATTAGTGTAGTCTAGCTTATATTTAATTTAGTTAATATTGAATGAATGAATAAAAGAATTTTATATAAGATTAATACTAATTTGTATAATATTATGTAATGTTTTTAAAACGGTATTAAATATAATTCTATATGAGATACTAATATTTGTATATTTTTGTACATTATGATGCCATATTTGATTGTAATATTTGTTTAATAATTAATAATAACTGAATACAGAAAAAAAATTGCATTGTGAGATTTATTAAAGAAAATACATATGAATTATTACCATATTCATGGGTAAAGAAAAATAACGGAACACTTTTGGCTAGTTGGCCTAAAGAAAAATGGCCCAAAAAAAGCCAATAATTCAGAAATATTTGACGAACATTGACCATCTTATGAAATAGATTTAATCAAATATTATGGTTATTAAGATAAACTAGTAGTTGGTAATTGTTAATTAATTGATACCTAATTATCTAATATATTATATATATAAACTAATTTTAAATTATTTTATGTAATTTATAAATACATAATTTTTATAGATAATACAGAAGCTGGTTTAAAAAAACTAAAAAGAATTATTCAAAATCAATCCATCGACAAATCGTCTACTGATACTGCACCCTATGCAATGCATACATTTAATACACATATTTATAAATATAGGTCTTGATATTTATAAATATATAATATTATTGTATTTTTAGTTTTATTATATATGTATGTATAGTATAAATTTATATATAGTATGTATACAAATATAAATAGATTTTAGATTATTTTTAGATTTGTATGTATACCTATATGTATAGTCTATTAATATAAATTAAATAAATATAATACATTTATATATATATATATATATATATATATATATATATATATACAAATATATACAAATATATACAAATAGATAAATGATATATTACATATGCCGGCATAAGGCTTTTAACATTATACATATTTTAAAATATAACGTGATTCATATTATTTCTTTTAGATATTCAGCTACTCATTAATTTAAATAAAAGAATGGCAGTCAAAATGGAAGAGCTCATCGATGGTCAAAAAGAGCTGAATAAAAGAATAGATTCATTAGAAAATGATTCTAATTCTGATGTTGCAAACTATTACTTTAAAACAATTCTTCTCTTGGAAGAATTTCAAGACTTCGATATGAAGCTTAAGAATGATGAAACATTCTTTAATTTGATGGTTTGTTTAATATGTATTATAAATTTCATGTATATTTCAAGGACTGTAAAAAAATTAAATTAATTTTATTTAATACAAATTATCAAGTTATATTTGATAAATCATGACCTTATTTATCATTCATCATTATTTATTAAATATACATACATTATAGTTTGTTATTTAGATTTTTCTATGCAAAAAAACCCAGAATTATGGGAATATGATTTTTGTTACCCTATTTATTGAGATAAATAAGATGTATCGCAAACCCCAAAAATCGGGTGCCTTATAAAGATATATATAACCTATATTCATAACCCTGCTTCTACAGATGAAGCAAATTATTTATTTAAATATATGCAACGGTTAGAGTCATACATTTTAACAAATATGTGGAATACCATATTGTATCGAATACATTTGATAAGCAAAGAATTACAAAGAAAAGATATAGATTTAAATCAAGTGTTGCTACATCTGAAAAGTTTATGTGAATATATACGCAGCAAACGAGATGTGTATGAAGATATATTAAGAGGAGCAAGAGTGAATTGCACTAGTGATTTTCAAGAATCTACCAAGAGAAAGAAGATAAGGAAGTTAAGAATTGATGAAGAGTATGAAGAAATTATAGAGTCACCATCATTGAAGTTCAAAAGAGAATGTTTTTTGCCTATGATTGATAGTTTAATTGATTAGTAATATCTTATAAGTTACAATATAATTAATATATTTATTAAAATAATAATAATAATAAATGTATATGTTATATATATGTAATAATATTTATAATAATTATTTATTAATTCATATTATGATTAGAGATTCTACTAATTGATAACATTTCACACAGTAGCAATAGAATCACGTTTGAGTGCATATACAGAAGTACATGATTTATTCGGATTCTTAGAGATAAAGAAATTAATTACAATGAATAAACCAGATATTACCGAATTTGCAATTAAATTAATTTCTACATATAAAAACGATTTAGACATAGAATTTATAGAAGAATTATTGCACTACAAATCATATTACAAAGACAATTTTAAGAATGAAATAATAATAACTATGTACAACGATATCAAAGAAATGAAAATTGTATATCCCAATATAGAGATCGCTTTGCGCATTTATATTACATTAATGACCAGCAATGCTTCAGGTGAAAGAAGTTTCTCAAAGTTGAAGATAGTTAAGAATTATTTGAGAAATTCTCTAATTGAAGAAAAGTTATCAGATCTCTGTTTATTATCATTAGATAGTGATATACTGGAC
Source organism: Osedax fenrisi (assembly GCA_964019155.1). Lineage (NCBI taxonomy): Eukaryota > Metazoa > Annelida > Polychaeta > Sabellida > Siboglinidae > Osedax > Osedax fenrisi. Next base: position 32,211,467 of record OZ025245.1, on the reverse strand, counting down.
AACGTTGATATTGATGATATAATACAAGATTTTATTAATAAGAAAACAAGAAAGCATATAATCAAATAGTTACATATTTTATAATGTAATTTATATAAAAATAAACAATATAATCCCATTTCATCTTATTATATATAAATATAGTTATATATAGGTAACTTATATAGTATATATATATATATATATATATATATAGGTAACTTATAAGTTGTATATATATAAGTTATATAATATAACATATATAAATAACTTGGTTTATGTTAACTCTTTTATGAATTCATATTTAATATACTTCTAATCATTATTGTTAACATATAATCATAGAAATAGAAACTTCAAATTCATTGAATATAATGCTATTATATGACTGACAGTAATTGACTGTAAAATAAGCACAGAAATATGCAAATACTTACGATGCATGAGAGAGGGTCATTTATGTGTGTCACACTGTGTCATAGAGTCCGTGTGAGACATATACTAGTAGTACTACCATACTATAGTAGTACTACTATTTATGAAGTATACTTCTATAGATATAATAGATATTATCTCTATAGTATATATACAACAAATTTGGGGTCCCCAAATTTTTTTGTCCAGTTAGGTTTATTGCCTTAAGACGGCACTGCATGACAGGATAGTTAATTAATTCTACTGTAATGCAGAATAATAGATATATAATTATATATATATATATATATATATATATATATATAAGATGTTCATATTATGAATATGTATGTGAATATCATATGATATTATATACACTAATTAATATTAAGATGCGGGGAATGTTGTTATTTTTTTTTATATCAAAATTGTATACAATAATCCACTTGTATTCATTAAGGGCACGGGGCACAGGTTTTTCGTTTACATGTAAAAGATACAAAAAATGACTACTTTTCAAAACTTAATTCACTAAGTAATATTATATATATATATATATATATATAAATTAATACATGAGTATAGTGAATATGTATAAATGTAATATATATATAGATATCAGTATAGTTATAGAAAATTAATAGATATATATTATAGAATTTATATAATATATAATAATAATAAACAATTATAAAAGGTTATAAATATTAATTTTTTCTTTATAGTTGTTTTAAAATGCTTCTTTTATCAGTTTTATTTTACGTAAAAAAACCATTTTGGTATCATTTTAAAGAGAATAATTCAAATATTATAAATAAATAATAAAAAAATAATACAAATATTATTTTTTTTCATGATTTTTACCCGTGCCCTTAAATATATAGGTATAAGCATACTTATGTATGCTTCTTATTGATATATATATATATATATATATATTTATATATATATATATATATATATTAGTTTATATTAATAATAATTTGAACTTTGTAATATATTATAATATTTAGAATTATATTAAATAGTATGTTATATGCTGTTAATTTTATTAATACACCTATTTGTAGTATAACAACTTAAGCAAACTGAAACAATCAAGTACTTCAAAATAAATCTTGAGAATTCTGAATAGGATATGTTCCCCAGAAGTGTATCGAAATTATACTAGAGCTGGAAAATCACACAAGCTGTCATTTAATAAGACAACTACATACCGTCTTCTTCTAAGTTAGTGGTATTATAATAATATATTAAAATTAGTTAATTATATATTTATATTCAATTAGCTATATAGAAGTGCATTTAGATGTAACATAGTGGGGGTAAATGTAGTATCTAATAAAGTTAATGATACTAAATAAATAGAAGTATTGTATATTGATAAAAATTATAGAAATTAATTAATAATTTTCCATCATATATTTTTATTATATAAGATAATTTTGTTTCTTACAAATATTTTATATTATATAAATAAATCAATTTGAATTAAAATTAATTAATAAATGTTATTGTATACCCTTGAATTTATACCCTTAAACTTAGTAAAAATGTTATTTCATATCCTTAAATTTATTAAAATTAATTAATAAATGTAAATATCATATCCTTCAATTTATTGATGATACAATTTATTATATTATAAAATGATTTATTAAATATATAATAGATTATTATTCTATTAATGTTATTATAATCATCAATGATGATTCATAATTTATAATTGCTAACATAAATATAATGAAATTTCATTATGTATTAACATTTCGAAGAGCAAACAATACAGTATAACTTTTAAATCAAATATAATTAAAGAATTTAATGAAGGTTTACTGAACAAGAATTATGTATGATACATGATATTTATCCATCGTTATTATCAAAATGGTGTAAAACAAGGATATGTACTAATTATATAACTTAGTAATACTATATATATATATAAAACCTATATGTTATATAATGCATTTTAAATTATAAATTAATTCTTAAAATCACTGGAAAAGTAAAAACCTCTTTATAAGAAAACCTCTCTATAATAAATAAATAATTGAAAAAAAACAGTTTCTTATAGAAATGTTGTATACAACAGTATACAGTATACAGTATACTGTATATTATGTATACCATTTATACATTTTATTCACATTGTTATTTAGTCATTATATATTTAATAGTTATGTTATACTTTAAAACAATACATTTTATTCACATTGTTATTTAGTCATTATATATTTAATAGTTATGTTATACTTTAAAACAATACATTTTATTCACATTGTTATTTAGTCATTATATATTTAATAGTTATGTTATACTTTAAAACAATACATTTTATTCACATTGTTATTTAGTCATTATATATTTAATAGTTATGTTATACTTTAAAACAATACATTTTATTAACACAATGTGAATTGACACAACACATAATGGTAGTGGGCGGTTATCAATATTATATTTTAAGTGAATGTCATAAATATGTAGGAAATATGAATGCATACTTATTCATGTTAGCCTATACATTTATTACCATACGAAATGATATTACATAATACCATAGTACATATGTAATATTACATTCATATACATTAATTAAATGCTGTAGTATTACATAATATACATATACTTAGCATAATATGATGTATGAGTCATATTACCTAGTTTATATAGTACACACAGCTATGCATGTGTACGTCAGGGATAAACAAAAGATATTATATATATATATATATACGGTTGACTGTTTATAAGGATACAAATATTTATAATATTGTCTTAGCATTATTTAAACATTTCTATTTATACTAATTGCAATTTATTATTTCAGATATAATGAGTGAACTACATCCTTCATTCATGGAAAAAGAATCGGAACATGTAATAGATATTTATTTAAGAAATAATCAAAACAAAAAATAGTTTATTAGTTAATTAGTTTTTAATAAATATAATATATTCATTACTTTTATTTATTATTTATATATAAATAAAATTGTATAGCATATTGTATAATAGTAATGGAATAAAATGCAGTCTAAACAAGTAAAAAAATAGTAACAGAATATAAAATTAAGTAAAAGTAATAGAATATAATTCAGTACAAACATAATGGAATAAAATGCAGTATAAAAATAATGGAATAAAATGCAATCTAAAAGTAACAGAATATAATTCAGTATACAAATAATGGAATATAATGCAGTATAAAAATAGTGGAATAAAATGCAGTATACAAATAACAGAATATAATGCAATATAAAAATAGTGGAATGAAATCCTGTTTAAAAGTGTAGGAATAAAATTCTGCACAAAAATAATGGAATAATATGCTGTTTATAAGTGTAGGAATAAAATGCTGCACAAAAATGACGGAATAAAATGCTGTTTAAAAGATGTCATTTTATACACATCTTCAACATGAACAAACTTCCGCATTTTATGCATCACAAAAAAGTTGGCATTCCAATATTTTTATCATTGTGTTTACTGGGATTGTACACATTTTATGGGAAGATTTAAATATGAATTATAAAATTATGTATTATATAACCATTATATACATTTCTGTATACCAGTAATTCATGTATATATTTATATATAGTATATAAGTTATATAAAATTAACAATTAATACTATTATTTTTACAGCAATTATATTATCTAATTCAATGTTATTGACAATAATATTTCCAAATGAAAATAATAAGGACATTTTTATTAAAGAATGAAATAATCAAAAATGATGGAATAAAATGCTGCTCAAAAGATGTCATTTTATACACATCTTCAACATGAACAAACTTCCGCATTTTATGCATCACAAAAAAGTTGGCATTCCAATATTTTTATCATTGTGTTTACTGGGATTGTACACATTTTATAGAAAGATTTAAATATGAATTATAAAATTATGTATTATATAACCATTATATACATTTCCGTATACCAGTAATTCATGTATATATTTATATAAGTTATATAAAATTAACAATTAATACTATTATTTTTACAGCAATTATATTATCTAATTCAATGCTATTGACATTAATATTTCCAAATGAAAATAATAAGGAAATGTTTATTAAAGAATGAAATAATCAAAAAAAAGATGTATCATCAATGATGATTCATCATCATTATTGCTTATTCTAATACTGTGTTATACGGGTATGTATAAACTGATATATATATATATATATATATATATATATATATATATATATATATATATATATATATATATTATTATTTTAGATCAATAAAGTTTACGAAAAAAAATAGACGAATATTAAATACAATTATAACAGATGATCTATTACACAATACAATATAGTAAGTATTCAATATATTTTGAATGTTTTTTTAAATATTTACTTCATTATTATAGTAATATATCAGTAATGGGATATAATAAAATTATTGATCAACTATTATATAATTATCCCTTTCTGGGATAAAAGGTTATTATTAATATTATTATCAACATCAATAGCATAATCAACATCTATATCAATATTAATATCAATAGCAATATCAATATCAAAATATAATTAATTATCATATATCATTAATTGTTCATAATTTATTATCAGAATAGTCTAAAATCATCTTTGATAAATAAGATGAAACTTGTTAGAAAACCTCTAATGGATATTAGTATCATGCAGAATAGATTACAAATTAATAACAAAATAAGATATACAGATAATATTAATAGTATGCCAAATTCAATGTATGTACCAGGTACATTGTACTTTCAAAGAAACATCAAAAATATAATTTAGTATTGCTTGATTTAATATTGTATGAATATTTATAATTTAAAATAATTTGCAGCCTCCTGAAATTGCCGCACAATCAATAGAATCATAGCTAAACTAAATATTGAAATTATATATGAATCAACAAAATTTAAATTGGACATAATAATATGCAAACATTTACTTACGTCGAAAATAAGTTGAATTATTAACAACTACTGAATTCATGAATAAATATCCAATATTATTAATCAAATCTTAGGGTGGAGTGTCATTTAAAAATGTAAAATTATGATATTAATATAAGAAATATATAAGACCTGTGTATATTATTTCAAACATGGTATTATATATTATCGATTGTATAATGTTCACTATCATTATTACAATACTGAAACAACACGAGTGGTATTCGATGGGAAAGTATCGGACGGTCAATGATTTCCTGTTTACGGACACACAATGTACATGTCACTTCGTGTGATAGACAACGCTCGCGTACTCTTCAAAAGATTGAATGCTAACCCTAGTTTTCGGTTTAGTGTACTAAACGACATCCCCTTGGACAAAGAAGTTTACAAGCAGGTGAAGATAGCGTTCATCTATGTCGTTTGTATAAAGAGGGCAGAGGATGAAACACTCGAAACTTACTGGAAGAGTGTCGCTCCTTCATCCATGTCGATACTTACTGCAGTTAGAAAGTTTAGGACGAAATATGGTGACGGAGCCTTCGAGACGCTCATATCAGAAGAAGATGCCATAATTAATGGAATTGTGAGGGCTGTAATTCTTCCTTCGACATCCGACGCTAACCAAGACATAGTAGCTGCACTATTACGACGTGGTCTGAACCATTAATGAGCTAAGGTTATTTAAAAAAAAAAAAAAACAAAAAAAAATGTATTTCTATTTAGATCATTTTTCGTTTATTTTTAGTTTTTACTAATTGATTTATTTCTACTTTCGATTGTTTTTCGTTTATTTTTACGGTAACTGTAAAACGTTTTAATTTCTTTCATTTTTTAATTTCGTATTATTCTTTGTTTATTTCTATAACGTATGTTATCGTTAGCAAATATCTATATTTTATACTTTCGATTATATTTTCGGCTATGTATTTGCTTAAATAAATTATCAATCAATCAACACTGATTAATTATATTTTCGTATTTAATTAACATTATAAATCGGCCATTTTATAAAAAAAAATATTAAATATATGATAAAATTTAAAATATATAATTAATTAACATCATCTTGTTACAATAGTTTATATAGTTAACATTTCTCAGTTAAGTATTTTTTTTGTAATTTATATTGTATATTCATATAATTAGTATTATATTTTCTAAATTTGTCTATATGAATAATTTGAATTTACAATAATTCATAACCTATTTCAACAACCAATCAAATTGATTTCCATTCTACTTGAATTTCATATAATTCACCTTAATTTTACTAATATCTATTATATACTTACATTATATTATTATCATGAATTTTAAATCTATTAAATTTAATAATAATCTTCTTCCTAAATATAATGATATTATAAATTGTATATTATATTATAAAGAAAATGCCAAGAAAGACAAAATTAAAAATTGTCTGTTCATAAAAAAGACTACCTCGGTACTGGAAATATGGAGTAGGGCTTCTATCGAATATTTAAATGAAATAAGATTACATGAAAGAATCAAATATATATGGTATAAGTATTTATGGTTAAATACAAATTAAAAAAAAACAATAGTAAATTATTAAATTTATATAAAAAAATATGATATAATGATTGGAAATATGACGGGGGTACCATAGGTTAGTCTTAAATATTTTATAATTGTTAATATCATATTAATTAAATTATAATTATCTAAATATTAATTAAAATTAAATTATTTATATATAGGATCCAGAGTAAGTGAACATGAAAGCTCTACTAGTGAATATGTGAGATGTTATATACATATATTATAATAATATAATATAATCATGAATTTTTATTCTATTTGAATAGTTATTTACAATATATGTTTTATGTTAAATTCTATAATTCTGCTATATAGTGCTGACTATTTAAGCAGATAGTGAGACACATACGCAGCATGTTATGAATACATATGACTACTCAGAGTTGATTAACTCTCCGGAACTGGTTTGTTCATTAAATATATCCTTGCTATTATTATTATATAATAATAATTTTTTGATTAAAGCATTCTAATTATAAACAATAATTTAAATATATATATATATCAATAAAATGTATATATATATATATATATATTTATTATTTACAGTTAAAAGAATTTATAGACACATTGATCATTCACAAAACCCTGGGAGAAACTGTGAGAGTTAATTTGAAATCTATGCGTAATGAAAGGCAGAAATATCGTAATATATCTGTGGATCCAGTTTTAACTGTTGTTACGCGTTAGTTAAATACCAACCAAAATCACCAATTTATAATTATATATATATATATGCTTATTGAGATATATATTGAGATACAATATATATATTTATATATATATATATATATATTATATATGTACCCCAATATTTGGTTCGAATACATATCATTGATATGAATTATTTGCATCATGAATCATGATTCATGATACATGATATGCATCAAACACCAATCGCCCGGATATTGAATATGATATAAATCAATTATATAAATCTGATATGAATTGATTATATGAATCTGATACGATTCTATTATATGTATTTGTATAAAAATAAAATAAAAAAAAATCGTAATCGATAATTGAATACAGATAATATAATAATACCATATGCAATGAGGGGGTTTTAGTCGATATCATAATTGGGTTTTGGTCGATGCCAATATAATTACAATGATAATATATATGAAAATATTGTATATTAAAACTGTGTTTAATGACAATTAACCCACATATGTTAAGAACAATTTAATAAAAATTAAATATATTAAATAATATTATCGATTATATAAAAATTGCAATATTATTGTAATAAATAGCATATAATTAATGGTAAAATGTTGCATATATGATATATAATTAATTAATAGTATGTTTGTATTACATATTATTATATAAGAATAATAAATATTCAAAATAATTAATTTAACTCAATTATGATTAATTAAAATATTTATATTTATAATTAAATAATTACTTATGTATATAATATTTTTCATTTAATATATCTTCCCCATTATTTGTTATTCATATAACTATAAATATATTTAGCCAGTCATTCGCCATCTTTAAATATGGATATACATGCATCAAATAAAAAAAGAAAAAGTCATTATTCTGGTTTATATATAATATTGTAGTAATATTAGCTAAATGTTTGGCATAATGTATAGATACTTTATTAATTAAAATATTTATATTTATAATTATGAATATAATATTTTCTATTCATATCACTATAAATATATTTAGCTCTTAGTTCATCATCTGAAACTGAGGAATCATCTAATTTCAGATATGTCACCTCGTCTTCAGGTTATTTATATTTAATATTGTAGTTGTAACTATAAATAGCTATTATATCTAAGCTATTAGGTGGGCATAGATGCTTGATTAATTAAAATGTTAAAATGAAGGATGGGTCAATGATAGATGGAAGGTACTAGTCACTAAAGGAATATATATATATATTATGTTTTAAATGTATCAATTTTAATATATTTATTCTTATAGATACATTGGATGCAGCTAATATTGCTTTACTTCATTACAATTGAACACAGACGTGTATAATATTATACAACCTACTTGTTTCAATTTACCCAGCTCCACCATAATGGTCCACTACTTCAATACCTGGGTCCAACCTTTTACTTCCATTGATGAACACTCCATTACTATTGTCAAACAATTCACTACAAATTCCCATAACAAAAGTTACATTGACTCTACCATTATTATACATGGACTATATCATTATTATACATTGACTATAACATTATTAAATATTTACCCTACCAGTATTACACATTAACTCTATATAGTATACTTATGTATATAGTTATCACAGTACAAGAATCAGCTTTATTCTTTGATCAGAAAATTAAGAAATTAAGTAAGTAAACAGAATGTACGTTTTAAGGATAATAATGATATAATTAATATTGTAGCATTGAATATATAATGTATAAGAATATATGAATGTATAAGTAAACAAAATAATAGAATTACTAAGGTTTTTATGTAAAAAATATTATATTAGTTTATTTATATTTTATATTCTTTTTAAATTATATTAACTTGATAATATTATATGCTTGCTGTATTTATTTATTATAATAAAATATACTGTATAATTGTTGATATTATTTAAAATTGTAATTGATATAATAAAATGTTATCGATTAACATATTTTTGTAATATAATTATTTATATGTATACAAAATGATTTCAAATACATATTAATTCATTAATCTTTTAATTAAACCATACCATAGCTAATTTCAATTTAGATGAATATGTATTTAAACTATTCATTTATTAATGTAATTATTTTAATATCAGTATATATTTTATTTATACAGTTATCAGATGAACTTTTGGAGTATTCTAAAGAGCCTACCATATCTATAAAAGATGCGATAATGTCGGTGGAAATCAAGATCAATCCTATATCCATATATATTTAAGATTTTCTAAAATTATCTATGCTCTCAAGCAACATCTGTTGATAGCGAGAGGTTATTTTCTATGGCTAAGTATATAGTATCGGAAAAAAGAAAGACATATATTTTTTACTAAACTGATTAATATTTATATAATCTAAATTGACATAATATTCTATTAATGATATTGTTATTCAGATCTGTCTTCTTCACCTCAATGAGCTGCCTCTGAGGAAGATCTTCATCAAACTGGACGGAAGATCTACTGGCCCAGAGTTGCACGGTGGACCAGTCGGGCTAAAGCTGCCACACTGCAAGAAACTCGATGTTGTTGCGTTTCATCCGATATGTATCGATGACAGCTACAGAGAACATCTCCACTCAGCTACAGACATTAGCTCTGATCAGCGGTACTTGCGAGACATCATCCTGGCCATCGACCGAGGAGAAGTGACCGATAGATTGGCGAAACGGTCCTCCGGCAAACTTGTATAAACATATTTTTGGATCTCCTGGGATGTCGATACAAGCGGCTTTTACTGTATATAATAATCAAGTTTATATAGAAAATATATTTAGTATTAAATATTTTATTGTATAATCGAATATATTAGACTTATAACTCCTATATGACTTACTAATAAGTTATATTAATATTTTAAATATTATTCTATTAGGGAATATATTAGTATACTAAGCATCGATATACTTTACTATAATTATTATATTATGTAATTAATAAATATAATAATTATAAACATGAAATGAAACTGATAAGTTTGTAACTAACCAGTTATGTTCTATAACGGTAGATTGATTTGGTTTATTTAAATTTCCACTAGTGTTGTAGTATCGGTAAAGAACTGATCGTTTATGATTTAATAATAAGATTATTAACTTTTAATAGAATGAGTATTAATATATTTACATAATAATATATTCCACAATGTAATACTAAATCCATAAAATGATATATTAAAGTATTTAAATTTGAGTTATTATTTATATAAATGTCAATAATTGTAAATGATCCTACTATGACAGCACGAAAATATGTTGTTTATGTATTTCGATTTTCAATAAGTATGCCAAAATATGAATTTTAAATTCATATTTTGAAAAAACTATACATTTTGTAATTTTTTAACTATACGTATTATTAATTAATTAATATTAAGTATATTATAATAAATATATATTTATGTATATTATGCTTTAGATTATAAATTGACATGTATGAAAAATAAATTATATAAGAAAAAATGATATGATATTATATTTTTCAGAATTATTAACTCTGTAAAAAATTAAAAAATGTTTTTGTTTGTATATTATATGACAAGTACATTATACAATTAAGTGTTTCATTCTTGACAACCAAATAAATGTTAAGGTTAATTTTGTTTACTACTTATTATTTTAACATGTACATTTCAATATAAGTTGCTATTTCACTCTCTCTGTGACATCGATTTTAGAACATTTATTTTGAAGAATAGTTTATTTATGTTTTGTATTTATATTGTGTAGTATAATAACTATTTCTTACTGACATGCCACCTTAGCCTACACTGAACGCATGCTATAGTAGTGAATCACTAGTGACTATACTGATCTATACTTGTGTGTGAATACAAGTGTCTATGTGTCTACTTATACACATGCATATCACCCAATCTACCTATATCTCCCAACCTCACTAAACTTGTAACACACACTATTTACATTCAAACTAATAACCTCCCTTCTTAATATCATAACATCTCCCCATGATAACCCATCTCCTAACTAGCATCCTTTATTACATATGTACACTACTACTACTAAGCTTTACGACAACCGCTCCAAACTTACTACCTAACTCTTGACCAATGTACCTCTACTACTTCACCAGCTTCCTATCAATCAGTACCTCTCACTTGACACACACTGGCAGTCATAGCTCCCCTCCTGTCTTGATCTGACTAACATCTCATATAACTATATCCTATTCTTCATCTAACAAAATTGATCTCTCTATCTATTACTTTAATACACTATATCACCCCAGATCAATGCTGCTCTAACTAACTATCTATCCTATAAGAACAAACTCACCCCTATAATTGACCTCATCTAATATTGACCTCAATCATCTTCTCTTTATACTGATATTTTTAACATATCAGTAAATACTTCCACTATCTCCTTCTATTTCATTGTTTATTATCTTCGTCCAACCTAACTGAACACATTAATTACCACATCCATGAACTAGACAACAATCTTGACTAGCTGATCTCTCTCTCTCATTAAGGGCATACCTCAGCATGCAGGCCACAATGCATTAACATAGAACATAATGGCTCTATTCAAAGTTAGGCTTACAGCATTCAATTCAATGAATTCAGCTAGTTTTTGTTATTATATTAAATACATTCACATGCACAATCCTATACCTCAAAATTATTCATATATAAATATATACATAAAAAACTCTATATTTTTTAATATGTATTTTATATAGAAATTTATATTTTTTCAATTATACAATTATACAAATATTTAAATATTTGAGGTATAGGATTATTTATATATTTGTTTTGTATACAATGCTAAACAAATTATTATGATACATATAATAGTTTTTGTTTTACCTACATTTATATACACATACCTCGCTAATTTATTTATTCTGAGTAAACGCCATTTGAAGTTAGACAGCCATAAGCAATTGATTTTATTTAAAAAATATATAAATGTATTTGAAAACAACTATAAAATAAGAATAACTAAAATAAATAATATGAATACAAATAACTAATAATAAAATATAATGGATATGTGTGTGAATACAATATATATAATATTCAAATAAAGTAAGTAATATAGTAAAAGTAATAATGAAATCAAAATCATAAACCGTAATGAAAATATAGCAAAATGCAAATATCAGAGTTTTCAAACTAAAATGTATGAAATATAGTGTCAGCTATATGCTCTCTAATTGGCCAGTATTATCACATGCAGGCCCTGTATTGCAGGGTTGGCAGATGTAGGGGTTTTTGGGTTAAACCTTTTGATAATTTTAGGGGTTTTTATTTTTGTTTTCATTATTATTTCTGGGTTTTAGTATATAATTAATTATTATTATTTAATTATCATATTTCAATTAATTAACAAGTAAGTTAATAATAATATATATATATATACAGTCAACTCTCGGTAAGTCGGACTATGGATAAGTCTGACTTCTCTATAAGTCAGACACATTTAGTTGGTTTGGTTGGATTTGTATCTAGTTCAATGTTAAATTAATCGAATAAGTTGGATTGCATAAGTCGTACTTTTCTATAGGCGGACATATATTATAGTCATTTTTATACTGGATAAGTCGATCTTTTGATAAATTTTCAGAAATTTATTAAATAATATCAAATAGTGAATATTATAATTTTAGTAAGTAATATTATTGAATACAACATTTATGTTGTTGATTTTTGCATAATTCCACATTTCGGTAACCCTCACACTGCACGTAGCACGATTTATTTGCATGATATTCTGAATCTCTGATAATTCGGACATCTCAATAAGTTGGACACGTTTCCCGGTCCCTTGCGAGTCCGACTTATCGGTAGTTGACTGTATATATATATATATATATATATATATATATGTTGTGTAGTGTATTTGGAGTACATCTGTGTATACGAGAGGTCGCATTAGTAGGCGAGCGGCGCCTAGAGATACATCGCAGTATACATGAGAGTATGTCTGGTATATTGTAACCCTGATAATATATATTGAGTATGGCGTTCGATAGTTGCCAGAGTTGTCATGAATAGGTTATATAACTAATTACCATACCCTAAATATCCCTACTCAAATTCGTATCTCTATCTGCGATCCTCGGCGATGAAGAAGTAAAATGTGGCTCGGTTTGCTGATCTACGTGGTTTCTGGTTGATCGACACGGTTTCTGGCTTGGCTCCAACGCTCTTGCAGTGTACCATGTATTTGTTTAGACACGCCACCGAAAAGATAAAGGGCGTGTCGCGGTCCGTGATTTACAATGTGCGACCGGGAGTTATTTTTCCAGTTCTGATAGAAGCAGACGTGCATATTCGATACGCGAATAAAACGCACGTGGAGTCAGCGGTACTCCTAATAAAGTCTAATTAAACTACGAACACTGTCTTGTCTACCTTCATTACATATATATATATATATATATATATATATATATTTATACTGAGGAGTATATTTATATCTGCTATTATTATATATGATTCAATAAATATTATTATTATATACACTTGTGTACACAAGTGTATAAATATAATTATATTTCAAAAAATATTTTTATATTTATTTATAATAATATAAATCATTTATTAGAATACTTGCCATTTTATAATTTACAATGTCATTAATCTTAATAGTATTATATTAATATATTACAACACTGTTATATAATATAATTTATATAATATATATATTTTTTCTTTATTTTTTTATTTTTAAATTCAAGATAAAGAAAACCTACCAAAAATCTATTTTCTATACTCTTCTACAATTTACGAAGAAAAAATTATAAAATTAAAATTCACATTTTTATTTCTAATTACATTCAATTATGTCAATGTTCTGAAATTTATCGAAAAATTATATTTAATAGAGATACCAAAATGCCAAATAAATATTTATTAAAATATTAATTATTAATATAAATAGGTAAATTTACATTTTCATTTTTAATATTTGTAAAAGCTTATCAATGGTATATTGAGTTTCTGTTTACATTCTAATTTCTCTGTATACAATGCATGATTAAAGGAATAGTACAATGAGTATTACTATATAAATTATATACAATTATATTTCTATAACACATTTATAAAAATATATTATAATAAATCAAATATAATACATTTAATGTATACTAAACTACCTAGACATTTTCTACTATTATTTTACTTTTTATAATATATATAAATAATATATGAAATATTATATTTTAAAAGATAAATTATTATTTTAATAGGGAACCCCCTAATTTATATTTATAAAGATAAAATATAATATAATCGAGTAGAAAAAAGTAGTATAATTATGCATTCAGTTGATACATTATATTACAGTATCAACTAAAAGGTGTATAATTTTACATTCAGTTGATACTACATCATATTATAAAAGCATTTGTTATACAATCTTGTGAGATGTATAAAGTAATTTAGAACATTTTCTTACTGGGTTCTTAATTAAAATTATCTTTAAATAAATTAATTCTCTATTATTATAATTAAATTATTATAAGGACTCCTGCAGGAGTCCTTATTTGTAACAATCGGCCTATCTATTATACATGTAAGCAGAGACAAATAAGGACTACAAAACGAATTATCTTCATCCTGCTAAGAACGAATAAGGACTAAAAAAGTAATATTCTGCATCCTGATAAGGACTAAAAAAGTAATATTCTGCATCCTGATAAGGACGAATAAGGACTAAAAAAGTAATTTTCTGCATCCTGCTAAGGACGAATAAGGACTGAATAACGGACTTTCTTAATACTGGTAAGGATAAATAAGGACTGAATAACGGATATTCTGAATACTGGTAAGGATAAATAAGGACTGAATAACGGACTTTCTGAATACTGGTAAGGATAAATAAGGGTCATATAAAGTATTTTCTATGCCTATATATAATAACCCAGAATTCAACTTACATCAAAAACTTAAGTTCAAAATTTAAGTTCAACTTAAGTCAATGGTAACTAATTTACTTAAGTTCTAAACTAAATTCTAAATTCAATAATAATAACATTTTAATATGTACACTTTAATCAATATTCAATTTCTATATATTCAATATTGAGCAATTAGTTCAACATGATTTCCAATTATATTATCAATATAATTACGATTAAAATTGTAGTTCAATGTGTCAATTTAATGAGATTATGATAATTTAGAAAAATACATAGGATTACTTAAATAAGTTTAGTTTTTAAAATACAATTTTATTTATTAAAAGCAGTATATTAACTTAAATATAAAAGTAAAATAATAATTAATAATTAATTTGCATAAATAAAAATTAAATCAATATATTAAAATAATTAAAATGTATAATATGTTATTCTTTCTATATTAAAACAAGTATATATACTTGTTAATAATTAATAAACAGATAAATAAACAGTAACATATTATACTACTGCGCATGGTATATAAAGGACAGAAAAAGTAAAGTTCTGCATTCTATTTATAGTTATACGGATGTTACTGTGATGCTACTGTAGATGTCCTGTTCAGTACCATATTATACTACTGCGCAGGGTATATAAAGGACAGAAAAAGTAAAGTTCTGCATTCTATTTATATTTATACGGATGTTACTGCGATGCTACTGTAGATGTCCTGTTCAGTACCATATTATACTACTGCGCAGGGTATATAAAGGACAGAAAAAGTAAAGTTCTGCATAGTTATTTGGTCTACATTTTTAACATTACTGTAGACACCCTTTACAGTAGTATATCAGTATATTTATACTGTTCAGTGTGTTATAAGGATCAATAAGTGTAATAAAACGGAATTTATTCATGAAATTGTTTGTCGGGATGGTATATAACTTATTTGGGGTAATTAGTAAATTAACTGGTGAAATAAAATTAATTATATTACTCAGTATTTCCACAATTTTAAACTATCAAATATATTATAATATATAATTATTAACATATATTATTAACATAACAAACACACATATAAAACAAGGGTATATTAACTATTTATTTAATGTTCCGATAGTTTATCAACTTTCTTAGAGGCGAGTCTAAACGTAATAAGATTTACATGGTTAGTGTGGCTTACGTGTGTGAGTGTGTGAATATAATTAAACTTGGATAATCTGTAATGTTATAGATATTTACATTACAGTTATATTAATGTATGCAGAAAGTGTGAATACATTGTGTATCAATCTAAATGTATTGTTAACATTTCATTTGTATTTAATAGGGTTTTGTTGTATATGTGGCATTACATATTTCTAAAATAACATATTTGTACTGTGAAATTTTATTTTTAACATGAATTTGAACATGAAAATGCCATTCTAACACAATATACATACATAGATTAAACATATTACTACTTATCCCTCATTTAGAACTTGTGGTATTTGCTCGAGTGTTTCCTACATAATAATATACCTACTACCATCACTAAACTGAGATCACTGAATCAGATCAACACCAGCATAGGGTTAACCAGTATTACCTACTTACATATCTAGATATATCTTATGCGATTCCTCTAATACTAGTCATACCTCTACTACTACCTAGTTAACTATAACTATAATGATACATATCTAACTAACCGCTAGTGCTAGATAGCCTACCTTACCTATAGTCAGGGCCGTGTTAAGGGGGGGGGGCACACCGGGCACGGTGCCCGGGGGTCCACTCAGAATTTGGGGCCCATCATTTATTAAAGCAAATTTTTTGATCAAGGAAATCTTGATCAAAAATTGCACTATTTTAATATTATTGTATTGATGTATATACACCTATGTATTGATTAATATATGATTTAAGATCTTTAATTATATACTTTATATACTTTTTTTTCCCATTACATTTTTAATTTTATTGTTGCAATATAATTTGATTCAATCCTATTAATGAATAAATTGCATAAAAGTGGCATATTATTCCATCCACCTAGTCAAACATTTAAATCTATAACTGGTTATAGTAACTGGAAACTTATTCACGAGGATGCTGTTTCACATGAAAATAGTAGTAGGCATCGAAACGCATACAGCTAATGATTAATAGAGTAACTAATTCAGTTATCAAAATTAAAGCATCCCTGGATAATCAATTGGATAATGAGAAGTTATATTGGTTTAAAGTTATAGAGAGAGTTATAAATGTCATTAAATACATTGTTTCACGTGGACTGCCTTTAAAAGGTTATAATCAGGATTTGGGTTCAACAAGAAATGGAAATTATCTTGGAACTATTGAATTACTAGCTAAATATAATAACTTGTTAGCAGATCATTTATTAAAATATGGAAACCGTGGAAAAGGAAATGTTAATTATCTATATTCAACAATATGTGATGAGGTTATTTCACTATTAGGTGATAATGTAAGATCAATCATAATCAATGAATGTAAAAAAAGGCTAAATACTATAGTATATCAGTATATTCAACACCCACTAAGCCATTTTGATCAACTAACAATAATAATACGATATATAAATAAAGATGATATTGTTGAAAGATTTTTAACATTTATACCTATAACATCTCACACTGGAGAATATTTAGCAAATATTTTATTATCTTTCCTGAACGAACATGAAATAGATATTGCAAATTGTAAAGGACAGAGTTACGATAATGCGTCAAATATGTCTGGCCGATATAAAGGTAATATATAAAGATTATTATAAAATTATTAATTAATATAATATAGCTATCAATAGTATGTTATTATATATATTATAATATACATTATTTATTTTAGGTATGCAATCAATTCTTAAGATTATTGAGATTCTTAAGAATCATTGCAGTTAATCCAACAGCTTTATGGATTCCTTGCACCGCACATTCACTTAATTTAGTTGACATTTCTGCATTAGAGACATCTTCAATCATTGATTATTTTGATTTCATGAAAATATTATATATATATTCTTCACACCACCAAGAAGATGGAATATCATGAAAAAACAACTAAGTGAAAAGCATTTAAAAGTACCAAAAATACTGTGCACAACAATATGGTCTTCGCATGCTGATGCAACCGATGTCTTAATGATTGGATATTTAATTTTCAAAGAGTTAATTAAGCAATTTATTGAAAATAAAGAATGCTATCTAAATGTATTTCTTTAAATGAAGCAACATGGTTGTTTAATAAATTTAATAATTTGGAAACGTCTTTATTTACTGTGATATGGAATACTATATTAGAACGTATAAATCGTACTTCTAAAGAACTTCAGAGTACAAGTCTTGATGTCAATACTGCAGTTATATTATTAAAGAGTCTGCATAGCTATATTTATAAGTTAAGAGATGAGTTTAATAATCTTGAGAAAAAGGCAAAACAATTATGTAAGATATTAACATATTCATCCAAAAGAGCAAGGTATATTAAACAATATAAGTTGTCCTATTCTAATTAATAATCTATATTACATAGTAAACGGAAATTACATTTTGAAGAAACGGACCAACCAGATGAATAGGACTAATAGGACCTATACAGACTCCATCAAAACATTTTGAAATTAATAATTTCTTACCTATTGATAAACTTCTAAGTAAGTATTAAATATGATTGTAAATAATATTATTAAAATAATATACATTTAATGATTTAGACTGTTTAGATCAAATAATTTGTACTTATGCTGAGCCAATCAACTTATTCGGATTTTTATGTGAACTTGATAATCTATCCAATGCACAAATATCTGAGATATCATCTAGATTATCATAATTTTACCAATACGATATCGATGTAAACTTTAGTAATGCATTTATTCAATTTGTTGAATTTGTAAAGCTCCAAAGAACGAAATATGAATCAAATATATTGGAAATTTATAAGGAATTAATTTCAAAAGAAATTACAGAATTATTTCCCAATATGTGCATTATCATTAGAATGTATCTGACATTGATGATTTCAAATGCTTCTCCATGGAGAAAGAAGTTTTTCAAAACTTAAACTGATAAAAACATATTTAAGAAATTCTTTAGCTCAAGATAAATTATCTAACTTGGCATTATTATCTATTGAAAACAATATATTAAAATCATTAAATACAACAGAATACAAATATTTTTGTAAATATGAAAAATCGAAACAAATTATAAATAAAGAAACAATATATAAACGCTCAATGTATTAATTATTTTATATATTATTATAATTTATTATCATTATCTCTAAATTGAATAGTTTGTGTATAATATTATCCCCTATATATTTCACAGTGATTATTTATAGGTATGCCCACTCCCCATAAACACATTAGCAATTAATTATTAGATATATTACATAGGTTTCTCACATATATAATTTATATAAAAAACTATATTGTCCATCTAGGGGCCCACTTAAATATGGTGCCCGGTAGTAGATTTTTTCTTAACACGGCCCTGCCTATAGTGTGTGTAACATATGTGGGGAGGCAGTAACCTACACGAGTGTAATATAATATATATAATTAGACACGCCCACATTATTAGTGATAAACACTTCACTTGTATCTTAGCAGTCAAACCAATAGCACTTACGTTAATCTATAATAGATAATACTATATACCCCAAACCACGAAGAATCATCTGCAGAGTACTCTGGCAGATATCTTGAAGCTACCCAAAGGTAATACATCCTACATATAATAGTATACCCAATACATATATTATATATATATTATACATTATATATTTAGGATAAGATTATCATAATCTTAATATATAAGTTATAACTCTATAGACGAACCAATTGATATATAATAACATATTACATGGTGACAGCGGTTGTTCTTTAACTAGATAGTTAAATAGTGATATTAGTTACGTGGTATTAAGATTTGGGATTAAAATCATAATTATAAGGCAAGCTTATTATTAGATTCGACATACATTAAGTACAGTGTACTTAGATTATTACATAACAAGTTGTTATTGTAAATTAATTAAAAATTAATTAGAAAAAAAAAAAAAAAAAAAAAACTAATTAAAAATTAATTAAATATATAAAAATATACATTGTATATTTATTACATAATAAGTTACTGGATATTATTAATTGTTTATTTTAATAGATTATATAACTATCTTATGGGTAATTAATTTAATACCATAGAATAGGTTGTTTAATATATATATAAATATATTTATATTCACACAGAATTTACAGAAATAACATAATATTAGTACATTTATTATAAAAATGAGTGAATGTAGAATCCCAGAAATATTAATTGTAGATAAAATCAGAGGGGCCGAAATATATAAAAGATGGATACAATCTTATGAAATTTATGAAAATGCTAGAGAATTGGAAAACAAATCAGAAAAGTCACAAGTCGGTATATTTCTAAATACAATAGGATCAGATGGCGTAGATATATACAATTCATTTGAAGATGAAACTATCGAAGTAATGATAGATGAAAAAAAAAACAAAATCCTCTGGTAAGAAAAACTTAGAGTGGATAAAAGAAAAGTTTAAAGCGTATTTCATTCCAAAAAGAAACTTGACATATGAAAGATATGTATTTTTTAAACGTGATCAATTTGAAAGCGAGAATATTGAATGCTACTATGCTGAATTACGAAAACTGGCTATGACTTGCGAATTCAAAGATTTGAAAGATTCATTGATCAAAGATAGAATCATCATAGGCATGATTGACAATAATTTACGCCAGAGATTCCTACAAGAAGTTAAAGGTAAAGAAATTACAGCCGAAGAGGTAGTCCAAGCTACAAAAATAAAAGAAACAAGTAATAACCAAATGCAGAAAATCAATAATAAAGAATACGAAAATATTGATTATATTAACAAAAAAATCAATAAATATAAGAATAACGAAACTTATAATAAACCAAGCCAAAAGTTTAATAAAAAAAAATGCGGCAGATGTGATCGAATACACGAACCAAGGTCATGTAAAGCATTCAACACAAAATGCAATATCTGTAACAAGTTAGGACACTGGGCAAAGTGTTGTAAATCAAGGAGTGATAACTACAATCAGCGAACATACGAAACAAATGAAATATGTTGTTCAAAAATAGACGAAAATTTTATATTTTTAGGCGAAATTAAAACTAACATTGAACAAAATAAATGGATAAAAGATTTAACAGTAAATTGTGAACAATTCGAAAAAGTTATTAAGTTTAAGATAGATACAGGCGCAAGCGTATCCGTAATGCCATATAATAAGTTATTACCAATTTTAAAGAAGACTAATATAATATTAAGAGGACCAAATAATACTGAAATTAATGCTAAGGGATACTTAGAAGCATTGATTACATATAAAGGTAAAACAATAAAAGAGGACATATTCATTTTAGAAAAACAAATGACAGGTTTACTCTCGAGAAAGGCATCAATAGAATTGGATATTGTCAAATTAGTAGATGCGCTAGATTGCCAGCTGGATCCTAAAGTATTTGATGGATTAGGAAGTATTAATAGGAAATACAAAATTGAAATAAAAGAGGGAATAAAACCATATTCAATTAATGTACCAAGACCAGTTCCAGTACATCAACAAACGGAAGTCCAAAACGAACTACAGAAAATGATCGAATTAGGAGTAATCGAAGAAGCATGTGGTCCCACAGAATGGTGTAGCCCAATGGTTATTGCAAAGAAAGGAAACGGTAAAATAAGAATTTGCACAGATTTAACGAAGTTAAATGCAGCAGTGAAACGAGAGATACATCCTATGGCAAAGGTCGAGGGTAGTCTAAGTAAAATCAAAGGAAACATTTTTTCAAAATTGGATGCAAATTCAGGGTTTTGGCAAATTCCATTAGAAAAAAAATGCTGGGCATTGACAACATTCCTAACGCCATGGGGGAGGTATTATTATAAAAAATTACCGTTTGGCTTAACCTCAGCTCCCGAAATATTTTGTAAAGAAATATCTAAAATCTTAAAAGACTGCAAGGGGCTAATCGTACACGTGGATGACGTATTAGTAATGGGAATGGATGCAGACGAACATGATAGAAATCTAAAAACAGTACTCAATAAAATAGTAGAATCAGGATTGACATTAAATAAAAATAAATGTGTATTCCGTAAAGAAGAAGTAGATTTCTTAGGGTTTAAAATTACCAGTAAAGGAATTAAAGCTGGACAAAAAGTCCAAGGAATCATAGATATTCCAACACCAACTAGCGTAAAAAGTGTCAGGAGTTTTCTTGGGATGATAAACCAATTTTCTCGATTTAACCCAAATATATCCGAATACAGTGCTCCATTAAGAGAATTGCTTAGGAAAGATTGTTCTTGGATTTGGGATACGAAGCAAGAAGAAAGTTTCAGAATATTGAAAGAAGAGTTACAGAATACGAAGACATTATCGTATTTCGATGTTAACAATAAAACAATATTGACAACAGACGCATCGGATCACGGTATAGGTGCGATACTAACACAAGAAGACGAAAACGGAAACCGAAAATGATTGGAGCAGCCAGTAGATCCCTAAGTGATACTGAGAAAAGATACGCAACTATAGAGAAGGAAGCGTTGGGCGTAGTATGGGCTCTTGAAAGATTTAACTATTATATAGTAGGTGCACCCATATACGTAGAAACCGATCATAAACCTTTAATAACTCTATTAGGAAGCAAAGAAATAGAGAAGGTGCCTATAAGAATCCAAAGGTACAGAATACGATTGATGAGATATGCCGTAAACATGAAATATATACCCGGTAAAAACAATATCATTGCCGATACATTATCAAGATACCCTTCGAAAGATACAGGGTGCGACCTATTAGAAATCGAAACCGAAGAGATGGTAAGTAGTGTTTTCGTACCTGGGGAATCATGTAAAATACAATCTATAATCAAAGCTCAGAATAATGATCCAGAGATAACATGGTTGAAGAAGAAGATTATTGAAGGATGGACAAAATCAGATTTGAAACATAATTTAGGTCGAAAATATTATAATAGCCAACAATATTTATCAACGATTCAAGGTTGCTTAACGTACCAGAATAGAGCTATTATACCTGTCAGTATGAGAAAAGAAATGTTAAGAAATATCCATATAGGACACTTAGGAATCACGAAATGTCTAGAAAGGGCAAAAAAAGAGTGTGTTTTGGTTTGGTATCTCAAACGATATCGACAAGGAAATAAGGGAATGTATAAACTGCAATATAAATGCAAGGACTCAACGAGAACCTGTAAAGATAGTACCAGTACCTTCCAAAGCTTGGGAAACAGTAGGCTCAGACTTATTTCAATTCAAGCAACAAAAATACATTATAGTGGTGGATTATTATTCCCGATATATTGAAACGATGTTATTGAAAGACATGAGATCGATCACAATAATTTCGTCATTAAAATCAATATTTGCACGACACGGTATTCCTGAGAACATGATCTCAGATAACGGAACTCAATACAGCAGCGAAGAATTCAAAGAATTTTCCAAAACATACAAGTTTAAACATTTAACATCATCACCAAAATATCCAAAAGGCAACGGAGTAGCTGAAAGAGCTATACAAACGCTAAAGCAGATCATGGAGAAATCTGAAGACCCATATTTAGGTCTATTGTCATATCGAAATACACCATTATCTTTCGGTAGATCCCCAGCTGAGTTGTTAATGAATCGTAGATTAAATACGACATTACCAGATCTACTAAATCAAAATATGATGCTCGAAAAAGATCATGTTGAATTCAAAAAGAAGGTCATGGAGAAGAAACTCAAGGAAAAACAGTACAGCGACAACAAACTATCAACAACTAAAAGAAGATTGGCACTGGATGAAGATGTCTATATTAAAGACATGGACAGAATGGGAACCGTAATACAATTCGATGATAACAATGAAAGAACGTACACAATAAAATCAAATGACAACACAATCAGGCGTAATAGGATAGATCTAGTACCAGTTGAAAAAAACACAATTGTTACAAGATCAGGTAGGGAGGTTAGACCACCTCAACGCTTGATTGAGCAATGAGGAGCCATATGCCTCATGGGATTTAAGGTGTAGAAATTTTAGATTAAAAATTTGGTATAAGGGTGTAATATAATATGTAACAAAATATATAATTAGACACGTCCACATTATTAGTGATAAACACTTCACTTGTATCTTAGCAGTCAAACCAATAGCACTTACGTTAATCTATAATAGATAATACTATATACCCCAAACCACGAAGAATCATCTGCAGAGTACTCTGGCAGATATCTTGAAGCTACCCAAAGGTAATACATCCTACATATAATAGTATACCCAATACATATATTATATATATATTATACATTATATATTTAGGATAAGATTATCATAATCTTAATATATAAGTTATAACTCTATAGACGAACCAATTGATATATAATAACATATTACAACGAGTAATCCAGGAATACAGCCATGATTGTGTTAGCATTATACTAGTATTAGATCCGATACGTGCAATATTGTATGTTTAATCACTTTTAATTGTTATCATTATGGCAATTTTCGCAGGTTACACTGAAAATCATATTGAATAGGGATATTATTCAAAGGGTAATTTATAACAAAGTTATAACTTTTTTAATTCTTATTATTTATTTATAATTTTTTTAATAAATCAATATTATTTAGTTATATTATATTTACTATATTACAATTTTCATATATACATTTATTTTATATATTTTTAAAGATAAACACATTTTTTCCTGATATATGTTTAATTTCAAATACTTCTGTATATATTTTTATATAACACATTGAAAGTATATATTATATATATGTTTCTTACTATATATAAAATTGAAAGTATAAATATACATTAGTTTACAATTTATCAAGTGAACGTAATTAATGAAAAATATCATTTTGTGCGATTGTGGGATTTTGTGTAAATTGAATCTTGTCATTCTAATGTCTTTGATGTCAATGATAGACATTATTTTTTAAATTATTATTTAAATTATTATAAACAATTTTAAATTAAATTTGTGTTAACATATTAATATATGTTGTTATCTTATATACAATATTCTATATTTAATAAAGACAGCTATATTACATTATAGTGTATTTTGTATAATATGGTATGTTTTTAATAATAGTTTTTAAGATATTTATTAATTTAAATTATTTAAAATTAATAATTATTATTAATTTTATTATACTTATTATAAATTATATAAGTATTATTATAATACATATTTTTATTTAATAATTTATTGTAAACTATAATAGATATTTGAGTAAAATTCCCCAAATTTCTAAAACATATACAATTATAAGCGATTTAAATAAATAGCATATTAAATATGATATTTATTAAATATTTATTAAATAATTTAATAAATATTTGTAAGAATTATAATAATTATTTATAATTATTATTATTCTTATTAACTAAAGTTTATCTTATGAGCGAGTCCCAGTTAAAGTGAACTAGTTAAACCAAATAAATCATTTTATGTAAACAATATTTATTGAAACTATATAAAGTAACTAAATTATTTAGTAAATAGAAAAAAAATGTTTAAAAACAGACACGACATTATGTAACAAATGCTATATAATATACTATATTATATATTATATTATAATTGAACTTATAAATATGTTGGTACCTTGTTAAAATCTTCACAAATTTGTTTAATACGTTACTCTTTTAACTCCACCACAATTGTGTATTTTAATTAGTTATTTGATAATTGCGTATTTATTATTGATAATTGTATATATTCAACATAACAAAATACACATCTACCGGGAGACGATTAAAAAGGACGAGTTGAGGGTTAAAGGTTGCATTTGAAATACGAGTTAATTATATATATATATATATATATATTGTATAGATATATCTATATATGTGTGTGGGTTATTTGATTTAATTGGTTTAGTTTTGTCCTGCTTTGTTTTTTTAGATGCATTACATTCCAAAGTTAGCCTATACACATTTATTTCGCATTTCGCATTTAACCTTTAACCCTAAACTCGTCCTTTTTGATCGTAACCCCATCTGCCCATATGTTTATACTATAAACTTTATAGATATTATATTCACGAAAATATGAGTCATAATGTATGACTCATAAATAACAAGCCATTTAGTAAACATTGTATGCTCATAATTATTATTCATTACATATAATATAGTACATTCGTAATATATATTCTAGAAATTTGTATTTTATATTAATTATACTTTAAATTTGTGAATAATATTTAAAATGTATCGTAAATGATGACCATGTAGCAGTTTATATATAACTATATATGATTTCACTATTAAAGTAAATAATTATGAACATATTAAATGTATACGCAATTTATCGATCTATTTAAGTGGTGTACACACCGCTAGCATCAAGCACGGCGATTTGTTACTGTACTTGTTACTGCACTTGATGCTAGGTATAAATTATTATGTGTGTCCAGATAGCGAGCATCAAGTACCGCATATGTGGCGACTTGTTACTAGAGGCCGGCGACTTGTTACTGGGTATATTTTAATATTTGTGTTCAGATAGCAAGCATCAAGTACTTGTTTATATCACGTGATAAATAAATTATTTAAATATCCGGTTTTAAATTTTTTAAATTATTTATATTTATTATTCTTATATTTTTATTTCAATATGAATAATGACGATATAAACAACTTGTTAATGTTAGAGATTATTAAAATAAATACGCACATTAATGAAATGGAGGTAGTTGAGGAAGATCTTAATAACAAATCTGTAAATAAACGAATATGGGCATTCCAATGGATACAAAACAGGGAAATGGAATATGCAGGTACTTGGAGTGCACTTCAAGACCAAGTTAAGAAGATGAAGTTTCTTTTACAAATTTTGTCCGAATGAACCCTGCAACATTTAACAAATTAGCTGAAATTGTCCGTCCAGATATTGAGAAAATAAATACAAATTATAGAAAGTCAATTCCATATCAAATGCGATTGTCTATCACACTACATTTTCTAGCTACAGGTTATTATAAATATATATTTACTATTATATATATATAATATATAGGTATAATTTATTTAGTTTCTATTAGATAATGTTAAAGCATAATAATCATGAAAATAGATTATACATATTAATATAATATGGTATAAATAAATATGAACTATAATCATAACATAATGCTTATTATTGCCTAACTGACACTTTCATTCTTTTGAGCTCTTCTAATAATAATAGTCATGTATATATATTTGTGTTGAAAATGAACCACTCTTTTATCGTAACTATTCAGTTCGAAATGATTTATTAATAACAAAATATGAGATTTTAACAAAGATATACTTTTATTTTTTATTAATATATAATAATAGGAAACATTGTAAATCAAAATAACTATTAATACCTATTAATGGGGGTCGGTTTAAAACAGTGCCTATTGTTAATGTAATACGCATGTGATTGATGTGTGCTGGGTATCGCATACACAAATCTAATAATTGTATATAGCTCATGACTAATTAACAATTGCCAGCTAGGTGGAGACATATTCCTTTTTGTAAGTGTATGGTATACACGTTATATAATACACTAAAGTATATATTGAATCCATGCAATCCGTGTATATATTTCATATTCACAATGTATTTACCATTTATATATCATGATATGACAACATGATTAGTATTTCATAAACATGGTATTTTAGCTAATTAGTCATGAGATATATACAATTCGTTGATTTATATGCATGCGATGCCTCCACACGTCAATCAAATATATATTACTTTAAGAATTGGCCCGTTTCATACTGTAATCCATATTAGTTTATCAACATTATCGGATGATATCCTATTACGGCGCTCTGAACAAATAACACTATCCTCGAATAACACGCATTCATTCGGTACACGTGCACTCAGACTTTCCATCAGTACCGTCCAGCTTCTAGTATGTTTAAGTTCTAACTTGACTTCCAGTAATTTAGAGGGCAATTACTTAACTTTTACATTATAATTATTATATCATTTTTCGCGTTATTTATGTATATTATATATTTAGTTTAAAAATATGTAGTATATTAATTGACAAAGATCATTAATATGTATAATATATATATATATATATATATATATATATATATATAACTATATTTAGTCAATAACATTGCCTATATTTAGTGCCGATATTCAAAATCTCAATAACAAAATGTCCGATACACTAGATAAAAGATTGATACACTACTTTCAAACAGTTCTAAATATAGATGTTCTAAAACTAATTTTTAATATTCAGAGTTTGTGATCATCCCAAATGTTCGATATACTTTCGAACAGTTAGTTTAAAAATATGTAGTATATTAATTGACAAAGATCATTAATATGTATAATATATATATATATATATATATATATATATATATATATATATATATAACTATATTTAGTCAATAACATTGCCTATATTTAGTGCCGATATTCAAAATCTCAATAACAAAATGTCCGATACACTAGATAAAAGATTGATACACTACTTTCAAACAGTTCTAAATATAGATGTTCTAAAACTAATTTTTAATATTCAGAGTTTGTGATCATCCCAAATGTTCGCTATACTTTCGAACAGTTTGAAATAATTAGCAACACTAACCTATACCTCTATAGATATACATATATACACGCAATATATATATATAATATTACATATACTATATGGTACAACTGACTGACCACTACATTATATCTATTACATCGTATCTTAGTTATGAGTCATACTTTATATTGTTTACTACACCACTTTACTATTATACATTATTCCACTATATTATCTAAAATGTAACCTTTATTACCTGTTTTCACTCTACCTTTATTACATGTATCAATCTATCTTAGTACCTGTATCAATCTATCTTTATTACCTGTATTCCCCCTACGTTATTACACCATAGCAATATAATATCTGTATTATCTTAACCTTTATTACCACTAACTATAGGCCTTTCTAACTTAAACTTTGAACTATTGACTAACTCCAGCATCCTAAACGAGTGGTCAATAATTCTCTGATGTTGTGCGGTACTGATTCTAAGTGCAGCTCTACCCAGTCGAAGGTAGGCTATATACGATATGAGTGACTACATGTGCTGCCCCCCTATTATATATGTCACTACGTTAGCTCCTTTCGTAGCTATATTGTATACATCACTGTTTATGCTACCCTATTGGGGATATTCTATATCACAAACTTAGATTAAGTTTTAAACTTTTAAACATATGGCTCTAATGTCCCTTCGAAACAGATCACATGATAAGGCATCTATTCTTTTAAAGAGATATGATCATTTTTTTATACACAATTATATAAATATTATTTTAAGACCGATTTTATTGGGCTAGATAAGGCTTGAACTCATGTCCTACTGCTTGTGTGTCTGACATCTTAACAAACTTAGCCAAACAGGCAGACTTCACTATAGGCCAGAAGATCAACGTCTGTAACCCCCTAACAGGACTATGGATGCCAGCAGTCATCACAGAAAAGTGAAATGAACCTATGTCCTACGATGTTCAGATAGGATATATTCCAAGCCACTATACGCATCCCACTACTCGCAACCCTGCAGCCATCCGAACCACCCCACTTCCCACAGCACCCCCACTCCCTACAACACCCCCTTCACTACCCGATACTAACCTCCCACCCGTTACAGATGTCATTGTAACCACACGGTCTATCCGAACCTCATGAAAGCCGCAACACATAAACCTCTGGCTGGTCTGCCAGTTGATAGACACAAGCGTCAGAAGTAGACTGCAGACCTGCCCGATTCTCATCCTAGTCAGAAGCCTGACCCATCACTATTAATGTACCCACTACCTCTTTGTTCATTGTAGAGAAGGAGGGATGTTATATGTTTAATACCCTAGAAACCACATGCAGTCACGCATGACCAGTTTCTGCTATATATCGCACATTTCACTAGTATTGACACTTAACTTTAGCTATGTAATAAAATACTGAAGCCTTGTCGCACACCTTGACATATTATTCATTCATTATATACATATAATTAACAATATCTATAATAAGTTATATTTTAGAATAATACCATGACTATACACTGTTAAAAATAAGGATATAACATTATGAAATATATGGTATAACATATGGAAATACGAGTTATACCATACAATTACGTTAAATGGTATAAGATCACATATTATATGGTATAACATTTGATTTTTTTAGTTATACCATATAGATTAATTGAAATGGTATAATATTACGAATTATATGGTATAACATTTGTAATTTGTAGTTATACCATTATCTATTAAATATAATGGTATAACTTTATGAATTATATGGTATACAATATGGAAATACCAGTTATACCATAACATTTTAAAATTAAGTTTATATTTGATTGAAAATAAAATGTATAAGAATATAATTCATAATAGTATCCTTCATAATATCCTTAATATAACAGTTTACTTATTGTTGTGTTAAATTATTATAGACATAGCATGTATTGCTTCTAATTGCAATTAAATTGGTTTCAGAAACTATATAGATTCCCCATAGGGAAATATGTATACATATACATATTTCCTATATTTCATATACAATACTTATAATTATTCGAGTATATGTATATATATATATAAATAATTCCATTTTATTTATTAACATATTCTATTTCCACTTTACACTCAACATGAGAAGCATCTATTTTTCAACACATTACAATATACATAAGGTATTTATACTACATTATATATATATACTAGCCGTACCCGACCCGGCGTTGCTCGGTTTTTGAATATTTGCCTATTATCTATTATTTATTAATTATAGATATATTATATACCTATTCATGATTATGCATTGCTATATATACAATAAAATAAATGTTAGCTAAAATACAAACAAAATATAGAAAAATATTTAAAAAATTAGTGGAAATATATTAAAAAATGCAACAAATATTACAAAATATGTTTTAAAAAATGTCTAAAACCCAAACTTAAACCCAAACCGTACCCAAACCGGCGTTGCTCGGATATTGATTGTTTGCCTATCTATTATTTATTAATTATAGCTGTTCCTGATTCTTCATTGTTATATATACAATTAAATAAATGTTAGCTGAAATACAAACAAATGTAGAAAAATATTTTAATAATTAAAAAATTAGTAGAAAAATATTTCAAAAAATATATTAAAAAATACAATAAATATTTTGAATATTACAAAATATGTTTTAAAAAGATGTCGAAAACCCAAACCTAAACCCAAACCGTACCCGACCTGGCGTTGCTCGGTTTTTGATTTTTTGCCAATTATTATTTATTAATTATAGCTATTACTAATTCTGCATTGCTAAATATTTATATTTAATTTGTTCCTAACTAATATTTATATACAATAAAATAAATGTTAGATGACATACAAACAAATGTAGAAAAATATTTTAATATTTAAAAAATTAGTGGAAAAATATTTTAAAAAATATATTAAAAAATACAACTAATATTTCAATTATTATAAAATATGTTTTAAAAAAATGTCTAAAACCAAAACCCACACCGTCCTGACACGGCGTTGCTAGGTTTTTGATTGTTTTCCTATCTATTATTTATTAATTATAACAATTCCTGATTTTAAATTTTTTGCCTTACCCAACACGACGTTTCTCGGTTTTTAATTATTTGCCTATCAATTATTAATTATAGCTATTCCTAATTATGCATAGCTAATCTTTAATTTTTAGTCTTCTAACTAATATTTAATAAATCTAACTGTATCCGATGTATATCTAGCGTTGTTCTTTTTTAGATTTATTCGTAAAATATTTTGTAAAAATACAAAAAATAATTTAAAATATTATAAAATATATTTTTAAAAAGTGTCTAAAAATATTTTTTAAATATAAAAAATATTTCAACATATTAGTAGCCATACCCTACCCGGCGTTGCTAGGTTTTTGATTGTTTGACTATTTTTATTAATTATAGCTATTCCTGATTATTCTAAAATATATAATTGCTAAAAAATACAAAAAATATTTAAAATATTATAAAATATGTTTTAAAAAAATGTCGAAAACTCAAACCTAAACCCAAATCCAAACAGTATCCGACTCGATATTTATCGGTTTTTGATTATTTGCCTATTTATTATTTATTAATTAGAGCTATTTCTGATCCTACATTTCTAGTATATACAATTAAATAAAGTTTATCTAAAATACAAACAAATGTGGAAACATATTTTTTTTAATATTTAAAAAATTAGATAAAAAATATTTCAAAAAATACAACAGATATTTCAAATATTCCAAAATATGTTGAAAACCTAAACCCAAACAGTTCCAAATCGGCGTTGCTCGGTTTTTTATTATTTGCCTATCTATCATTTATTAATTATAACTATTCCTGATTTGGAATTTCTTGCCGTACCCAACTTTGCTTTACTCGTTGTTTGATAGCTTACCTATCTATTATTTATTATTTATGGCTATTCATGATTCTGCTTTTCATATACAATAACATAAATTGTTGCTAAAATTCAAACAAATTTATACAAATATTAATATCTCAAAAATTAGTGGAAAAATATTTCAAAAATATTTCAAATAATATTTAAAAAAATACAACACATATTTCCAATATTACAAAATAGTACTTAATAAATATCGAAAACCCAAACCGCACCCTGCGTTGATCGATTTTTGATTGTTTGCCTATCTATTATTTATTAATTATAGCTATTCCTGATTCTGTATTCCTAGTATACAACAAATATTTCCAAATATTACAAAATATATTTTTTATAAATGTTCTACAAATATTTTAAAAAGTATATTATTATATCTTATAATATTTATATATTTATTATATAATTATAATATTTTAATTATATCTTAAAATAATAATATTTCAACGAATAGTTGAAAAATATAAAAAATTATTTCAAATAATATTTTTTAAAATACAAAAAATATAAATAATATTACAAAATATATTTTAAAAAAATTTCAAAAAAATGTTTAAAAATATTTAAAAAAAACTTCAAAAATATTTCAAAAAATGTCAAAAATATTTCAAAAATATTTCAAAAAATTTCCAAAATTTCCAAAAATTTCAAAAAAAAATCAAAAAAAATTCAAAAAAATAGTTCGAAAAAATGTAAAAAAAATATTTCAAAAATGCGACGCCGAAGATTTTGGACGACAAAAAATCATTTTAATGGCAAAAATTCAATTTTTCAGGTTTTTCTGGGGTACGCGGTATAAAATTCAAAAAATTTTCCGGACCAAGACCATACTGTTGCAAATTTATTAAGATCGGGTATCAAATATTTTCGCGACGTACCCCGGTTCTCGAGTTACCTCACCAGATACACACACACACACACACATATATATATATAATTAAATAGACTTTCTTTTATATAATAGATATACAAATTATATCATATTATATATAATAATATAAAAGTTTATATAATATATAATTTTATAATATATTTATATATTATTTATAATATATAATTAAATTGTTAGAATATAATTATATATATATATATATATATATGTTATAAAGTCAAAGTTGTAGATAGGTATATCGATTAATGTAATATACATTTAAATGCATTTAGCATTACGTAACAGAAATCGATATATCTACATAAAACTTTAAACTAGATTTCGGTGTATCGCTCTGTGTTAAATGCATATATGTCTATAGCCATAGCCATGTAAATGTTTATTTTTCTGGTATTTTATATTGTTATCGTCTGTAAAGTATATTTCGTTATTTGTCTATAGAATAAATTCCACTCGGTGAGATTGCCTCATTCTTCGGTTTGCATCTCATTGGGTAGGTACTATTATTATTATTATAATTATTATTAAGTTATATTATTATTATGTTCAACAGGTATTTGCTTTGATTAATAAACTGTATTAGAACATTCACATTATTACATACATATATATTATAAAATTATGATAACTATATGCCAATCATTAATATGCAGGAAACTGTAGAATTATTTGCAGAATTTCAAATTTCATTTAAAATATTAGAAAAACTGCCGGAGAGGAATAGTGAGTTGATGGGGATGATAAAGCATATAACGTATATACACAAATATATAGACGAATATATTGATGTACTAGGTATCGCTACTACGCAACATGATCAAACAGGTAATTTAGTTATCTAATTAATAACATTAGTTAAATATCTATATAAAATAAATATGCAATTATATTTTATTAATCCATGGATAGTATTATATATCCATAGGTCTATATGGTCAATTATTTATTTTATTTTTAGTTCACAATGTAATTGAATTTAAATAATATTACTAATAGGTATATATAAATAATGTTAACTGTTGTACAAATATTATCAATATCCTTCTTTCCTTAATCAAATATAGATTATAAAGTGTATAATTAAATATATAATATAATATTTCCTAAAATAGATGCGGGAATCATATATTTTATGATGGGAGTTTGCGAATTATTGAAAAATGAATTTACAATGAAAATAAAGATAGGTTAAGGTTACTTAATAATTACTTAATAACTATAGATTTAATATTATAGTTATTTTATGATTTTTCGTATGCTAATTCAAAAGTATAGTATACTCTATTATATATATATAACTGCAGTAATTAATATAATATATTGGATTTTTCTAATTACAATTCTAACGTATACAAAGTTTATAATTATAAAGTATACTTTATATAGTATTATCATATATGATATTAACTGTATAAAGTTTCTTATAAGATACATATTTATACTATTATATAATATACAATATTATTATTCATACTCTAGTATACAATATATATATATATATATATATATATATATATATATATATATATATATATATATATATGTTTATTATCATATATGATATTAACTGTATAAAGTTTCTTATAAGATACATATTTATACTATTATATAATATACAATATTATTATTCATACTCTAGTATACAATATATATATATATATATATATATATATATATAACTTATATAAATATTTTAATTTTAATTGCAGGAAATAATGACTCCATGGATACATGGATATATGCATATATCAGAAAAGAGGATGCTTATTATGTGTGTCGATAATTGTTTGGTTTTCGTTCAAAATAATTTATTTCGTATTTTATTAAGTGGTATTGTTAATTTTATTTGTTTCACGTAACATGTCCTACAAACATTAATTGTTTATGTAATTTTGTATCACGTTATTTATTTAAAAATGTATCTGTTAATAAACAATATTGTTACACCAAAATATGTGGTTTTTAGAAAATAAATTATCATTATAAATGTCGATTCCATATATAAATTAATAATATAGAATAGTAAGTTATTATAAACACTGATATAAATTTAAATAAAATATAGTATAACTTTTAATAAATTATGATATAACTTTATATAATATACATTTTAATAAATTATGGTATAACTTTAAATAAAATATAGTATAACTTTTAATAAATTATGGTATAACTTTATATAATATATGGTATAAATTTTAATAAATTATGGTATAACTTTATATCAAATATGGTATAACTTTTTATAAATTATGGTATAACTTTATATAATATATGGTATACATTTTAATAAATGATGGTATAACTTTATATCAAATATGGTATAACTTTTTATAAAATATGGTATAACTATATATAATATATGGTATACATTTTAATAAATGATGGTATAACTTTATATTTTTGAAATAAATATTATAAATATTTTAAAGATAAATAATTATGTATTTGCATATTTTAGTAATATAATTTGTAATAATAAATAAAAAAGAAAGCATAGTCTGCTTAGCTATACATACAGTTGTATATATCACATATCATAGTATAGCATATAAATATGACTTCTATAGAGAATGAAGAATAATACACACCTGTGAATATAGATTTCGCCGGTGTAGTAGGGGGATAGATCACCGATACTTGACCTCTTACTACTGCTACTGTTACATTGCTGAAGGTCATATCTCTAGCTGCCCCCTGGTGGTGGTGGTGGTGTCTAACTTGACCACATACTGCTGGTGTATGGTGGTAGGTTATTAGGGGAGGTAGAGCTGGGCACTACTACTATAGCATACACTGTTAGAAATAAATGGTATAACATTGATTAAAAAATGGTATAACCACGTGGCGCCCTGGTATACCATTTACGGTATAACTAATTAAAAAAGTTATACCATATTTTATTAAAAGTTATACCATATTTGATATAAAGTTATACCATATTTTATTAAAAGTTATACTATATTTGATATAAAGTTATACCATCATTTATTAAAATGTATACCATATATTATATATAGTTATACCATATTTTATAAAAAGTTATACCATATTTGATATAAAGTTATACCATCATTTATTAAAATGTATACCATATATTATATAAAGTTATACCATAATTTATAAAAAGTTATACCATATTTGATATAAAGTTATACCATAATTTATTAAAATTTATACCATATATTATATAAAGTTATACCATAATTTATTAAAAGTTATACTATATTTTATTTAAAGTTATACCATAATTTATTAAAATGTATATTATATAAAGTTATATCATAATTTATTAAAAGTTATACTATATTTTATTTAAATTTATATCAGTGTTTATAATAACTTACTATTCTATATTATTAATTTATATATGGAATCGACATTTATAATGATAATTTATTTTCTAAAAACCACATATTTTGGTGTAACAATATTGTTTATTAACAGATACATTTTTAAATAAATAACGTGATACAAAATTACATAAACAATTAATGTTTGTAGGACATGTTACGTGAAACAAATAAAATTAACAATACCACTTAATAAAATACGAAATAAATTATTTTGAACGAAAACCAAACAATTATCGACACACATAATAAGCATCCTCTTTTCTGATATATGCATATATCCATGTATCCATGGAGTCATTATTTCCTGCAATTAAAATTAAAATATTTATATAAGTTATATATATATATATATATATATATATATATATATATATATATATATATATATATATATATATATATATATATATTGTATACTAGAGTATGAATAATAATATTCTATATTATATAATAGTATAAATATGTATCTTATAAGAAACTTTATACAGTTAATATCATATATGATAATAAACATATATATATATATATATATATATATATATATATATATTGTATACTAGAGTATGAATAATAATATTGTATATTATATAATAGTATAAATATGTATCTTATAAGAAACTTTATACAGTTAATATCATATATGATAATACCAAAGCCCAAGATACACGGTCGCCTATTAAGCCTATGTAAATAGTAGTATGTCATCCAGCACATTGTTAGGGGAACATGGGTATTTAATTATATCACAGATAATAATAATATGTTAATATCTTTGGTAAATAGAAACAAGATCAAATTAATTTTAAAATCATTTGATTATTTTATATATTTATTACAATAGGAATATCAAATATATGCATGCATTTATTAATATTATTTAGAAGTATGTGTACTATTAATTTAGTAAACATTTAATAAGCATATTTTTTGTTATGATACATTCTATTTTTCATATTAATTATAAAAATTCATAACAAAATAAATTTAAGCAATAATATTATTATGTATTGCGAGTGTTTATTACGTAGTATAACGATATACTTACGTATAAATATCAATATAATATAAATATCAAATGAATATAATCATTTATTAATAATAATAATATTAATATTATTTAGAAATATGTGCATTATTAATTTAGTAAATATTTAATAAGCATATATCTTGTTATAATAAATTATATTTTTCATAATATTATTGATATTTAATTTAAATATAAAATATAATACTCAAGCCCTTTGGTATTATCAATAATATCGTATCTTAAGTTTATTAGCATGCATAGTACTATAATTATCAAATGAATATAATGTGTTAATACTAATATCAAGTCATATTTTATGTTATAATTATATTATTAATTCAAAGTCAATATTAATAATTAAATTCAAATTCTAAGTCTCTTGAATATAATTATTATAAATACATATTATTATAATATTAATAATTATAGGATAATATGATTTAGTATATAAATCATTATTACATTGTTAAATAATGTTCAATCATTCTAGATAAATAATTATTTATATATATATATATATATATATATATATATATATATATGTATACATAAAAGTTATATATATATAACTTTTGTATATATATTAATAAATAAACAAAATAAGTAGTTAACCTATTTATATTATTATATTTATTGAAATATTAAAATTTTCTAATTACATGTATAGGTAAATATTCACACACTCTCTCTTACTTTCTCATTCTCACTATCACACTATCTCTCTCACTCTCTCACACATATGCACTCTCTCACTCACACTCTCTCCCTCTCATTCTCTCACTCCTTCTATTTCTCAATCTCCCTCTCACTCACTATCACTTTCACTCTCTCTCACTCTTAATATATCTCTCCCTCTCTCACTCAAACTCACTCTCATTATCTCACTCCCTCTCCCACTATCTCTCTCTCTCTACCTCTCCCTCACTCTTACAATCACTCTCTCCCTCACTTACTCTCACTCACTCATACTCTCCCTCATTTACTCTTTCTCACTCTCTAACTATCACACTCACTCACTCTACCTACCTCTCCCTCACTCTTACTCTCACACTCACTCACTCACTTACTCTTACACTCATTTACTCTTACTCACTCTTACACTCACTCACTCTCATTCTCTAACTATCACACTCACTCACTCACTCTCTATCCTCTCCCCCACCATCCCCTCCATCTCAATATTTATATATCAAAAAGTACTAAAGGTGCAAAGTATATTGATATTATAAAGCCTAGATATTAGAATATTTCTATAGGAATTTGATATTTGAAAAGCCATTTTAATTTGATATAAGCAATTATTAAATATGGAAAGAACTTTTATATTGGTAAAGATTTGATATTAAAAACTCATATTGGCTTTTATATTAGTATAACATTAGTATTAGGATTACTATAATTCTACATACAACAACTTTTGATAGATGTATAGATTTACTATTAGCAGAGAACGTTACTATTTTTTTAGATTTACTTCGTAGGAGCTCTGATGATTTCCTCACAATATTTTCCCCTTCTTCTTGTGCCATTTACAGTAGCTTGAAATATTAATTTCGACATCAAATTAGTGTTGCGATATACATGTTCATACCACAGTAACTTCTTTGTTGCTATAAACATTATTATATATTAATATATATATATATATATATATATATATATATATATATAATATTAAAATATACCTTTTTTTATATAATGTTGTGCTATTAAATTAATATCATATATATATATATATATATATATATATATATATATATATATATATATATATATATATATATATTAATGTATATTACATAAATGTTTTATATAATATATTTATTTATTTATATATATATATATATATATAATAATAATTAAGTTTAATGATATAATTTAATTAAAAATAAACTAAATGTTATATATAAATATATATATATTTAAATGTATATTACATATATTATAATATATATATATATATATATATATATATATATATATATATATATATATATATATATATATATATATATATATATATATATATATATATATATATATATATATATATATATATATATATATATAATTTACCTACATTACATATTACATTTTTATAAAATACATTAGGTTTATTGTTTACCTATTCATTGATTTGTATATATATATATATTGTATATATATATAATTTTATCACATTTTTGCTCATATCTTTTGTTTTAATGAAAATTAATAAAAACTAAAATATGAACATTATAATATAATTTAATAAGCTTTCCAATTATACTAATTTTATTATAATTACATCAATATAAAAAATGAAATTATTGTAGCGATTAGCAAATTTTTACCACATTTTTGCTCATAACTTTTGTTTTAATAAAAATTAATAAAAACTAAAATATGAACATTATAATAGAATTTAATAAGCTTTCCAATTATACTAATTTTATTATAATTACATCAATATAAAATATCGCATTATTGTAGATATTATCAAAACCCGCTTTGCTATTAGTTGATCATAATAAAAAATGCCCTTATCTAATATTTCATAAATCATATAATTTGTTATACTTATGCATATAATTATATAAATATATAATTATATATATATTATTATATATATATTCATAAAAATATACTAACAATTTATATAAATCGTGTTGTATTTGAATGTTTAATTTGAAAATATTTTTCAAATAATATTAAAATATTTAGGATATAATACACTATTTTACGTATTTAACATTATACAAATCTAAAAGTAATTATTGTATCTATTAAATATTAAAAATATTCAACCTTACATTTATTAACTTTGTCTCGAGGTTCAGTAATTATATGTTAAAATTGATATTATATGAAAAATTAAAATAATTTACATGTAAACTAATACAAATATTATATTTCTGACCAATTGACGATGGGCGTGTCTTAAATAAATCATT
Organism: Osedax fenrisi; assembly: GCA_964019155.1. Lineage (NCBI taxonomy): Eukaryota > Metazoa > Annelida > Polychaeta > Sabellida > Siboglinidae > Osedax > Osedax fenrisi. The sequence continues at coordinate 32,170,203 of OZ025245.1, read as the reverse complement.
GAACCGTGAAAAAAAAATTTGACATATATTGATTGACCGTGTATCTTGGGCTTTGATAATACTATATAAAGTATACTTTATAATTATAAACTTTGTATACGTTAGAATTGTAATTAGAAAAATCCAATATATTATATTAATTACTGCAGTTATATATATATAATAGAGTATACTATACTTTTGAATTAGCATACGAAAAATCATAAAATAACTATAATATTAAATCTATAGTTATTAAGTAATTATTAAGTAACCTTTAACCTATCTTTATTTTCATTGTAAATTCATTTTTCAATAATTCGCAAACTCCCATCATAAAATATATGATTCCCGCATCTATTTTAGGAAATATTATATTATATATTTAATTATACACTTTATAATCTATATTTGATTAAGGAAAGAAGGATATTGATAATATTTGTACAACAGTTAACATTATTTATATATACCTATTAGTAATATTATTTAAATTTAATTACATTGTGAACTAAAAATAAAATAAATAATTGACCATATAGACCTATGGATATATAATACTATCCATGGATTAATAAAATATAATTGCATATTTATTTTATATAGATATTTAACTAATGTTATTAATTAGATAACTAAATTACCTGTTTGATCATGTTGCGTAGTAGCGATACCTAGTACATCAATATATTCGTCTATATATTTGTGTATATACGTTATATGCTTTATCATCCCCATCAACTCACTATTCCTCTCCGGCAGTTTTTCTAATATTTTAAATGAAATTTGAAATTCTGCAAATAATTCTACATATACTATCCATGGACTAATAAAATATAATTGCATATTTATTTTATATAGATATTTAACTAATGTTATTAATTAGATAACTAAATTACCTGTTTTATCAGTTTGCGTAGTAGCGATACCTAGTACATCAATATATTCGTCTATATATTTGTGTATATACGTTATATGCTTTATCATCCCCATCAACTCACTATTCCTCTCCGGCAGTTTTTCTAATATTTTAAATGAAATTTGAAATTCTGCAAATAATTCTACAGTTTCCTGCATATTAATGATTGGCATATAGTTATCATAATTTTATAATATATATGTATGTAATAATGTGAATGTTCTAATACAGTTTATTAATCAAAGCAAATACCTGTTGAACATAATAATAATATAACATAATAATAATTATAATAATAATAATAGTACCTACCCAATGAGATGCAAACCGAAGAATGAGGCAACCTCACCGAGTGGAATTTATTCTATAGACAAATAACGAAATATACTTTACAGACGATAACAATATAAAATACCAGAAAAATAAACATTTACATGGCTATGGCTATAGACATATATGCATTTAACACAGAGCGAGACACCGAAATCTAGTTTAAAGTTTTATGTAGATATATCGATTTCTGTTACGTAATGCTAAATGCATTTAAATGTATATTACATTAATCGATATACCTATCTACAACTTTGACTTTATAACATATATATATATATATATATATATATATATAATTATATTCTAACAATTTAATTATATATTATAAATAATATATAAATATATTATAAAATTATATATTATATAAACTTTTATATTATTATATATAATATGATATAATTTGTATATATATATATATAATGTAGTATAAATACCTTATGTATATTGTAATGTGTTGAAAAATAGATGCTTCTCATGTTGAGTGTAAAGTGGAAATAGAATATGTTAATAAATAAAATGGAATTATTTATATATATATATACATATACTCGAATAATTATAAGTATTGTATATGAAATATAGGAAATATGTATATGTATACATATTTCCCTATGGGGAATCTATATAGTTTCTGAAACCAATTTAATTGCAATTAGAAGCAATACATGCTATGTCTATAATAATTTAACACAACAATAAGTAAACTGTTATATTAAGGATATTATGAAGGATACTATTATGAATTATATTCTTATACATTTTATTTTCAATCAAATATAAACTTAATTTTAAAATGTTATGGTATAACTGGTATTTCCATATTGTATACCATATAATTCATAAAGTTATACCATTATATTTAATAGATAATGGTATAACTACAAATTACAAATGTTATACCATATAATTCGTAATATTATACCATTTCAATTAATCTATATGGTATAACTAAAAAAATCAAATGTTATACCATATAATATGTGATCTTATACCATTTAACGTAATTGTATGGTATAACTCGTATTTCCATATGTTATACCATATATTTCATAATGTTATATCCTTATTTTTAACAGTGTATAGTCATGGTATTATTCTAAAATATAACTTATTATAGATATTGTTAATTATATGTATATAATGAATGAATAATATGTCAAGGTGTGCGACAAGGCTTCAGTATTTTATTACATAGCTAAAGTTAAGTGTCAATACTAGTGAAATGTGCGATATATAGCAGAAACTGGTCATGCGTGACTGCATGTGGTTTCTAGGGTATTAAACATATAATATCCCTCCTTCTCTACAATGAACAAAGAGGTAGTGGGTACATTAATAGTGATGGGTCAGGCTTCTGACTAGGATGAGAATCGGGCAGGTCTGCAGTCTACTTCTGACGCTTGTGTCTATCAACTGGCAGACCAGCCAGTAGATAATCCAGTCAGAGGTTTATGTGTTGCGGCTTTCATGAGGTTCGGATAGACCGTGTGGTTACAATGACATCTGTAACGGGTGGGAGGTTAGTATCGGGTAGTGAAGGGGGTGTTGTAGGGAGTGGGGGTGCTGTGGGAAGTGGGGTGGTTCGGATGGCTGCAGGGTTGCGAGTAGTGGGATGCGTATAGTGGCTTGGAATATATCCTATCTGAACATCGTAGGACATAGGTTCATTTCACTTTTCTGTGATGACTGCTGGCATCCATAGTCCTGTTAGGGGGTTACAGACGTTGATCTTCTGGCCTATAGTGAAGTCTGCCTGTTTGGCTAAGTTTGTTAAGATGTCAGACACACAAGCAGTAGGACATGAGTTCAAGCCTTATCTAGCCCAATAAAATCGGTCTTAAAATAATATTTATATAATTGTGTATAAAAAAATGATCATATCTCTTTAAAAGAATAGATGCCTTATCATGTGATCTGTTTCGAAGGGACATTAGAGCCATATGTTTAAAAGTTTAAAACTTAATCTAAGTTTGTGATATAGAATATCCCCAATAGGGTAGCATAAACAGTGATGTATACAATATAGCTAAGAAAGGAGCTAACGTAGTGACATATATAATAGGGGGGCAGCACAGGTAGTCACTCATATCGTATATAGCCTACCTTCGACTGGGTAGAGCTGCACTTAGAATCAGTACCGCACAACATCAGAGAATTATTGACCACTCGTTTAGGATGCTGGAGTTAGTCAATAGTTCAAAGTTTAAGTTAGAAAGGCCTATAGTTAGTGGTAATAAAGGTTAAGATAATACAGATATTATATTGCTATGGTGTAATAACGTAGGGGGAATACAGGTAATAAAGATAGATTGATACAGGTACTAAGATAGATTGATACAGGTAATAAAGGTAGAGTGAAAACAGGTAATAAAGGTTACATTTTAGATAATATAGTGGAATAATGTATAATAGTAAAGTGGTGTAGTAAACAATATAAAGTATGACTCATAACTAAGATACGATGTAATAGATATAATGTAGTGGTCAGTCAGTTGTACCATATAGTATATGTAATATTATATATATTGCGTGTATATATGTATATCTATAGAGGTATAGGTTAGTGTTGCTAATTATTTCAAACTGTTCGAAAGTATATCGAACATTTGGGATGATCACAAACTCTGAATATTAAAAATTAGTTTTAGAACATCTATATTTAGAACTGTTTGAAAGTAGTGTATCAATCTTTTATCTAGTGTATCGGACATTTTGTTATTGAGATTTTGAATATCGGCACTAAATATAGGCAATGTTATTGACTAAATATAGTTATATATATATATATATATATATATATATATATATATATATTATACATATTAATGATCTTTGTCAATTAATATACTACATATTTTTAAACTAACTGTTCGAAAGTATATCGAACATTTGGGATGATCACAAACTCTGAATATTAAAAATTAGTTTTAGAACATCTATATTTAGAACTGTTTGAAAGTAGTGTATCAATCTTTTATCTAGTGTATCGGACATTTTGTTATTGAGATTTTGAATATCGGCACTAAATATAGGCAATATTATTGACTAAATATAGTTATATATATATATATATATATATATATATATATATATATATATATATTATACATATTAATGATCTTTGTCAATTAATATACTACATATTTTTAAACTAAATATATAATATACATAAATAACGCGAAAAATGATATAATAATTATAATGTAAAAGTTAAGTAATTGCCCTCTAAATTACTGGAAGTCAAGTTAGAACTTAAACATACTAGAATCTGGACGGTACTGATGGAAAGTCTGAGTGCACGTGTACCGAATGAATGCGTGTTATTCGAGGATAGTGTTATTTGTTCAGAGCGCCGTAATAGGATATCATCCGATAATGTTGATAAACTAATATGGATTACAGTATGAAACGGGCCAATTCTTAAAGTAATATATATTTGATTGACGTGTGGAGGCATCGCATGCATATAAATCAACGAATTGTATATATCTCATGACTAATTAGCTAAAATACCATGTTTATGAAATACTAATCATGTTGTCATATCATGATATATAAATGGTAAATACATTGTGAATATGAAATATATACACGGATTGCATGGATTCAATATATACTTTAGTGTATTATATAACGTGTATACCATACACTTACACAAAGGAATATGTCTCCACCTAGCTGGCAATTGTTAATTAGTCATGAGCTATATACAATTATTAGATTTGTGTATGCGATACCCAGCACACATCAATCACATGCGTATTACATTAACAATAGGCACTGTTTTAAACCGACCCCCATTAATAGGTATTAATAGTTATTTTGATTTACAATGTTTCCTATTATTATATATTAATAAAAAATAAAAGTATATCTTTGTTAAAATCTCATATTTTGTTATTAATAAATCATTTCGAACTGAATAGTTACGATAAAAGAGTGGTTCATTTTCAACACAAATATATATACATGACTATTATTATTAGAAGAGCTCAAAAGAATGAAAGTGTCAGTTAGGCAATAATAAGCATTATGTTATGATTATAGTTCATATTTATTTATACCATATTATATTAATATGTATAATCTATTTTCATGATTATTATGCTTTAACATTATCTAATAGAAACTAAATAAATTATACCTATATATTATATATATATAATAGTAAATATATATTTATAATAACCTGTAGCTAGAAAATGTAGTGTGATAGACAATCGCATTTGATATGGAATTGACTTTCTATAATTTGTATTTATTTTCTCAATATCTGGACGGACAATTTCAGCTAATTTGTTAAATGTTGCAGGGTTCATTCGGACAAAATTTGTAAAAGAAACTTCATCTTCTTAACTTGGTCTTGAAGTGCACTCCAAGTACCTGCATATTCCATTTCCCTGTTTTGTATCCATTGGAATGCCCATATTCGTTTATTTACAGATTTGTTATTAAGATCTTCCTCAACTACCTCCATTTCATTAATGTGCGTATTTATTTTAATAATCTCTAACATTAACAAGTTGTTTATATCGTCATTATTCATATTGAAATAAAAATATAAGAATAATAAATATAAATAATTTAAAAAATTTAAAACCGGATATTTAAATAATTTATTTATCACGTGATATAAACAAGTACTTGATGCTTGCTATCTGAACACAAATATTAAAATATACCCAGTAACAAGTCGCCGGCCTCTAGTAACAAGTCGCCACATATGCGGTACTTGATGCTCGCTATCTGGACACACATAATAATTTATACCTAGCATCAAGTGCAGTAACAAGTACAGTAACAAATCGCCGTGCTTGATGCTAGCGGTGTGTACACCACTTAAATAGATCGATAAATTGCGTATACATTTAATATGTTCATAATTATTTACTTTAATAGTGAAATCATATATAGTTATATATAAACTGCTACATGGTCATCATTTACGATACATTTTAAATATTATTCACAAATTTAAAGTATAATTAATATAAAATACAAATTTCTAGAATATATATTACGAATGTACTATATTATATGTAATGAATAATAATTATGAGCATACAATGTTTACTAAATGGCTTGTTATTTATGAGTCATACATTATGACTCATATTTTCGTGAATATAATATCTATAAAGTTTATAGTATAAACATATGGGCAGATGGGGTTACGATCAAAAAGGACGAGTTTAGGGTTAAAGGTTAAATGCGAAATGCGAAATAAATGTGTATAGGCTAACTTTGGAATGTAATGCATCTAAAAAAACAAAGCAGGACAAAACTAAACCAATTAAATCAAATAACCCACACACATATATAGATATATCTATACAATATATATATATATATATATATATATATAATTAACTCGTATTTCAAATGCAACCTTTAACCCTCAACTCGTCCTTTTTAATCGTCTCCCGGTAGATGTGTATTTTGTTATGTTGAATATATACAATTATCAATAATAAATACGCAATTATCAAATAACTAATTAAAATACACAATTGTGGTGGAGTTAAAAGAGTAACGTATTAAACAAATTTGTGAAGATTTTAACAAGGTACCAACATATTTATAAGTTCAATTATAATATAATATATAATATAGTATATTATATAGCATTTGTTACATAATGTCGTGTCTGTTTTTAAACATTTTTTTTCTATTTACTAAATAATTTAGTTACTTTATATAGTTTCAATAAATATTGTTTACATAAAATGATTTATTTGGTTTAACTAGTTCACTTTAACTGGGACTCGCTCATAAGATAAACTTTAGTTAATAAGAATAATAATAATTATAAATAATTATTATAATTCTTACAAATATTTATTAAATTATTTAATAAATATTTAATAAATATCATATTTAATATGCTATTTATTTAAATCGCTTATAATTGTATATGTTTTAGAAATTTGGGGAATTTTACTCAAATATCTATGATAGTTTACAATAAATTATTAAATAAAAATATGTATTATAATAATACTTATATAATTTATAATAAGTATAATAAAATTAATAATAATTATTAATTTTAAATAATTTAAATTAATAAATATCTTAAAAACTATTATTAAAAACATACCATATTATACAAAATACACTATAATGTAATATAGCTGTCTTTATTAAATATAGAATATTGTATATAAGATAACAACATATATTAATATGTTAACACAAATTTAATTTAAAATTGTTTATAATAATTTAAATAATAATTTAAAAAATAATGTCTATCATTGACATCAAAGACATTAGAATGACAAGATTCAATTTACACAAAATCCCACAATCGCACAAAATGATATTTTTCATTAATTACGTTCACTTGATAAATTGTAAACTAATGTATATTTATACTTTCAATTTTATATATAGTAAGAAACATATATATAATATATACTTTCAATGTGTTATATAAAAATATATACAGAAGTATTTGAAATTAAACATATATCAGGAAAAAATGTGTTTATCTTTAAAAATATATAAAATAAATGTATATATGAAAATTGTAATATAGTAAATATAATATAACTAAATAATATTGATTTATTAAAAAAATTATAAATAAATAATAAGAATTAAAAAAGTTATAACTTTGTTATAAATTACCCTTTGAATAATATCCCTATTCAATATGATTTTCAGTGTAACCTGCGAAAATTGCCATAATGATAACAATTAAAAGTGATTAAACATACAATATTGCACGTATCGGATCTAATACTAGTATAATGCTAACACAATCATGGCTGTATTCCTGGATTACTCGTTGTAATATGTTATTATATATCAATTGGTTCGTCTATAGAGTTATAACTTATATATTAAGATTATGATAATCTTATCCTAAATATATAATGTATAATATATATATAATATATGTATTGGGTATACTATTATATGTAGGATGTATTACCTTTGGGTAGCTTCAAGATATCTGCCAGAGTACTCTGCAGATGATTCTTCGTGGTTTGGGGTATATAGTATTATCTATTATAGATTAACGTAAGTGCTATTGGTTTGACTGCTAAGATACAAGTGAAGTGTTTATCACTAATAATGTGGACGTGTCTAATTATATATTTTGTTACATATTATATTACACCCTTATACCAAATTTTTAATCTAAAATTTCTACACCTTAAATCCCATGAGGCATATGGCTCCTCATTGCTCAATCAAGCGTTGAGGTGGTCTAACCTCCCTACCTGATCTTGTAACAATTGTGTTTTTTTCAACTGGTACTAGATCTATCCTATTACGCCTGATTGTGTTGTCATTTGATTTTATTGTGTACGTTCTTTCATTGTTATCATCGAATTGTATTACGGTTCCCATTCTGTCCATGTCTTTAATATAGACATCTTCATCCAGTGCCAATCTTCTTTTAGTTGTTGATAGTTTGTTGTCGCTGTACTGTTTTTCCTTGAGTTTCTTCTCCATGACCTTCTTTTTGAATTCAACATGATCTTTTTCGAGCATCATATTTTGATTTAGTAGATCTGGTAATGTCGTATTTAATCTACGATTCATTAACAACTCAGCTGGGGATCTACCGAAAGATAATGGTGTATTTCGATATGACAATAGACCTAAATATGGGTCTTCAGATTTCTCCATGATCTGCTTTAGCGTTTGTATAGCTCTTTCAGCTACTCCGTTGCCTTTTGGATATTTTGGTGATGATGTTAAATGTTTAAACTTGTATGTTTTGGAAAATTCTTTGAATTCTTCGCTGCTGTATTGAGTTCCGTTATCTGAGATCATGTTCTCAGGAATACCGTGTCGTGCAAATATTGATTTTAATGACGAAATTATTGTGATCGATCTCATGTCTTTCAATAACATCGTTTCAATATATCGGGAATAATAATCCACCACTATAATGTATTTTTGTTGCTTGAATTGAAATAAGTCTGAGCCTACTGTTTCCCAAGCTTTGGAAGGTACTGGTACTATCTTTACAGGTTCTCGTTGAGTCCTTGCATTTATATTGCAGTTTATACATTCCCTTATTTCCTTGTCGATATCGTTTGAGATACCAAACCAAAACACACTCTTTTTTTGCCCTTTCTAGACATTTCGTGATTCCTAAGTGTCCTATATGGATATTTCTTAACATTTCTTTTCTCATACTGACAGGTATAATAGCTCTATTCTGGTACGTTAAGCAACCTTGAATCGTTGATAAATATTGTTGGCTATTATAATATTTTCGACCTAAATTATGTTTCAAATCTGATTTTGTCCATCCTTCAATAATCTTCTTCTTCAACCATGTTATCTCTGGATCATTATTCTGAGCTTTGATTATAGATTGTATTTTACATGATTCCCCAGGTACGAAAACACTACTTACCATCTCTTCGGTTTCGATTTCTAATAGGTCGCACCCTGTATCTTTCGAAGGGTATCTTGATAATGTATCGGCAATGATATTGTTTTTACCGGGTATATATTTCATGTTTACGGCATATCTCATCAATCGTATTCTGTACCTTTGGATTCTTATAGGCACCTTCTCTATTTCTTTGCTTCCTAATAGAGTTATTAAAGGTTTATGATCGGTTTCTACGTATATGGGTGCACCTACTATATAATAGTTAAATCTTTCAAGAGCCCATACTACGCCCAACGCTTCCTTCTCTATAGTTGCGTATCTTTTCTCAGTATCACTTAGGGATCTACTGGCTGCTCCAATCATTTTTCGGTTTCCGTTTTCGTCTTCTTGTGTTAGTATCGCACCTATACCGTGATCCGATGCGTCTGTTGTCAATATTGTTTTATTGTTAACATCGAAATACGATAATGTCTTCGTATTCTGTAACTCTTCTTTCAATATTCTGAAACTTTCTTCTTGCTTCGTATCCCAAATCCAAGAACAATCTTTCCTAAGCAATTCTCTTAATGGAGCACTGTATTCGGATATATTTGGGTTAAATCGAGAAAATTGGTTTATCATCCCAAGAAAACTCCTGACACTTTTTACGCTAGTTGGTGTTGGAATATCTATGATTCCTTGGACTTTTTGTCCAGCTTTAATTCCTTTACTGGTAATTTTAAACCCTAAGAAATCTACTTCTTCTTTACGGAATACACATTTATTTTTATTTAATGTCAATCCTGATTCTACTATTTTATTGAGTACTGTTTTTAGATTTCTATCATGTTCGTCTGCATCCATTCCCATTACTAATACGTCATCCACGTGTACGATTAGCCCCTTGCAGTCTTTTAAGATTTTAGATATTTCTTTACAAAATATTTCGGGAGCTGAGGTTAAGCCAAACGGTAATTTTTTATAATAATACCTCCCCCATGGCGTTAGGAATGTTGTCAATGCCCAGCATTTTTTTTCTAATGGAATTTGCCAAAACCCTGAATTTGCATCCAATTTTAAAAAAATGTTTCCTTTGATTTTACTTAGACTACCCTCGACCGTTGCCATAGGATGTATCTCTCGTTTCACTGCTGCATTTAACTTCGTTAAATCTGTGCAAATTCTTATTTTACCGTTTCCTTTCTTTGCAATAACCATTGGGCTACACCATTCTGTGGGACCACATGCTTCTTCGATTACTCCTAATTCGATCATTTTCTGTAGTTCGTTTTGGACTTCCGTTTGTTGATGTACTGGAACTGGTCTTGGTACATTAATTGAATATGGTTTTATTCCCTCTTTTATTTCAATTTTGTATTTCCTATTAATACTTCCTAATCCATCAAATAATTTAGGATCCAGCTGGCAATCTAGCGCATCTACTAATTTGACAATATCCAATTCTATTGATGCCTTTCTCGAGAGTAAACCTGTCATTTGTTTTTCTAAAATGAATATGTCCTCTTTTATTGTTTTACCTTTATATGTAATCAATGCTTCTAAGTATCCCTTAGCATTAATTTCAGTATTATTTGGTCCTCTTAATATTATATTAGTCTTCTTTAAAATTGGTAATAACTTATTATATGGCATTACGGATACGCTTGCGCCTGTATCTATCTTAAACTTAATAACTTTTTCGAATTGTTCACAATTTACTGTTAAATCTTTTATCCATTTATTTTGTTCAATGTTAGTTTTAATTTCGCCTAAAAATATAAAATTTTCGTCTATTTTTGAACAACAAATTTCATTTGTTTCGTATGTTCGCTGATTGTAGTTATCACTCCTTGATTTACAACACTTTGCCCAGTGTCCTAACTTGTTACAGATATTGCATTTTGTGTTGAATGCTTTACATGACCTTGGTTCGTGTATTCGATCACATCTGCCGCATTTTTTTTTATTAAACTTTTGGCTTGGTTTATTATAAGTTTCGTTATTCTTATATTTATTGATTTTTTTGTTAATATAATCAATATTTTCGTATTCTTTATTATTGATTTTCTGCATTTGGTTATTACTTGTTTCTTTTATTTTTGTAGCTTGGACTACCTCTTCGGCTGTAATTTCTTTACCTTTAACTTCTTGTAGGAATCTCTGGCGTAAATTATTGTCAATCATGCCTATGATGATTCTATCTTTGATCAATGAATCTTTCAAATCTTTGAATTCGCAAGTCATAGCCAGTTTTCGTAATTCAGCATAGTAGCATTCAATATTCTCGCTTTCAAATTGATCACGTTTAAAAAATACATATCTTTCATATGTCAAGTTTCTTTTTGGAATGAAATACGCTTTAAACTTTTCTTTTATCCACTCTAAGTTTTTCTTACCAGAGGATTTTGTTTTTTTTTTCATCTATCATTACTTCGATAGTTTCATCTTCAAATGAATTGTATATATCTACGCCATCTGATCCTATTGTATTTAGAAATATACCGACTTGTGACTTTTCTGATTTGTTTTCCAATTCTCTAGCATTTTCATAAATTTCATAAGATTGTATCCATCTTTTATATATTTCGGCCCCTCTGATTTTATCTACAATTAATATTTCTGGGATTCTACATTCACTCATTTTTATAATAAATGTACTAATATTATGTTATTTCTGTAAATTCTGTGTGAATATAAATATATTTATATATATATTAAACAACCTATTCTATGGTATTAAATTAATTACCCATAAGATAGTTATATAATCTATTAAAATAAACAATTAATAATATCCAGTAACTTATTATGTAATAAATATACAATGTATATTTTTATATATTTAATTAATTTTTAATTAGTTTTTTTTTTTTTTTTTTTTTTCTAATTAATTTTTAATTAATTTACAATAACAACTTGTTATGTAATAATCTAAGTACACTGTACTTAATGTATGTCGAATCTAATAATAAGCTTGCCTTATAATTATGATTTTAATCCCAAATCTTAATACCACGTAACTAATATCACTATTTAACTATCTAGTTAAAGAACAACCGCTGTCACCATGTAATATGTTATTATATATCAATTGGTTCGTCTATAGAGTTATAACTTATATATTAAGATTATGATAATCTTATCCTAAATATATAATGTATAATATATATATAATATATGTATTGGGTATACTATTATATGTAGGATGTATTACCTTTGGGTAGCTTCAAGATATCTGCCAGAGTACTCTGCAGATGATTCTTCGTGGTTTGGGGTATATAGTATTATCTATTATAGATTAACGTAAGTGCTATTGGTTTGACTGCTAAGATACAAGTGAAGTGTTTATCACTAATAATGTGGGCGTGTCTAATTATATATATTATATTACACTCGTGTAGGTTACTGCCTCCCCACATATGTTACACACACTATAGGCAGGGCCGTGTTAAGAAAAAATCTACTACCGGGCACCATATTTAAGTGGGCCCCTAGATGGACAATATAGTTTTTTATATAAATTATATATGTGAGAAACCTATGTAATATATCTAATAATTAATTGCTAATGTGTTTATGGGGAGTGGGCATACCTATAAATAATCACTGTGAAATATATAGGGGATAATATTATACACAAACTATTCAATTTAGAGATAATGATAATAAATTATAATAATATATAAAATAATTAATACATTGAGCGTTTATATATTGTTTCTTTATTTATAATTTGTTTCGAGTTTTCATATTTACAAAAATATTTGTATTCTGTTGTATTTAATGATTTTAATATATTGTTTTCAATAGATAATAATGCCAAGTTAGATAATTTATCTTGAGCTAAAGAATTTCTTAAATATGTTTTTATCAGTTTAAGTTTTGAAAAACTTCTTTCTCCATGGAGAAGCATTTGAAATCATCAATGTCAGATACATTCTAATGATAATGCACATATTGGGAAATAATTCTGTAATTTCTTTTGAAATTAATTCCTTATAAATTTCCAATATATTTGATTCATATTTCGTTCTTTGGAGCTTTACAAATTCAACAAATTGAATAAATGCATTACTAAAGTTTACATCGATATCGTATTGGTAAAATTATGATAATCTAGATGATATCTCAGATATTTGTGCATTGGATAGATTATCAAGTTCACATAAAAATCCGAATAAGTTGATTGGCTCAGCATAAGTACAAATTATTTGATCTAAACAGTCTAAATCATTAAATGTATATTATTTTAATAATATTATTTACAATCATATTTAATACTTACTTAGAAGTTTATCAATAGGTAAGAAATTATTAATTTCAAAATGTTTTGATGGAGTCTGTATAGGTCCTATTAGTCCTATTCATCTGGTTGGTCCGTTTCTTCAAAATGTAATTTCCGTTTACTATGTAATATAGATTATTAATTAGAATAGGACAACTTATATTGTTTAATATACCTTGCTCTTTTGGATGAATATGTTAATATCTTACATAATTGTTTTGCCTTTTTCTCAAGATTATTAAACTCATCTCTTAACTTATAAATATAGCTATGCAGACTCTTTAATAATATAACTGCAGTATTGACATCAAGACTTGTACTCTGAAGTTCTTTAGAAGTACGATTTATACGTTCTAATATAGTATTCCATATCACAGTAAATAAAGACGTTTCCAAATTATTAAATTTATTAAACAACCATGTTGCTTCATTTAAAGAAATACATTTAGATAGCATTCTTTATTTTCAATAAATTGCTTAATTAACTCTTTGAAAATTAAATATCCAATCATTAAGACATCGGTTGCATCAGCATGCGAAGACCATATTGTTGTGCACAGTATTTTTGGTACTTTTAAATGCTTTTCACTTAGTTGTTTTTTCATGATATTCCATCTTCTTGGTGGTGTGAAGAATATATATATAATCTTTTCATGAAATCAAAATAATCAATGATTGAAGATGTCTCTAATGCAGAAATGTCAACTAAATTAAGTGAATGTGCGGTGCAAGGAATCCATAAAGCTGTTGGATTAACTGCAATGATTCTTAAGAATCTCAATAATCTTAAGAATTGATTGCATACCTAAAATAAATAATGTATATTATAATATATATAATAACATACTATTGATAGCTATATTATATTAATTAATAATTTTATAATAATCTTTATATATTACCTTTATATCGGCCAGACATATTTGACGCATTATCGTAACTCTGTCCTTTACAATTTGCAATATCTATTTCATGTTCGTTCAGGAAAGATAATAAAATATTTGCTAAATATTCTCCAGTGTGAGATGTTATAGGTATAAATGTTAAAAATCTTTCAACAATATCATCTTTATTTATATATCGTATTATTATTGTTAGTTGATCAAAATGGCTTATGTCGGGTGTTGAATATACTGATATACTATAGTATTTAGCCTTTTTTTACATTCATTGATTATGATTGATCTTACATTATCACCTAATAGTGAAATAATTATTAACCTCATCACATATTGTTGAATATAGATAATTAACATTTCCTTTTCCACGGTTTCCATATTTTAATAAATGATCTGCTAACAAGTTATTATATTTAGCTAGTAATTCAATAGTTCCAAGATAATTTCCATTTCTTGTTGAACCCAAATCCTGATTATAACCTTTTAAAGGCAGTCCACGTGAAACAATGTATTTAATGACATTTATAACTCTCTCTATAACTTTAAACCAATATAACTTCTCATTATCCAATTGATTATCCAGGGATGCTTTAATTTTGATAACTGAATTAGTTACTCTATTAATCATTAGCATGTATGCGTTTCGATGCCTACTACTATTTTCATGTGAAACAGCATCCTCGTGAATATGTTTCCAGTTACTATAACCAGTTATAGATTTAAATGTTTGACTAGGTGGATGGAATAATATGCCACTTTTATGCAATTTATTCATTAATAGGATTGAATCAAATTATATTGCAACAATAAAATTAAAAATGTAATGGGAAAAAAAAGTATATAAAGTATATAATTAAAGATCTTAAATCATATATTAATCAATACATAGGTGTATATACATCAATACAATAATATTAAAATAGTGCAATTTTTGATCAAGATTTCCTTGATCAAAAAATTTGCTTTAATAAATGATGGGCCCCAAATTCTGAGTGGACCCCCGGGCACCGTGCCCGGTGTGCCCCCCCCCCCTTAACACGGCCCTGACTATAGGTAAGGTAGGCTATCTAGCACTAGCGGTTAGTTAGATATGTATCATTATAGTTATAGTTAACTAGGTAGTAGTAGAGGTATGACTAGTATTAGAGGAATCGCATTAGATATATCTAGATATGTAAGTAGGTAATACTGGTTAACCCTATGCTGGTGTTGATCTGATTCAGTGATCTCAGTTTAGTGATGGTAGTAGGTATATTATTATGTAGGAAACACTCGAGCAAATACCACAAGTTCTAAATGAGGGATAAGTAGTAATATGTTTAATCTATGTATGTATATTGTGTTAGAATGGCATTTTCATGTTCAAATTCATGTTAAAAATAAAATTTCACAGTACAAATATGTTATTTTAGAAATATGTAATGCCACATATACAACAAAACCCTATTAAATACAAATGAAATGTTAACAATACATTTAGATTGATACACAATGTATTCACACTTTCTGCATACATTAATATAACTGTAATGTAAATATCTATAACATTACAGATTATCCAAGTTTAATTATATTCACACACTCACACACGTAAGCCACACTAACCATGTAAATCTTATTACGTTTAGACTCGCCTCTAAGAAAGTTGATAAACTATCGGAACATTAAATAAATAGTTAATATACCCTTGTTTTATATGTGTGTTTGTTATGTTAATACATGCATCATTATATGTAAGTGTGGTACATGTAACATATTATATAATTAGTTTACAAGTAGTATAATATTACATTAGTGTAATATGTAGATTTTCATATTATACATATTATATATATATATGCAAATATGACACATTCGAAATAGGTGACTGCATTTAGCTATATTTTGATACAAAATCTGTTGTGTAGTCCTGTGAAAGTTACTTACCCTGAGTAAGTTACCCAATACTATTTATGCGATGATATTAATTTGAGACATTAATAATGTATTATAATTATAAATAAGAATATAATAGTGATACAAACGATGCAATAACGCTAGACTATACACTAGTCTAGTGGGACTTATCTGTGAAGTTTGCACTAGATGGCAGCCCTCATGCAGGACTACAAACACACAACTGATTAGAGGAGTTGACACTGTTAGTGGACGGTGATAGAGGATTGGGAACAACAGGGTATTGATAGGGTAATGTTTTGTGAAATATTTATGTGTATTTATGTACATAAGGTATTCAATATTAGCAGAGTTAATATATAATTGCGAGTGTAAAATATTTAGAATAGTAATTCCTAAACAATTCAGAGATAGCTTATCGTTTATCTTAATACATTATATGCATTGTAAGAAGCACAGTTTATATGAAATAATGCAATTGCATTAAGTTATAACACAGTATGTATTGATTTTACAATATCTCTATGTATTATTCTAAGCTATCTCTACATTTATTTTGGAGTCATTTACTGTTCTAATTATAAACATATTTATATATTTATTTTTAATTATAATGATTTTAAAAATAATATATTTGTTATACATTTAATATATATATATATATATATATATATATATATATATATATATATATATATATATATATATATATATATATATACTATATATATATAGGTATATGTATACATATATGTGTGTGTGTATTTATATAAGTGTGGTATATAGACTATTTAAAATAGTATGTATATGGGTTTTTTATATTTTAATTATTTTCCTTGATTTATAAATATAACACAATATACTTGGCTCCATAGTTGTAGCAAAGATTTTTCACTGTTGTATTAAATTTAGATATATTTTTCCGGATATTTATTATATTATAAATACGCCCACTTCCTTTACTCTATCTCCTAACTCAATTTATTATTGTATTTGAGATTAACCTTATTATTTTTATATTTACTTAAATCCTATCATCGTTAGTTTTATATTCTTATTAATTATATTATTTAATTTATTATAACAATTTTAATTGTAATAATAACTATAATAGTTAGGTATAGACGCGATAAATGCGCCAAATATATGACTAATAGATTATTTTCGTAGTAGAGACGCCCACACCTAGATATGGGCGTGTCTTAACTAATTATAGATGTGGACCAGTGATTCATAGATAAATTTGTTTATTTTCCATTATAAGCATATTACATGTAATATATGTATATGTATATACACACAACAATCACACACATACATACATACATACAAACATACCTACATACACATAAACACATGTGTGTATTATACTTATACTAAGTACCTATATCATATACTATATGTGCCATATACACACATACACACATAAACATACACACACATACACACAAACACACATATATATGATGATGATGATGATATTGAGCTTATTAGCACTAAAATAGGGTCATGTAAACCCCTTCGCTCGTGCGGGAAGAAAATAATAATAAAATAATAGTAATACGATAATAATTTGATAATAATATACATTCAATATACAACGGAAAAACAATAATAAACAATATAAAGGACTATTATATACTACAGTCTGCATTGATATGGTGTAGTTGTATATACTACAGACTGCATTGATATAGTATAGTGTTATATAATAATAAGATAATAATAATAATATATATATATATATATATATATGCATATATACACACACATATACACACATACACACATAAACACACACACATACACATATATATATATATGGGGGATAATCATATGCGGATCCTAAAATTTGAATGTGATATGAGGCGTGTGCATCTAACTGCGAGCAATACAATTCAATGTTTCAATATTATAAATAAACTGCTCCCGATCTATAACACTGTTATTAACATTGTATTATATATTTAGAGTACACTTTTATTACACTATAATTTCTATATTATATAGATATACATTAATGCATGAATATACCATATATTATGTGTATGCGTAGCATTGCACGCCGGTGTCGTATAATATTTTGGGCCATCCTGATATTTTGGTTCATACCCAATTATCGCCTATCAATTAAAATAATATTTTAAATATAGTATATAAAATGAATATAAAAGCTTATATTAATAATGTAAACTATATTTATGAATATTAAGTGTATAAGTATATAGTTTTGCATATTATTAAGGTAATTTGGGAAAGAAAATTATGAAATTAAATCGTAAAATTCTAGTGTTTTCAATCTGTAGCTAGGTGATGAAAATTTGAATAGTGACATCCCTAATTTAATAATAATACGGACATATTTACTTGATAATTATTTAAAATGTTATATTATAGACGTATTTAAATATTAAATTACCAAAATGATATGATTAATATTACATAATATTTCACTAAAATATAATAATTCTTATGATAATAATGTTACGGTAATTATATGATATTTCTCATATATTTAAAATAAGTTTGATATTTTCAAATTATCTTAGTTTTAGATAATATTTATTTTAACTAGTGCTCGAAATACTTCTCAACTTTTGATTATAAATTGTAATATTGTAAATTTAAAATTTAATATGTATACATATATTTTACAGGTATATATTCATGAATATACATATCTTATCAAATAGTCACATATTGAATATGATTGTATCGTACAATTTATAATAAATAACGGGTCCCATTTATAATGTACGTCTAATACGTCTACCTATATTATAAACCAGAGTTGTTTGATTTAAATCAATTGATTTAAATCATTTGATTAATACAATGATTTTTTTGATTTTTTTGAAAGCAAAAATCATGATTTTTTTGATTTTTTTTGATTATAAATCAACTTTTTTTATAATTTGATAAAATGTAATTAATAGTTTGGATTACTATTATTAATAAATCTAATAAATAAAACTGATTAAATAATATAAAATTTGTATTGATAAATTTATTTATTTATTCTATCAAAAAAATCATGATTTTTTTGATTATAAATCAACTTTTTTATAATTTGATAAAATGTAATTAATAGTTTGGATTACTATTATTAATAAATCTAATAAATAAAACTGATTAAATAATATAAAATTTGTATTGATAAATTTATTTATTTATTCTATCAAAAAAATCAAATAAATCAAAAAAATCAATGTGATTTTGATTTTTTTGATTTTTTTAAAAAAATCATGATTTTTTCCAACTCTGTTATAAACACACTATGAATAAATTATAATTTACAATATTGAGTTATTTATAATTAAAACGGTTTAAATTATTAATTAAATACATACATATGATATATCAATTGAAAGAAATTGTAATCCATAATTTAAATTATTTATATAGTATAATAATATATTATATATATATTACTTACCTAGATTATAAGTATATATATTGTAACTTAACTAATTAATTTGAGTATATTATATTCAATATCACAATTTAATAATTATAATTATATTCTATAATTATTAATTCATAGTTTTTTACTTTTAATAATAAGTATATATTATTAGATTAATACATTTGAACAAACTAACATAATTTATACATAAATTATATCTAGTGTATATATTATTTGAATATTATTATATTGTATAGCCTTCACTTATTACTCAAATATATTATAATTTATAATGTTACTTTCGTTACTTTCGTTATAAATCTTTATAATATATATATATACAAAATGCAAGATTATCGTGCGTCATATTAAATGATATAAGTTTATAGATTGTAACTTATCTAATTATAATG
This sequence comes from Osedax fenrisi, assembly GCA_964019155.1. NCBI lineage: Eukaryota > Metazoa > Annelida > Polychaeta > Sabellida > Siboglinidae > Osedax > Osedax fenrisi. Next base: position 32,149,729 of record OZ025245.1, on the reverse strand, counting down.
TGAGTATATTATATTCAATATCGCCATTTCATAATAGTAATTATATTCTATAATTATGAATTCATAGTTTTTTACTTTTAATAATAAGTTTATTTATTAGTTTAATACATTTTAGTTGAACACATTAATATAATTTATATCTAGTGTATTCATTATTTTTTAATTAATTTCATATTTTATAGCCTTCACTTATTACTAAAATATATTATAATTTATAATGTTACTGTCGTTATAAATATTTTTGATATATATACCAAATTGCAAGATTATCGTGCGTCATATTAAATTATATGCTTTATTTAGAATTTATAAAATAATAACACGTTTAGATTAGATTATGTAAATTTATATTTTACACCTATCTATAAGGTAATTTTTCAATGAGTATCATTATATTTATTAGTAATTAAATTGGTAAACAGTGATCTCGTGAGAAGTTATTTCGTGCGTAGTATAAATTCTACTATATATAAATAATTATTTATATTAATATATATTATCACACTTTGCACGAGATAACCAATCCGCATACAATCACTTCGCACGAAGTCACTAATATTTTTTAAATAACTTCTTAATCTAATTCATATTGTCTATATTCACCTTAATAAAATCTATTATAATTTATAATTTTATTTATAAATATGCGTAATATATATACATAAAATTGCAAGATTATCGTGCATCATATTTGATGATAAGTGTTCTTTATAATATATGAAGTAATAACACGTGTAGTTTATATTATATAAATTAATATTTACCCTAATTGATATGGTTATTTTTCATTGTATCTCATTAATTTCATTGTATCATTAATTATAATAGTTATATAGAGTTCAAATTACTTCTTAAAAAAATCTATTATAATATATAATTTAACATCCATCATATAATATTCGTAATATATATATACAAAATATTCAGATTATCATACATCATATTAGGTGATATACCTCCTACAGAGGTTATAAAGCGATACACGTTTAATTTAGATTATGTAAATTAATATTTTATACTTTAATATTTTAATAATTTTATAATTTACAATAATTGATAAGGTAATTTTGAATATATCAGATTAATATCATTTATAATTAAATGTATTAGTGTTTATATTACTTATTATTTTAATTCGTCGTCTCTAATTTAGCTACTCATCAAATATGAATCACGATAATATTTCAATTTGGTAGATATATATCACGATAATTTATAAGGACAGTCAAATTATATATTATAATAGATTATATTAATATGTTTAAGTTTAAGCAATACGAATTAGATTTAGAAGTAATTTAACTAATATAACTAATGATATGTATGGTAATGAGATACAATTAAAAATTACCCTATAAATAAGTGTAAAATATTAATTTACATACTATAAACTTAACGTGTTATCACTTTATAACTAGTGTATCATAAAATATGACGCACGATAATATTGCAGTTTTGTAAATATATACATCCCATATATTTATAACGATAGTAAAATTATATATTATAATAGATATTATTAATACGTATAAGTTAGACAATACGTATTAGTTAAGAAGTAATTTAAAGAATTCCAATGATCTAATGCGAAGTGATTTCTTCGGGAGTGATCTCGTGCGAAGTGTAATAATACATATTAATGTAAATAATTATTTATAAATAGTAGAATTGACACTATAGTATACTCACGAAATCAATTCGCACGAGATCACTGTTTACTAATTTAATTACTAATAAACCTAAAGATACCCATTGAAAAATTACCTTATAGATATGTGTAAAATATAAATTTACATAATCTAATTTAAACGTGTTGTAATTTTATAACTTCTAAAGAAAGCGTATCATTTAATATAACGCACGATAATCTTGCATTTTGTATATATATATTATAAAGATTTATAACGAAAGTAACATTATAAATTATAATATATTTGAGTAATAAGTGAAGGCTATACAATATAATAATATTCAAATAATATATACACTAGATATAATTTATGTATAAATTATGTTAGTTTGTTCAAATGTATTAATCTAATAATATATACTTATTATTAAAAGTAAAAAACTATGAATTAATAATTATAGAATATAATTATAATTATTAAATGGTGATATTGAATATAATATACTCAAATTAATTAGTTAAGTTACAATATATACACTTATAATCTAGGTAAGTAATATATATATAATATATTATTATACTATATAAATAATTTAAATTATGGATTACAATTTCTTTCACTTGATATATCATATGTATGTATTTAATTAATAATTTAAACCGTTTTAATTATAAATAACTCAAGATTATAATTTATTCAGAGTGTTTTTATAATATAGGTAGACGTACATTATAAATGGGACCCGTTATTTATTATAAATTGTACGATACAATCATATTCAATATGTGACTATTTGATAAGATATGTATCTTTATGAATATACCTGTAAAATATATGTATACATATTAAATTTTAAATTTACAATATTACAATTTGTAATCAATAAGTTGATATGTATTTGAGAACTAGTTAAAATAAATATTATCTAAAACTAAAATAATTTGAAAATATCAAACTTATATTAAATATATGAGAAATATCATATAAATACCGTAACATAGCATTATTATATTTTAGTTAAATATTATGTAATATTAATCATATAATTTTTGTAATTTAATATTTAAATACGTCTATAATATAACATTTTAAATAACTATCAAGTAAATATGACCGTATTATTATTAAATTAGGGATGTCACTATTCAAATTTTCATCACCTAGCTACAGATTGAAAACACTAGAATTTTACGATTTAATTTCATAATATTCTTCATTTAATTCACCTACAAATATGCAAAACTATATACTTATACACTTAATATTCATAATTATAGTTTAAACTATTTAAATTAGCTTTTAGATTCGTTTTATATAATATATTTAAAATAATATTTTAATTGATGGGCGATAATTGGGCATGAACCAAAATATCAGGATGGCCCAAAATATTATACGACACCGGTGTCGTATTGAGAGGATACCAACTATCGATATGATACCAAATGAACTTTGACATTTCTATTATCGCCCATAGATTTTTAAATTCACATTTACAGTGTTATAATAGCATATTATAATATTGTATATTAAATAATTAGCATTGTATATAAACATTACCATGTTGGTAATGAAACATGTATTTTAAACGATATAATCGAATTATTTCCTTTGGGGTTTATTTTAGGGTTTATTTATTTTCAATTTAAATTAAAAAATTTTGAAATAATTAATTTATTATGAATATATTGAAATAAACGAATTTTAATGTATTAACATTATACGTATTTATATTAATTCAATAGAGTAAATTATGGATCAAAAGAACATTACGATCAACGGACATTTTCAACGGACATCTATGTCCGTTGAATGTCCGCTAGTTTCCGTTAGTGTCCGCTAGTGTCCGAAAATGTCTGTACTATTATATACTATTCTACGTATATTTATACGTGTCCGTTGATCGTAATGTTACTCTTATATACTATTCTACGTATATTTATACGTGTCCGTTGATCGTAATGTTACTCTTATATACTATTCTACGTATATTTATACGTGTCCGTTGATCGTAATGTTACTCTTATGTTAATATACACGTATAATCAATGAACCATACAATGGACAAACTATTATGTAACGTCTTTCGAGTGTTTCGGATGACACCCGCATTGACGTGGCGTGCGCCTCATATATATATATATATATATATTTATAGATTTAAGCCGTACAGTGTACGGCGTACACTGTACGCTGATCGTAATCTTACTATTATATACTATTCTATGTATATTTATACGTGTCCGTTGATCGTAATGTTACTCTTATATAGTATTATATATATATTTATAGATGTACGCTGATCGTATTATACTTTTATATATGCATACAAAAACAGGTGGTAATTGTTATATGTTAAATTTATTATAAATAAAAAAATACAAAATTAACAATTATCGTACTGTACATTGAATAGAATAATATATATATATATATATATATATATAATAATATGTACAGTGAATATAATAATATGTACATTGCATATAATATATATGTACATTGAATATAATATATATGTATATATATATATATATATATATATATATATATATATATATATATATATATATACATATATATAATAATAATATGTACAGTGAATATATATATATATATATTATATCCAATGTATATATATATATATATATATATATATATATATATATATATTCACTGTACATATTATTATTATATATATGTATATATATATATATATATATATATATATATATATATATTTATATATATATATATATATATATTATATCCAATGTATATATATATATATATATATATATATATATATATATATATTATTCTATTCAATGTACAGTACGATAATTGTTAATTTTGTATTTTTTTATTTATAATAAATTTAACATATAACAATTACCACCTGTTTTTGTATGCATATATAAAAGTATAATACGATCAGCGTACATCTATAAATATATATATAATACTATATAAGAGTAACATTACGATCAACGGACACGTATAAATATACATAGAATAGTATATAAGAGTAACATTACGATCAACGGACACGTATAAATATACGTAGAATAGTATATAAGAGTAACATTACGATCAACGGACACGTATAAATATACATAGAATAGTATATAAGAGTAACATTACGATCAACGGACAGTGTCCGTCGGACACGTATAAATATATATAGAATAGTATATAAGAGTAACATTACGATCAACGGACACGTATAAATATACGTAGAATAGTATATAAGAGTAACATTACGATCAACGGACACGTATAAATATACGTAGAATAGTATATAAGAGTAACATTACGATCAACGGACACGTATAAATATACGTAGAATAGTATATAAGAGTAACATTACGATCAACGGACAGTGTCCGTCGGACACGTATAAATATATATAGAATAGTATATAAGAGTAACATTACGATCAACGGACACGTATAAATATACGTAGAATAGTATATAAGAGTAACATTACGATCAACGGACACGTATAAATATACGTAGAATAGTATATAAGAGTAACATTACGATCAACGGACACGTATAAATATACGTAGAATAGTATATAAGAGTAACATTACGATCAACGGACACGTATAAATATACGTAGAATGGTATATAAGAGTAACATTACGATCAACGGACACGTATAAATATACGTAGAATAGTATATAAGAGTAACATTACGATCAACGGACACGTATAAATATACGTAGAATAGTATATAATAGTACGGACATTTTCGGACACTAGCGGACACTAGCGGACATTCAACGGACATAGATGTCCGTTGAAAATGTCCGTTGATCGTAATGTTATTTTGATCCTAAATTATATTACATACGAATACAATAAATTAGTTCAATTCTGAATTCATAGTATATTAATAACTTTGAAACAATTTTTAAATGAATTTATTTAATGTTATTTAATTATAAATGTCCGAAACCTATAATTCTACTTATTTTTTAAGTTTATGAATTCAGAATTGAACTAATTTATTGTATTCTCATTTAATATTATTCACTTTAATTAATTGATATAAGTACTTATGATTTTAATACATTAAAATTCGTTTATTTCAAAATATCCATAACAAATTAATTATTTCAACATTTTTTAATTTAATTTGAAAATAAATAAACCCTAAAATAAACCCTAAATAAAATAAATACTATCACACAAAAATAATTCGATTATATCGTTTAAAATACATTTTTCATTACCATCATATTAATATTTATATACAATGCTAATTATTTAATATCCAATATTATAATATGCTATTATAACACTGTAAATGTGAATTTAAAAATAATTGGGCGATAATAGAGGGGTCAAAGTTCATTTGGTATTATATCGATAGTTGGTATCATCTCAATACGACACCGGCATGTGTATGTGTACACTGTACGCGTATATATGCATGCGCGTGTATATATATATATATATATATATGCTTTAAATATTATATAAACTAAAAAGTGAAATCAAATATATACATATATTATTATTATCATATTTAGGTATAAGTACCTGCTTAGTTATAGAAGCATTGCTGCTTGGTGTTTATTTTTAATTACCTTTAAATATATATATATATATATATATATATATATATATATATATATATATATATATATATAGATAATATTATTGTCTATATATAGACTTATATTACATTTATATTATATATATATATATATATATATATATATATATATATATATATATATATATATATATATATATATATATATCTACACATATATAGATAATATTATAGTCTATATATATAGACTTATATTACCAAATATATTCCTTATCTATTGATTTGTTTACTATATATATTATGTAATATAAATTGATGGTAAAACATTATAATATATAAAATGCATCTGTAGTTTTCTAAATTTATATTACATATAGAATAAAATAACTTTAAATAAAGTTTAAATATATAACACACACACATAGCAAATATTTTGCGAAGCAAAGATATAACACTACCTATGCATGCAACGTAATTTAGTAATATCCCCAACCTGCTAGCAGTAGTATCGAAATCACTGAAATAGATTTAGGTTCGGCTCTTAAATCACTTGATTAAAATACGTACATATTAAACGTACATATATGACTATATATTTTTTGAAAGCCCGTTTAATTCAAAGTAGAATCACAATAAAATATGTGTATAATAATATTAAATCAAAATAAGACAATAATTATAGCATATATATATATTAGTGTTTTATTATTGTCCTTAATTATTTACTTATTAGGATTATTGTATTAAGTAAATATTTTTATTTAGATTTGTGTTTATATTAATTAATTATATATATATATATATATATAATTAAATAAGTAATTAATATAAATTACAATGTTATCCTTGGTATAAAAGTAACTTTTAATTAATTAACTCATAACATATTTATTTATCTTTATTTATATTAATATATCATATGATATATAATATGTAGTATTAATAATATTATTATATGTATGTAATAATATATAATTAATTTGTTAGTTAATAAAATACTCATTTCTAAATATAAAATACACCAATAAGCTTCGCTTTATTTATATCATTAGTTATATATATATATATATATATGTCTATAAATACAAACATATATAAATCCATCATATATGTATTGCCTAACTATGATGTGTGTGTATATATAGAGCTTTATAGTAACAATTACTAGTATTGCATGAGTTTAGGCCTCTATATTCGTTATGCTATAGTACAGTTTGCATCAGACATTATAGACAAGTAATCAAGTATATACAGGTATTCATAAACATACATATATGCAACACACACAGTATATTATATCTGTGAACATATCAATAGTCATACACACACAAGTATATATTTATAGACAACATCATTATTTATGATAACAGATATTGGACTTTGCACTGTTGCTTTATTCCTATACTTTTAGTTGAAAAATGTTTATGTTTGATAGAAGCCATTCTATAAATAACTATAAACTATTACTCACAAGCTTTTTATGAACTGTGATGCAGATAAACTAATCTATGGGCCTACACTAGGCCAGCTCATGTAATGTATATTGTACTAAATCAATGTATTCTATTACTTTCTTATAAGATAATGTTCTAAACATTGTTTATAATATTGACCAAAATTGATTGTCCAAACTTATTTAAATTTAACATGAAAATGATAGGAACATTAACAGTGAGATATACAAATAATTAAAACATGTTTTTAGTTATTGATGATTATATTTGAATACACTATTATGAACCAAAATAATGTGATCAAAAATCAAAATCAAAAAATGTATTGTAACGTCATAGTAGGATCAAATATAAATTCTAGGATTTTTGAATTTAAAAAATATTTTATTCCACTTTTTATTTTATAAAATATATAATAAATAATTTATAATTCTTTAGTTCATTTAATTACCATTAAAGATATAAACAAACATTTAGATTTACATAGAGTAATACAAATCTTAATATGTGTGTAGGTTTAGTAATTCAAAATAAAACGATCTATATTAATCAAAATAAATTAGGCTGTGTATTATTAATTTTAATATGATAAATTTAATTTGAATCCATTATATAAATATTATTTCTATATTATTATATATTGTAAATATATATTCACTCAACATAATATTAATCAGAATAACATAATATATGTGACTGATATTATCAATTAATCATACTAGTATGCATGATAGACCTTTACAATATAAATAGTAAGCTGTGTAACCTAATTATATACAATATAATATAGGTATATATTTATCTGCAATATATGTGTGTATTAACTTAATAAATTGACACATTAGATATTTTCAAGCTTTATCATGCATACTAGTTTGATTAATTTATAACATGTTCATATATTGTGTATGACTCAATATAAACATATTACAAATAAATATATACCTATATTACATGGTATACTATTGAGTGCATTATATATTTCAATTACAATTAGTAACTATACTTTATATATATATATATATATATATATACAGTAAAACCTCTCTATAAGAAACCTCTTTATAAGAAAAACCTCTTTATAAGAAAATTGTTCACACATTTGGTTGGAATTCAACCTTTTCCACATTAAAAAACCTCTATAAGAAAATTTTATAAGAACAATATAAGAAAAACCTCTTTATAAGAAACTTATTGTATACAAAATATAAAAAAGAATTACATATAAATAGAATTATTATATATTGATAACAATTATAGAAATTAATTATTATATAAGATATTTTTTTTTCTTACAAATATTTTATATTACATAAATAGCTCGAAATGGATTAAAATTAATTAATACTCGTTATTGTATATCCATACATTTATTAAAATTTATCAAAATTAATTAATAAATGTTATTTTTAAATACATTTCTAAACTATTCTTTTGATTAATACTTTTAAATAAATATAAGTAAATATATTATATATATATATATATAACCTATAGGTTATATAATGCATTTTCAATTATAAATTAATTCTTAAAATCATTGGAAAAGTAAAAACCTCTTTATAAGAAAACCTCTCTATAAGAAAAAAAGTACTGAAAAAAAATAGTTTCTTATAGAGAGGTTTTACTGTATATATAAATGGGAGTGATATGCCACAATCTTGTAAATTAGCAGTGATATATTAATCATATTTACTGGTTGTAATATAATTTGAAGTATTAATTAGTACATGATTAAATATAATATAATCACTGAATAATGCTGAAATCATATGTATAGATTATAAAACTTAATATTAAAATCAATTTAAAAAATATTAATGTCCTTTGATGAAATTATAATTTAATTATGATTTAGTTTATATTATATTTTTTTTTAGAAATTTATTTATTTATATATATATATATATATATGTTGGGTTTACGATCAAAAAGGACAGGTTGAGGGTTAAAGGTTAAATTTGTAATGCGAAATTTAATTTGTAATGCGAAATAAATTTGTATAGGCTCACTCTTTATTAGGATGTAATTTAGCTAAAAAAAATAAACAGGACAAAAATAAGCCACAGATATCTATACACAAAATATATATATATATACTATTAACTCGTATTTCAAATGTAACCTTTAAATCTCAACTCGTCCTTTTTGATCGTCTCCCTATGTGTTTATAACTCATAATGTATTATATAAATTTCATATAAAATAGCAGCATAATTAATAATATTATTTTTGTTAGGAAATTGTTATTTTCTAATATTTACATGGTATACTTTATATAATATATATAGACTATATAGTCTATGATATTATTAATAATTTTTAAACTAATATTAAATAATATAGTATTGAAATTAATATATTTATCAATACCTATATATATAAAAAACAAAAAATTAAATTTAACAAAAAACCATGGATATTTTGTTCAAAATAAATGTTACAAAAACCGAAAAACCCTGAATATTATTATATATATTATATAACTTTTTATTGTAATATTTATTATTTAATATACGTATTGGTAATATAGTATTGCATGTAAACACTAGTAATGTAAAAATTGATGAAAATAGAAGATTTTGATACCTTTGAATAGTGAAATTTGAATAATTGAAATTTCAAACATTAGATATCGAAATCTTCGATTAATGAAATTTTGGATATCGATATTTTTGTATTTATTTTTATATTTATTTTATGTTATTCATTATTTATTTTTTATAATACTTTATAACTATTATTAAACTATTACCAAAGATTTTTCTGAGGAAAGATATAACACTTACGCGAAATAGTGTATTTTGAATTTGTATACAAAATACCCCAGTGCAACCTATAGCGGGTTACTTTTAGGAACTATGTGTTGTTTATAATGTAAATTCGTATTATACTATACACTTTTAAAATGTTAAATAATATGCTTTAAATTAATATTTATATGATGAAAACTAAGTGTTCATTACTAATATATAACAAACAAATATGATATGTATGTTTTAAATACTATAAGTATATATTTAGTGAGTAAAAGCTAATTTATATTGCATGTAATTTAATAGAGCAATGAAAACATTGTTGTATGCAAACAGAGCTAAACCTACAATTATTTCAGTGATTTCGATACTACTGCTAGCAGCAGCATTGGTTATTACTAAATTACGTTGCATGCATAGTAAGTGTTATATCTTTGCTTCGCAAAATCTTAGCTATTACTATAAATATAAATTTATATTTTTCTATTTTATAACTTCTATACATATATTTATTTGTATATTGAATTATAATATATATTTTAGTACTCTATATTAGTACTAATTATTAGTATGTCAGTGTTGTTTATATACCAGTATAGTTTACTTGTCATATATATATATATATATATTATAATATTATGTAATTATTTGTATAAAACAAATTTGAATGTCAAGTGTCTACTTTTTCACTTAGTAACCACATGTAAATTCCTACTACTTTTTTAATTTGTATTATTTGTATCTAAAATTGTTACTATAAATGCATAAAATATACATATATAGGAATCCTGTTGGATTTATTATTATATTTTATATTAATTAAATAATTGATAATAAACTTGCATTTTTATGAACAAAAATAAAAATAAATATAACTAATTGAGACTATTTTGTTTACACCATTTTAAACTACATTTATATAAAGACAGATCCTATATAATAGAGGAAAGTATCTGTTGAATAAAAAAAAAATTAATTAATTATCTCCATAAGTTATTTATCCTTAGCATTTATAGATAGATCTAAAATAGCATTGTTTATAAAAACGCGCACCTCACCCCTTAAAGAATCTATTTTTATTATATTCACAAATAATTGTTTATTATATATATTATTCAAATTGTTTCATTAAAAAATAAATTCATTTCATAATTAAATAATATTATTAAAATTGTTATACTAAGCATATCTACTTTATTATAATTACTACGATATATAATTAATAAATATTATTATACACATGATATAACTAACATTGTTCTAAAGTGGGCGATATATTTTCAATAACGCTGGTTTATTTAAATTTCCACCAGTGTTGCAGTATCAGTAAATAACTGATCGTTTATCATTTTAATAATAGATTTAAATTATTAACTGATAATACTAATGTTTATTAATATATTTACATAATAATATATTCCACAATATAATACTAAATCTATAAAATAATATATTATTAATGTATTTGATTTATTATTTATTTAAATGTAAATAATCGTAAACGATACTAATCAGGGTTCCATTATTTGTGGTAAAAACCGGACAAAAATGGCAAAAACGAGTAATAACATTTAATTACCGGTAAAAACCTAGTATATAAATTGTATGGCTAATTAATCTAGCAGCTTTATTTGTAAAATGTGTCCAAACATTTTATCACTCTGCTTTAATTATGCCATTTATAGTATTTTTATTTTTTAAAACTCAACTGGTTTTTGAGGTCTCCCACCCTTATATTGTAAAATTAACAAGTTGATTTAATTGGATAAAATCATACTATGTTATATATTCATAAAATTACACCATGAAAATATTACTAAATAGTTATATAGTATTGTAAAAAATATATGTTTAATAAACTATATTTAATTTCATTTATATAAAAATAAATATTCTATTCAGTATTTATATATATATATATATATATAATTAACAATATCTATAGATATATTTAATATATTTAATTAAATATGGTATAAAATCAAATAATGAATACATTCAAATAATTTCTCAATGAAAATATTATTAGTTATATTATTTAATATATATATTTTTGTTTACAATATTAAGCCCCTGTCACACCGAAAAAGTCGGCTGATTTTTCACCGATATCTTACCGATTTTCTCTGTCTCTGTACACACACCCCTACCGATATATCACCTATATATCACCGATATCATGACAATATCACTATTCATAATTTGGAGATTTCTCTAAATATTTAACGATTTCGTTACTGCGCATATCGGTGAAAAACAGGCCGTTTTTTTGTGTGTAAATGGGGCCTTAACTTTTACTAATACAAAAGTAAATATATTATTATATTCAATATTTTATATATATATATTGAATTATTTACTCATTTATTTAAATTTCAATATCATATTATTTATTAAAAAAAATTTTATAAATATTATTAATTAATTAATATTAAATATATTATGATACATATATGTCCATGCATATTATGCATTAGATTATAAATTTACATGTATGCAAAATAGTATTTTTAAAATACATTATATAAGAAAAAGTATATAATATTATGTTTTTTAGAATGATTAACTCTGTAAAAAATTAAAAAAAAATGTTGTTTGTATATTATAATACGAGTACAATATACAATTAAGTGTTTCATTATTGGAAACAAAATAATTGTTAAGGTTAATTTTGTTTAAATACTACTTATTATTTTAACATGTACATTTCAATATAAGTTGCTATTTCACTCTCTCAGTGAAATCGATTTTAGAACATTTAATTTGATAATTTGAATAGTTTATTTATGTTTTGTATTTAGTGTTGTGAGTTAATAAAAAACACGTTTTAACGCGCTTTAAACATAGAATAAAAAACAGAAAAAACAAGAGACATAAATTTATACATATATTTATAAATAAATTTATTATTAAATAAATTTAATTGTTTAATATTTAAATTTAAATTTAAACTCTGCTCTTTTTTTTGATATAATAAATTTTATAATAATTGAAAAATTAATGATTATTTAATAAATGTATAAAATAAATGTATAAAAATATAATATTATTATTATAATAATAAAGTTAAATTAGATTTCTTTTATGTTTTGATATAATACATTATATAATAATATATATTATGTTTAATATTATATAAAAAAATAGTGTGAATTTTCATATTTTTTATAATAATATATTAATATAAAATAAATATGAAAGTTCATAATATATATTATTATATAATTTATTATATCAGAACATAAAAGAAATCTAATTTTACTTTATTATTTATAATAATTTATTATAAATTAAATATGAAAGTTCATACAGCTTTTATAATATCAATTATATAATGTACATATATCTATAGATTGTGATACAATCTCCATGTCTATAACATTAAATAATACAGAAATACTCAGTTTTAAATTGCAATAAAATAAATATTATAATTATTATAATTGTCATACTAATGTATAGTTTGACGATATGATTTAATGATGCTAATAATACAGATAATATATTATTTGAATTATTACTGATTATTCATATAATATGTACTTACTTTATTTTTTAACAACATATCTACTTTATTTAAAATAATTCTATTTTTTGTAACAGAAAAAAACAGATAAAAAACAAATAAAACTAATTAAAAACAAAAAAAACCTTTTAAAACATGTTTTAAACTAACATTAATAAAAAACACGTTTTTTAACAACACTAATTGTAATACAAATAATAATTGTATTAATATTGTGTAGTATAATAACTATTTCTGACTGACATGCCACCTTAGCCTACACTGAGCGCATGCTATAGTAGTGAATCACTACTAGTGACTACTGATCTATACTTGTGTGTGAATACAAGTGTCTATGTGTCTACTTATACACATGCATATCACCCAATCTACCTATATCTCCCCCCCCCCACTAAACTTGTAATACACACTATTTACATTCAAAATAATAACCTCCCTTCTTAATATCATAACATCTCCCCATGATAACCCATCTCCTAACCAGCATCCTCTATTACATGATACACTACTAATACTACTACTAAGATTTGCGACAACCACTCCAAACTTACTACCCAACTCTTGACCAATGTACCTCTACTACTTCACCAGCTTCCTATCAATCAGTACCTCTCACTTGACACACAGTTGGCAGTCATAGCTCCCCTCCTGTCTTGATCTGACTAACATCTCATATAACTATCTCCTATTCTTCATCTAACAGCATTGATCTCTCTAGACTCTATCTATTACTTTAAAACACTATATCACCCCAGATCAATGCTTCGCTAACTAACTATCTATCCTATAAAAACAAACTCACCCCTATAATTGACCTCAATCATCTTCTCTTCATACTGATATTTTTAACATATCAGTAAATACTTCCACTATCTCCTTCTATTTCATTGTTTATTATCTTCTTTCAACCTAACTGAACGTATTAATTAGCACACCCATGAACTAGACAACACTCTTGACTAGCTGATCTCTCTCTCTCATCCTCCTCTATCATTAAGGGCATTACCTCAGCATGCAGGCCACAATGTATTAACATAGCAAATAATGGCTCTATTCAAAGTTAGGCTTACAGCATTCTATTCAATGAATTGAGCTAGTTTTGTGTTATTATATTAAATACATTCATATGCACAATCCTATACCTCAACATTATTCTTGTGTATTATTCATATATATATAAATATATACATACAAAACTCTATATTTGTTAATAAGTATTTTATATAGAAATTTATATTTGTTCAATTATACAATTATACAAATATTTAAATATTTGAGGTATAGTATTATTTATATATTTGTTGTGTATACAATGCTAAACAAATTAGTATGATACATATAATAGTTTTTGATTTACCTACATTTATATACACATACCTAGCGCTAATTTATTTATTCTGAGTAAACGCCATTTGAAGTTAGACAGCCTAAAAAGCGATTGATTTTATTTAAAAAATATATAAATATATTTGAAAACAACTAATATGTTATACTTAACATATCGTTGGATCTAGTTCCATGTTAAATTAATCGGATAAGTTGGATTGCATAAGTCGGACTTTTCTATAAGTCGGACACATATTAGTCATTTTTATACTGGATAAGTCGATCTTTTTATAAATTTTCAGAATGTATTACATAATATCAAATAGTGAATATTATAATTTTAGTAAGTAATATTATTGAATACAACATTTATGTTGTTGATTTTTGCATAATTCCACATTTCGGTAACCCTTTAACGCTGCACGTCGCACGATTTATTTGCATGATATTCTGAATCTCTGATAATTCGGACATCTCGATAAGTCGGACACGTTTCCCGGTCCCTTGCGAGTCCGACATATCGGGAGTTGACTGTATATATATATATATATATATATATTTATACTGAGGAGTCTATTTATATCTGCTATTAACATATATGATTCAATAAATAAATATTATTATTATATACATTTAAGTGTATAAATATAATTATATTTCAAAAAATATTTTTATATTTATTTATAATAATATAAATCATTTATTAGAATACTTGCCATTTTACAATTTACAATGTCATTAACCTTTATAGTATTATATTAGTATATATTACAACAATATTATATTATATAATTTATATAATATATATATTTTTCTTTTATATTTTTTCTTTATTTTTTTATTTTTAAATTTAAGATAAAGAAAAACCCCTGAAAAACCCACTGGAATATTGAGTTTCTGTTTACATTCTAATTTCTCTGTATACAATGTATGATTAAAGGAATAGTACAATGATTATTACTATATAAATTGTATACAATTATATTTCTATAATAAATTTATAAAAATATATTATAATAAATCAAATATAATACATTTATTGTATACTAAACTACCTAGAAATTTTCTACTATTATTTTACTTTTTATAATATATATAAATAATATATGAAATATTATATTTTAAAAGATAAATTATTATTTTAATAGGTAACCCCCTAATTTATATTTTTGTAGATAAAAGATAATATAATCGAGTAGAAAAGGGTAGTATAATTATGCATTCTGTTGATACATTATATTACAGTATCAACTAAAAGTTGTATAATTTTACATTCAGTTGATACTACATCATATGATAAAAGCATGTGTTATACAATCTTGTGATATGTATAAAGTAATTTAGAACATTTTCTTACTGGGTTCTTTATTAAAATTATCTTTAAATAAATTAATTCTCTATTATTATATGTAAATTTCATGTTTTATAAGATATGGTATATAACTTATTTGGGTAATTAGTAAAATAACTGGTGTAATAAAATTAATTATATTACTCAGTATTTACACAATTTTAAACTATCAAATATATTATAATATATAATTAATTATAGTAATTATAGTAATTATAGTAATTACTTTATAATAATAAATAAATGTATTAACCATATAGATATGAGTAAGTGGCATTGATCATCATTAAATATAACCAATCAAATTAAAGAATGTTCACTAATCTTATTTTATATTCGTTACATATTATATTTTTCCTTATTATATTTATTATTTACAAATTTGATATTACTCTTGTAAAGTAATAGTATTTTTCATATTTATATTAACTTTTAAATAATGTATTCTATTTTATATTCTAGTTATTGTATTGATATATATATATAATATAATAATATTTTTTATTTATTATAATTCAATATTTTCATATATACAAATAATATATATTTATATTCCTGTATCTGTAATTTTATATTATATTAATTTGTAAATGTATTACTTTATTATTAAAATTAACTGATTTATTTTGATCTTGATTTCATCTGTATATGTATTTATTCTGATATATTCATCCAGCTATAAAACATTATTAAATAGTGCCTATGTAATAATACAATTTGAGTAGTATATGGATAATAATTAAATTCTATGTGATTTTTATTAGAAAATTATGCATACAATTAAATTATTAAAAGATTAATAATTTTCAAAATATACAACATAATTGTATGACATAAACACAAATAAATCTTATGATTTATAGTATAATTTCTGTTTGTTGATATAAAATAATTATAGTATAACTTACATTGAAATTATAGCTAGATCTAATTATAACTTATACAGAAATCCCAATCTATTTACAGGCTGTGCATATTATATCCCATTATTAGATAAGAAGACTCCCCTTAATGTGATACTATACTTTTCAATAGGAAAGGCTAATGTATGCATCTATATATAGCCCATGTTAAATCTCAATATACTTGATATGTAGAAGTGGCTTATAATATATCTATTTATATATTATAAATATCTAATGCTATAAATATACAATTAAATAATATAACTTTAACTATATAGAAGCAATTAAACAATCCATAACTTGTTATGTATAAACTGATCTTAATTATATTAAATTATTATATTCATTTACCTTTATCATATCACAGTATAATTAGAAAATGCACAATCATTACTTATTTTCAATGTTCCAATATCACTCCACTTTTATACCAACATCATATCTGCCACCTGCAATCATTGATCACATGTTTTACTATTTATGTATTGATTATTCATACCTTGTTGTATTAATTAATTCCATATATTAAGTATATTTATATATATATAACGAAATTAATTAAATGTTATTGAATCTATATAATTATTATGCTATAATATTATTTTTAATTTAATTTCGTTTATATACAATTATGTATTTATAAATATTTGTTGATAACAAAATATATATATATATATTCCATATTCAATTATAACCAATTAGATACAGAGATTATTACATTAAAATTAATATATTTATTCAGTAAATAGTTGTATATATATATATCAATACATTAATAACAATTATTTATAAAATCCATAACAGTTAATCAATGGATTCGTATTGCATTGGATTAGTCTCCAACATGAATTCCCTCAGAAATCAAGACATCCTGACCAACTTCTCAATTATCAGTGATTCTATTGAATATAGGGTTATATCTCATTATATATTTAGTAAGTAATCAGGGAGGTATATATTTAAATTTTGTTTAATGTTATATTAATTTTAATTTATAGAAATAATAAAAATATTAAATACTATCATAATATTTAGCTATTAAAAGTTAAATATCTCCATTATATATTTTACAATATATGTATATTTGCTCATGTATTTTACACTAAATTTACATGTAGGATACAAACTATTACTACAAATTATAAAACCCTATATAGTTTATTATAATTAAAACATACTCGTAATATATATATATTTATCAATGATTATTTTAACATTATATTTATTTTCACTACTTCTATACAAAATATATTTACAGTGATAATAATATAAATATTATTTATAAATGAATCATTATTTAATATAATAATTAATTACCAGGTGCATAAGGTAATATTGGCGGGAGCCAGTGATTACTTCAGATGTCTCTTTAACTCTGATATGAAGGAGAAAAACCAGTCTAAAGTTAGCTTCAACTTTAGCAAAAACTGCATGGAGTCTTTGTTACAGTATATATATTCAGGAGAGGTATGCATTGATGAAAATAATGTTGGAGAATTGACGGAAATCTCATCGTATCTACAAGTTTTTAATTTATTTAATAATTGTTCTATTTTATTTAATTAAATTTAATATATACTGATTAATTAAATCAATTTAATAATATAGAATAATAATAATATTAAAATAAAAAATGTTAATTAAATTAATATATATTATATGTATATTATCAGATATATATATTATGACAATTATTTTGTATCTTATTTTCTCTTATTAATCCTAACTAATGTTAATTTAATTATTCCCAAGGTAAAGTCTTTGATTGAAAAGTGTGACAGTTTTCTGGCAGAATATCTCCCTGAGCATCCTTCAAGTAATCTGTTGGATATAATGTATAGTTATAACATGACTTTTGTTAATATGTATCTTCAGAAGATAAAAAGTGATTTTAATATTATTTTTATTGAAACAATAGAAAAATATGTTTTCTTAAAACTAAGCCCTAATGATTTACATGAATTTTTAAAACAACGAGCTTTTCATAGTTCAAATGAATATTATTTTGTTAAAGGTATTGTGTTATGGTTGACATACGATTTAGATAGTAGATTTGATAATGCAATATCCTTGTTTAGTCTAATTAATTGTAGAGTTTGTGATAAAAATATAATGCTAGATAATAAACTAATTAATACAGGAAACTGTAAATTAGATCTAATCATTCAGCAATTACATATTAATATTTCTGTATTAAATGATAAATCTACTCTAGAATTATTAAATTATTATAAACTAAACTCTATTGATAGTTTTAGCATTCCGTCTTATGAAGAATCAACTATCAATACTAAAAAACAGTTATCTCTATATAAAGTAGCAAATGATGGTATTTATGATATTAATGATAATAACAGAATATTTCAATATAATTTTGGTGATGGTAATAAAGTTATTTATATTAATAGTAATTTATTAATTATTAATTTTACTGAAGGTAAAATGTTAAGATTTAATACTATAACTAATGATGTAACCCATTGTAGTTACCCTCATGATTATTTATTTGATAGTCGCTGTGCTCCAACTGTTAATGTAACGATAGATGGTGATTTGATCACTATTGGTGGATATCAGAGTAATGATGGTGGTTTATCATGTAAAGTGAATATTTATAATATAAATACAGATTCATGGTCAGCAGGTAAATCTTTACCTTATGGTGTAGGTTGTCATGCCACAGTTGTAGTAGATGAGGATATTTATGTTATTGGTGGTGATATTGGTAGTTGTGTTACTACTAATACAGTAATACGTTATAGAGGTGGTAAGTGGCATACATTAGCACCTTTATTACATGAGAGATGTTGGCATGCTGCTTTAGTACGAGATAACTGTATTTATGTATATGGTAATAATGGTGGTGGTCGTAAGCCTGAATGTTATAACATTACAACTAATGTATGGACATCTCTTAATACAGATATATTTAATGATGTAAGATTATCTAATAGTGTTAATGATGAAAGTGTAATTTACATGTATTCTAAGAAAAATATATATTCTATATGTTTAGATAACAATGATAAACCATTATTATATAGTGATGTTAATATATCTAAATATTGTTTAATTCTTATGAATTTGTGAATTAAATATATTTACTATTGTTTATTTATTGCATCATATTATCAATGTGTATTATTATAATAAATATGAATACCCTTTTTATTTAATTAATTAATTATAATACAATATCATAATTATAAACACAATAGATACATTACATAATTAATACAATATAAACATGTATTGTTTTAATATAAACTATTCAGTACATAATATATAGTTAATTATTGAATTTCTTATTCCAGATATAAATATTCAGTATTATAATGTATATTTAATTATATTTCAGATTTCATAATATGCTTATCTATATTCATTACATTATTAAATTACTGATTATTTTAATATATGATTAACTCTTAATATTATATTTAACTTATTAATAACTATATTATTTAATAATTCTATAAATAATATGAAATAATCATATCTTAATTATATAGGTCAATCCTTTCTAGAGAAGATTGTATGAATGTTTATGAATGTTTAATAGATACGTTCCATTATCTTAAATAACTTATGAATATATTATTATAATAATGATACTATAGTATCATATAATCTAAATATATTTCACCTGTTGAGAAATAACAAAGAGTTATTCATGTTTATTAAGTAAGATAGTATATTTGATCCTACATCGGTGACCTGTATATGAGTGAATAATAAGAGAGATGGATAAGAAATAGACTACCGAACATTTGCACTGTGAACATAACATTGCCTTCTCTCTGGGAGAACAACACTGCTGCAGGTTTTGTAATAATAGAATCACAGTTTAATAATGCATGTATTACAAACCATACTACCTAATATCATCATATTGTCACTTCTATAAATAAGGCTGTAACATTTATGTTCCTACAAATACTCACTAATCCATAGAATAAAGATATGAACATCTCTAATAACAGCTGTAACCTTGACCTCATTAAAGAGCTCTTACTTTATTGAACATATCTGACCTTGAACACTGTAGACACACTGATCTGTTAAACAACATGCGATGATTGCATGGGAACAGCCACTAAAGGAAGCTCTTCAGATAACTTATATAGGTTTACCTTATAATATATCAGCTTTACCTATAATACACTATTAGTCTATCTCACACACTTACACTATCACTGTTTGTTATTGTCATTACTTTTGTTACATCTTTTTATACTTATTTGATTTTATACGATTAAAATAGTTAATTATTTGATATATTATGATTGTAATAATGAATACATTGTATATCACTTCCCTATCACACTATGATAATAAACCATTCAATGATACTATACATGAATTCCCTGACATATTAACATTGCAAACAGAAACATGCATAAACACCACATAACTAATTACACAGAGACAAGTGACCTTCATTCTACTGCAAAGTAAGAAGACTATCCACAGAGAAGCTTACAATAGCACACGAGCAGTTCAGTAACCTACAACAACTGCAGAAGATAATCAGAAGCTAGCACCCTGCACTCTGTAATCACCCCTTCATATGGTTCACTAACAATGAGGTAAGTTCATCCAGCTGGTGATTATTGAATATTAAATAATCAAATTGTTAAACTCAGATACACAATTCATCATATCAAAGATGTTCCTTAAATCTGAGAAACAAGAATATATTCTCAAAGTTGGCTAAAGACTGCCACCAGATTCCAGTAATGATGAAAGATATCCCAAACACAGCAGTCTTAACACATGCGAGGTTATTTGAAGATGTCATATCATTATACTACATTAAATACATACATTTAAAAATAATCAAGATGCATAAATCCTCTTAAGAATTAATAGTTCACTTTATTTACTATTAATATATCGCAACTTATTATTTAATTACAAATGAGAATACTTTTATTGCGTAATGAGAATTATTATATTACAGATCATACATATCGCAGTGAAATAAGTTATTTAGTCGTTACGATACCTCACAGATGATATTATCGATGTTATATAGTGTATTACCCAGAATGCAATAGTACATCACTGTTATTATACACTAACTTATCCACATCCCCTAGGTGTGAATGTAGAGGTGGCTTTCCCTAAAGAAATGTGGGATCAGCCATCTTCAGAAGTCTCTGAGATACAGAAAACTGTTAGTAAATATCCTTGTATATATAAACTTAGGGTAGCTCAGCAGGCTAAGTCTTCATATACACATGCTGTAGGGCTTATTTAAACCCCATACATACCTAATACATAGGGGGCTTAAATAATATAAGTGATTTTATATTAATATATATATATATATAATAATATAAATATAATATAATTATATATATATTAGTGTAATATGCAATATGGTTACATATAATATGCAGATTTACTATTTAAAAGTTACCATATGAAATAAGTACAACTATTAATTATATTCTCTATTAATAATCTATTTATAGTTCCCTATAGAGTTTATTGTTATCTACTAACTCATGGATCCTTTACATAGTATTATATAGGTTCAGTAATCATTTCCATATTACAGTATTACATACTAATATAACATAACGTTGACCTCAGTGATACTACAATGACCTCTAGTGTAATAACATGATCTAGCTCTCACTGAATAGTATCTCTACACACATGTGTATGTTCCATTATTGTGAAATCTCCTTTTACTATCGTTATCATATATTACTAGAGCCCTAATTCTAGTACACCATCATTATACTACATAACCCTCCTTCTACACCCCTACTACTATGTAACATCATTAACTTCTATACCACCTCACTATATCCCTATCACCCTCAGTACTATGCTACACTCTCTTACTCCATTTCAATGATATACCCACCTCCATTTCAGTGCTACACATAGGATGTCTATGAAGAGGTAATAGAGGAGTGATACTACAAACACCGGTAGTCTTATTCCCTCATTGACTACATGTGCTGGCATCATTACCTAGTGAAACATAAGTTCAGCAACCAATGTCTGAATGAGGAAATACACGAGAAGGACATAGTGAAGGACACACAACTGTTGAAGGATCTAGATGTACGAGATCGAATGTGTTCCAAGATGAAGAAAGACTCGCGATAGTAATCAAGTAACGATGAACCCGTGAAGAAGGAATATTCTGGAAGCATTCTAGAGTTCCTAATGTATCATGTCAATGAACTATGATGCATTATGTATGTGAGGTGTCTACATAAAATGTGTGTCTACGTAAATGTCCAATATTGTTTAATAAAGTAATCATTAAAAATGTTTATAAATATTTATATTATTTATTACTCAATAATATTAATAACTTATTTACTATTTATGTACTGTTAGTATATAATAGAAAAAATTGTTTGATAAAGAATGATATTTAGGATCTATATTTTTTATATCAATGATATTTTATAAATTAATAATAGAATAAAATGAATGATAACATAGAGATAATGAAATTTAAAATTAAAATGTATCTAATTTAAATAACATTGGTAATTAATAATAAGAAATATAGGCAAATATGATAGTATAAATTCATATTTCTATAATTTGTTAGATACTTATATTAAGCTACAATTATGATTTACATTCAATACAAAATAATATGTATATCGTATAATAAATTTGTTGTAATACATTTTTTTCGGTAAATAATTTAAATTAATTTGTATTTTTTACATTAAAAAATCAAAAATTGTTATATTTGACCATTTATTGTATTTTAATTATAAATAATTCATCATATATTCTATGTATTTCTAGGTAGAGAAATATGTAAGATAACAATAGAAGTGCATCTAAAACTGTAGTGCCATATCCAATGGGAATAGTAGATTATATTACTATTATATCCAATAAGAAAGTATATCATTCCTATACATAATTAGTGAAAATTTATAATAATTAATACTTGATATAAAATATTTACATAGTTATACATATAGACTGGTAATAACTCAAGAATATATGAGAATATTAATTAATGAAATCAAAAAGTATATTATAATCAAAATATTTGAGATTATGAAATATTGATATAATAACAAATTTATATTTTAGAATTTAATCAAATGTAAAAAAAAAGTCTAATATAAGAGTATTGAATTTACGAATTAGATTAATATAATAATCAAATTAATTTTAAATTTTAAATTCCTAAATGTGTGCATACATATATATGTATATGATGACTTAACATATATATGAAACTCGAAAAGTAAAATATAGTCTAAATTGAGAAGTAAACATAAATAAATGAGATTTGGGAATTAATAACTAAATTTAGTATGAATGTATTTAATTTATAGAATAATATTAGATTTTTAAAAATAAAGATAATGTTAGAAATAAGTTTGTCATCAAAAATAAACATTTAATTTTTAAATACGAGTCTAAAATATATTTAGCTTAAAAACATAAAAATTACACTAAATTATAATATAATTAATATTAAGGGTACAAGCTCGGATTGGGGTTACCATGTTAATTCTAGCTCAGGATAAAATGCTAAGGAAACTAAACTAATAAATATAATGAATTAATTTTTTTTTATTCAATACATATTATTCTACTATATATAAATAAAACTATATAAAAGTATTGACTTTATATAAATATAATTTGTTTAAAATGATGTAACAAAAATAGTTTAAAATAGGTGAAATATTTGTTTATTATAATTATTTAAAAAATATAAAGTATAATGTAATATCCTATCAATATTAATATAGTATTACATGTTATTTATATACAGTACACATTTCATATAATAATATTAATAATCAAAGAAGTAGTAGGCTTTGTATGCTTACTAAGTGCAAAAAGTATAAACTAGAGAAAATGACATTGACAGTTTTTTTTAAATAAATAGTCTTGTCAATTTCATATGATTTTTAATTCGATTGATCTCGTAAAACACTTTATATTGATAGAAATACTCATATGAATGAAAAACATAATTTAATATATTTTACAATGTGATAAATAAGATAATTAACATGGATAATACGTAATAAAAAAAAATTAGAAAATTGAAATATTATACATATAATGTCAGATTGCACCTTCAAGTAATATATTATTGTGAAAAGTATGTCTACGATGATTTTATAGAGCTATATAATAATTAAATGTACTGAAAGGATTGATAAGAGTTGTAAATCTTTAATATACATTCATTATTTAATGTTGTTATACTAGACATATTAAATAACTCACGTGTGTGATTGTAGAGTTCATCGAGGACATAACCTTGAAATAAGCCATACGTGAACGTGATAACTTCATACACATTGTTTTACAATTTTACTTATTTATACCTAAGAGCTTATAATTATTTAATATATACCGGTATCTATTTATAAATCAATATAATTACAAGGAACTAATTATAAATATTTATTCTAACTTATTAATTTATATTTTTGTAGTATATAGTTTGAAATAAAAAGTATGATATAATTTAAACCTTTACAAATCAAATTGATCAATTTAAACTTGACATATAATTATGTATTATCATAAAAATGTATACTGCATATAAATGAATAGAATATAAATACTTGTTTATTATTCATATCTTAATTAATATTATTATTCGATAATATATATATTTGATAGACAATAAAGCATACAGAACAACAATAATGATATAATAAAGAGAACTGCAAGTGTTAATATTCTATATGAAATACTAGTGTAACAATACATCATGTTACCTGAATATCTACATATATAATTGTTAATAATTAGAAATATGTACATTATTTACTTACTTAAATTATATATATATATATATTTACATTCAAATTATTTAAATAATGTATAGTCATATATAGTATATTTTATTAATCAAGCTATTATTATAATATAAAATTACAAAATACAAATTAATTCAAGTATATAATAATTATCAGGTAGGGTTATTTTCACAAGGGTCTATTATAAATTGTTTATAATAATTATAGTATAATAGTTTATAATATGATGTAGCTGAATATATACAGAAATAATGAATATTGAATGCTTCATAATGTTAATACATTTGTTTGTGAATTAATATATGTCATATATTTATTATGTTAAATGATGGATAGGTTATCTATATTTTCTATATTCTAATAATTATATTAAATAATATATATAGAAGGATTCAGCTAACTCAGAATCTAATGGACAGATAAAATGTCAATGATATATTAAGTTTCTTGGATATCTAATTATGTTACATACATTTCTATCTATATATCATTAAGTATATTTACATAATATTATATTTAATTTTACATTTTTATATTTATTTTTAATAATTCATGTATTATATAAAATATTAATACAAATAAATAAGATATAATAAAAAGTAGAATTTTATGAATGTAATTTAATATATTTATTTTAATATTAAAATATTAAAAATAGTATTATTTTAATTGTTATCAATTATATGTACAATTAGAAAAGATTATAAATAAATATATGTAAATATATTGACAACGAAATAAATTACAATAATATAGCCGAAATACATAAGTGAATTATATATGCACACACACATGTGTATATACATGAGTAATGCATTAGTGTTGCTTAGCTGCATTGAATACACTGCCCAGTGGTCAACAGTGGTGCTAATGCCAATCTGTGGTAGACAATGGTGGCTGTGGACACTTTGCTGGCAGCACCGGGGGTAGTGGAGGCTAAGGGTGATTGTTTAGGGTTCTGTATTATTTGATAGTTATAGGGCACTGAATATATGTTATACAATTAATATACCTATATAATGAATCACAAAGCAAACTAGGACATTTAATAATGTAGAATATATAGCTATCCAATAAAGTTTAGCATAGAGTACATAATATATTTAACATGTGAAAGTGAGGACAGAATACGCCTTATATTTACGTTGACCTTAATGGTCGTAGGTTATAATGATGAATGTCAACATATTATACATGGTGTTTTAACTGTGTAGAGGTATGAACGTATACTAATAAAGTCACATCTTTATATTTTAATTTACATTTTATACAGTAGCTATAGCTATAATCCTCTACGAGTTGAGAGAGAGTTAGAATTACATACAAGTATGTTAATGCGTTCATAGGATATTATAAATTAACAGATTATCATTATCATTGGACTATATTTTTCTTATTAATTATACCCTTAAAATAAACCACACATTTTGTGTTAGTCTAAGGTCACACGACAGCCCTGTTAAGTTTATTAATCTATTAATCTATAATCTATTAAGCTATTAAGCTATAGGTCATGATATCTGGTTACTTTGTTGTTGTGAACGAGGCTTTACAATAACTAATCATTATTATTACACACAAAGCTACGTGCTGCTAACCCTAATCCTGCCCTCTTGTATTTCAGTGTACGTCTTTATCTTAGAGCTTGATTAGTGATCTATATTCTCCTTCTGCTCCTTGATGTTGTGATGTTCACATGAGAGACCTGGTACAGAGACAGGCACTGGATCATCACCCTATGTACGGGGTTAGGGTTCTATTGTTGCTGTAGTCTATCGTAATGATGATAATGGAACCTCTTGCCGGTGATTGAGAGAGTTTTCTGATGTTCTGTTTGAGTTCAACTCTTTCCCATTCTAGACATTCGATCTATTCAAATATACGATCACATTATTTTATATAAGATTGATATTACATTAATCAGATATATAGGAATATATACAATATATATATATATATATATATATATATAAAGTATATACTATATGATGATTATAGGATTTATTAGCACTTATCACAGGTATGACTACCCCTAGTAGGTTTACATAACAATACAATATAATGAACGACAACAAAAATACATAGATATAAATATGATTTCTGTAGGGGTGGAATAATATAGGAAAATCATGATTTTTTGGAAATATCGGAGTGTAAGGAAGTCAATTGCGTCTTAGTGTTCGTAGTGAAGTCATATAAGGAGGATAGAGATTAAATGTATTTTTGAGCGAGTGAGAGGAGGTGTAGAATAAAGCGTATTTTTAGAGGAAACTAGTTAAATATACATTGGTGAGAGTCATTAGTTGAATGATTAAAGAGATTCATGGAGAAAATGGTGCTTAATAAGCACTGCTTAGAGATGAAAGAATCTGCAGTTTAAGGGGAAAAGTAAAGTGTTTAGAAGGTGATAGAGTAAGGAGGAGCAGTAGTCAATACGAGAAGGTACGAGTGAATTTATGAGGATAGTGGTAAAAGCGTGAGTTAGGTCCTTTCTTATGAGATGAATTTTGAAGAGGTGATAATTGGCTGATTTTGATATATTATATATGTGGGAATAGAGGAAATAGTTAGTTTCTAAAGTAACACCAATATTTAGGACAGATGAGGATGGAGTGATAAAGTGAATGCCAATGACAACAGGAGGACAACAACAATAATAGTTTGATGTAATATTGAGAAATGCAGATTTAGAAGAGTTAAGAAGAAGGTTGTTCGAGAGAAGTCGTAATCTAATAGTTGAAGAACATTTACATAATTAGGAGTTATCTGATAATACATTGGAGGAGTGGGGCAAGAAGGAATAGAGTTCTCTAATTGTAATGGCGTATATATGTATTAATGGATAAGGGGGATATATATTGAGATGAGGAGAGGGCCGAGAATAGACCATAAGATCATATATTGTGAAAATATGAATGAATAGAGAATTCAGAAAAGTAATATGAGATTGGTTTATAAATATAGATGCCGGAACATAGCTACTTGGTAGGAGGGATGAAATAGAAGTCATGATGTATAGAATGTTATCAATAAAGTTAGTAGAATATTCATTCAAATTTTTATATTTAATACTTTAAACTAAACTTTATATTTTATAAATACTTATTAGATAACATTTATTCTAGAATTCATTATACTCAATATTATTAACATATATTATGATATAAAATTATATTTATAAAATTACAAAATTACAAAATTACATGTTATTATCATCGATATAAAGAAAAGCTTTCTTTATATCAATGGTTTATATATATATATATATATATATATATATATATATATATATATATATGAAATTAATGAAAAAAAGTAAATAAGTATAATTATTTTTTTTAATCTTTTTAATTTAAAGGTTGTCATATAATGAATTTTAATAAAAGTGACATGAATACTTCTATCTCGTATGATAGAAGTTGCGATACAGGTAGAACTCTTCAATACCAGTTGTATGTGGCCTGCGTATGACTATGATATTTAGAAAACTAAATGATTCTATATTATCTATATTTTGTTTATGATAATTGTGATAGATTAAAATACGATGGAAAATAATTCCGTGTTCTCAAATCCATATTTAAGGTTTAAAAATGTCAAATATATATCAAATTTAAATTATTAATATGTTATATTAACAATATCAATCTATCTGAGCATGTGTAGAATAAAAGGAAAATATTTTGTTCAGATTCATTTGTTATGTAATTTTACGTAACTTTGAAAGTCTATCGTGTCGTAAAAAGTGACTCAACAAAATGGATGTATAAATATATCCTTAGAATTTCAATATCTATAAGATACAAGGTATCCAACAAATGTGTGTATTTCCTATGATAACTTTAACGTATGTATAGCGAGTGAAGGGGAGGCATTACAC